>OY987258.1:54453685-55053685 GCA_963920725.1 Rhamphomyia laevipes | reverse complement strand
GTTCTGGCTTTCTTCTTATTCATTTGAAATATAGGGTTGCTCTAATTTTTTTGTCTGTCCAGAAATTAATGCCATTATTGCCGTAGCCTTTCACGCATGTTCCGGTGTAATCTCTAATATTAAGCAATTTCAATCTAAATGTTAGCAAGATCGGGATATACTTTTAGTTAGGAAGTGTAAAAGAATCTTTAAACTTAACTTTAATTTTCTTAGTAACAATTATTAAAAATAATATCTAAATTTTCATAATACAAAACTCACTTGTTCTGTAAATTAACCTTCATTTCTTTCCAATTACACCATATGGTATTTTTTTTTTGTCCAAGCACTTAACTCTTCAATTCATTACAAAATTATTGTCATTAGTGTCCATTTTTATTTTGTTAGCGCACAGCATCACAATTTTCATTATTATTATTTAACTTTGTTCCATTGAAATGTTCAGAGTCTTTTTAAATAATATTCATAAATTTATCCTTTTCAAGTTAACAATTACGTATTATCATACAAATTTTTTTAATGTAATGAACCTTACCACCAAGGACCAAGTTCAAGGATATTATGAAAATTTAAAAATATTGTTTTTTTTTTTAAATATCACTGTAGGAAAGGTGTTAAAATTATTTTTGTTACTTAGATGGTGGTCGTTGAAAATCTTTAAATTCAATTTTTGTTTTGTTCATTATAGATATTCCCTAATGTCTAAACGGACTTTACTAGCATAAATTCCTTAAAATTGTATGTATGTAAAGTAATTATTACACAAAAATGTTCAGAAAATTATTGTCATGTTTCATGTTTATGAAAAGGTGTGTGGTTTAGCACTGAAATATTTGTTGATTATCGCCTTAAGCCGAAAAAAAAAAAAACAAAATTCTACTTTCTTTTTGAAAATGATTACATTTTTCCGACAATTGTTTGATCCTTTTGAAACAATCCTTATTTGTCTCATCTTAAAGAGGCACAAAAATAAAATTATGTATTTTTTTAACAAATCTTTGATTGATCCTTTTTGTATATGTTACGACAGAAGCGGCGGCATATTTAAATCTTTAAGGATTTTCTATAATATGTACAAAAAAATGAAAATATAATCATAATCTATAATCATTTTAGAAGATTAATCATGAAATTTATCATGTTTTTTGATCATTTCATGCAGTTTTGTATATAGTTTTGGCAGTGGGAAAATATTAGTTAGGATTAAATAATTATTTGCCAAATAATTACATGTTATCCTTAGTCCTTTTTTGCGCCGCTCATTAATTAAAATTTAATTTTAATAGAAATCTTCTTGTAAAAACATAAAAAATTATCCGGATATTCTATAAAGGATGTACTTAAAACTAACGATTTTTCAATTTTTCAGATTGATTTCCTCAATTTTTGTCAGAGGCGAAATTGTTGTTCCGAAAAGGAAAACAATTATCATTAAAATTGTTGATTGCAAAAAGATTGGAAGGTTTTTTATAAGTTTTTAGTAATTTGTATTAAAGGATATGCGTTTGCACTTAATTATAATTAGTAATTAATTATGTAATTAATTTTTTAATAAATTTTATATAATATTTTCAGTTATACTTCTACTATTCAAAAATTATGAATTCCGAAAATCTAATCAATAAAATTATCCATTTTACAATTTTATATTTGCCATGAAATTTGATTCTTTGAACACGCGACAGATGAAAAATCACTATACAAAACGATATTATTATTTTTTTTATAAATATATAAAATATTTTAAAATTCACCTGGACACTTTAAAAAAAATCTCTTAAAAGTCTATCAAGGTGCAATCACTGCATCTGCTGCGGTTTAGTTATTTCTCTAAGACAAGATTTAGAAAAAAAATCCTTTATATTTTATTTATCGAATCTATAAAAATATATTTCGAAAAAAATAATTTTTACATTAATATATTATATTCTGATATCATATCCTTCGTACGCACCAGAATCCACATATTAAAAATAACAGCAACAGCAAAAAAAAAAAACTGATCCTTTTTCAATAATAAAAAAATCCTAATCACATCTGCCCTTTTTGGTGCGTAGGACTTCAAAAAAACACATAAGAAAATAAATTCATTTTGTAGATATGAAAAGAACCTGAGTCTTTGGGCAAAGTGATGCTGGATGATTTTGAAAATAATTGGGTCCGTATATGAGAATACATCAGATCGTATACATATTTGGAATAGAAAATTTTGATTATTTATAGTTCGGAAACAACCGAATCAAAGTGGCCGATACAAATGAGTACTTCCTATAGTGGCCAAATAAAGGTAACCACTTGCAAATTAAAATTATTCTCGAAATTATTAGAAATATTCACATTTCAAATTCTTGACTGTAAGTGTCACAGAATAGACAATGATTTTGTTACCAATACAATTAATTTCCAAGGTTCAGATTGATGCCATTGTTTTATATGCAATGTGATTTAACTGATTCAATTCCAGGACGACATAAATATATCGGTTTAAATTGGCTCAGCTTTAAATTAAATTAGGTCGACAGCAAATTTCTCAATATTAATTAACAAACAAAATTTATTAGCTTGTCGAATAATATATAAAGAAACTCATGATTTGGAATCCATATAAAAATTGTAAATACAATTTGCAATAGAACTATTACTTCTGTTAGGTTAAGTTATAGTTCCAACAGAGCATCACTTAACCACGCTTGGTTCATAGTGGTAACACTTTTATGTATAACTAACTCTAACGAGGTATATTAAAGCGCTTTTTCAACCAAGTGAAAGGATTTATTAGTTTGCATCAAAAAGTTGAGGTGTTTTCTAATACTGCAAATACGAAACTTCTCTCAGGACTATGGCTAATACGGTTCTCATAGAATTATAACTCTGCATCTAGCGAGTATTAGGCAGTGGAATAGGAAGTGTTCTAGGGTTTCAGCTTGACCTGTATCGCTAGAATTTCTCGATAAATCCAAGGCTAAGCGGAAAAAAATCAATTGTATATGTCACTTCAATCACTATTTGTGAATCGGAAACTAATACTTATCTCTGAATCAATCTATTCGTTATAAAGTTCAATATGCAAGTTCTCTTATTACTTTTTTTTACGATAAAATTCTACACTTTAGCGTACAGTCTCTTACTTTTTATTGACATATTATTCAAAAAGATTTTTTTTTTGCTTGAAAAATGCGTATGGCATTAAAGAGACTCCAACGCATCAAACTTTTTTTTATATTTTGTTAAGCAATTATTTACTACATGTATTCAGTATGCTAACAATATTTCAGAGGATCATTTTGAGTTAAAATTTACAAAGAATGATTTAAATAAACAAGTATAAAAAGGACGAAACGCGTGCATCTGTCAGCAGAAAACTATTTTTTTTTCTTCTTCTTTATAGTTAGTTAATATTTGCTTAAATACAAAGGATTCTTTATGTTATTACCTTACAAGGATGCTGTAATATTTTGGTCCTTTTTTTTTTGCTATGGTTACATCTGCTAAAGGTGAAACAAAATGAAAAATTGATTAATATTTTTATTTTTTTCAGTGAAATAATGTCAAAAAATTGTCCTTTTTTTCGAAATAAAATGATTTTATATTTTATTAGGTAAATGTGCACAGGACGATTTGAGAAGATGACATATGACCTGATGTGCCATATTTTCAGTTGAAATATAAATACATGATTTATTTGAAACCAAGGTGTTTGGTATCAAAAAGACGGGATTTTCTAATGAATTAAAGGTGCAAATTGTAATTTTTGGTCAAGTTATCTAAAAAGTAAATGAAATTAAAGTTATTTATTTAATGATAAACGTGGAATTTAATGATAAATGATATTTCTTAATGTTTTTATGTAAAAATCTTTCAAAATTATTAAAATTCATTCATAGTTTGTTGAAAATTCAATGCACCCGTATATGAAATGCTGTCATTCTCGACACTCTTGGTTAATAATTTACAATTATTGATAAAAAGCAATTAAAATATAATTTTCTAATTTAATTTTATGAATTTTATTTGGCGTGAAAATATGTTTTTATATCAATATATTTTAATTTAATTACAATTTCCTTACAGACATAGAAATAGTAGTCTGTAAAATGGATTATCGTGGCGTTGTTAATTCATTTAAAATTATTTTCATTTAAGTCAATTAAATATTGAATTCCACAAATCCAAATTATAATAAAAATTATTAATAGGAAATTAACTGAAAAACTATTTTTATTATATTTTTTGAAAAATTATTATAAGGAAAATTAAAGATTTTATTGTTATTCATAATTTTGGTATGTTATGGATCCTTTTCGATCCTTTTCGGTTGTTATTTTCTATGGAAATAACAAATTAAATGATTTTGTAGATATACAAATTTTCCGAGTATATAGTAATTAGAAAATTTTTATTCGATTTTTCTCAGAACAATTATTTAAATTTTGTATATTAAATTTTATTAAATCGATCCTTTTTTCTATAATAAAAACACAAAAATAAAAATTCTATCCTAAAATTTTCATAGTAAACTTAATATTTATAATTATCTACAATATTTATTTTATGATAGAAATTTGTTAATTTATTTTTAAGTACATTTAATATTTAAACTAAAATAATTTTTACAAAGCATTTTATATTTGAAAATTCATTTGACCTGTTCAAAATCATAATATATAAAATCATTGAACTTTTGAACCCAACCATAAACATAACAAACATATTAATTTTATGTCTGTACCTTTACAATTTTAATTCATTTGACAATTATCAACTAAAACATTGAAAAGGAATTTTCGATAAATAATTATGAATTAACGATAAAGGAGAAAATTATATCGAATTGAGTTTCGTGAAGACTTAAATATTATTAAATTATGCAAAAGTTATAACAAAAGTAAATTTCTAAAATTCATTCATAGTTTATAAGATGGACCTGCCACGTGCCACCTGCCTCTATATCAAAAGTTGCCATTCATAAAACATTTCCATGTCCTGCCTGATTTAAATTTCATTTGGCATTGAGAATTAAAAAGGTAAATTATCTTTTGATAAATATTTTACAAAAATTATTTATGCCCATCTTCACAGTGCGAGCTTAAGCTGAACCATAGCTAAACTATTTGTGTTGCTTAATGCTTATGCTATAGTTACTCTCGCCATTCGTGCCGCGCGGCAACAAAATTGAAATGTTAGAAAATGTATGGATGTAGGCAAACTCGCCGCAGTCATGCCGCACTGCCACAACAAAGTTGGTTCAATTTCAACTTTTTGCCGCAATGCCGGATTGAAATGTCACTTTGACTTAAAAAATAGACACTAAAATTAAATCGATTTTTTCTAACTGCGGCATTTTTAATAATTAATAAATAAAAAAATTCAATACAACACACACAACTAGATTAATGTAAAAATACAACTGATGCCGCTTTGAGTGTACCTACCATTAGCGGCACCAACGTCATTTGAAATTTCAAAGCGGCGCAGCAAGGGCGGCAAAGCGGCGAGACTAACTGCTGGGTAAGGCTTGCTAACTTAAGCTTCAATCAATTTGCCCTTAGTTAACATTTTGTTCACGTGGTGAGTAGTTATTGTAGTGGTTTTGTAAATACGATTCTGCTATGAGTGTTAACCTGGGACATACAACATTGTAAGTTTGGTTCAACGTTCAAAAATATTTAAAACTCTACAATTGACATAGTTGTTGTAATGTTTAGTAGTTTAGTGACACTAAATTGTTTTGATTGCTTAAAAATTATAATAAATTAAGTTAATTTATTAAGATTATACTTAATTCTTAACTTATTTAAAAAAAAAAATATAAAAAATGGCGACTATATCTGAAATAATGTTCTGAAAAATTTCATTTCAATCGAGCTATACTTAAACCATAAAAAAATGAATTATTTTGAATATTAAATAGATAATAATAATATTATTGTGAATGATTATCTGAAAATAAGAATTAATCGATTTAAGTTTTATTTCACTTTAAGTCAGACTTATCTTAAAGCTTGCACTGAGTTTTCACAAAATAAGTTAAACCGAAGTTTAAACTCTGAAAAAGCCTTAAGCTCGCACTCTGAATCCGAAGTTAATATAAGGATTTGCTACATAAAAATAATTGTTATATGGAAATAATAAATTAATTGCTATACGATTATAAATGATTTTCTAAAATTACAAATTTTTGTGGTGGTAATTACAAATTTTATTAAATTTTTCTCAGAACAATTTACTTTGTATTGAATTTTATAAAATCGATCCTTTTAAAACTCAAAATACAAAATGCTATCCTAAATTTTCATAAAACTCATTACATATTTATATAATTAAATAAATTATTTTATGATTGAAATTTGTTAATTTATATTTAATTTCAACTAAAATAATTTTTATAATGATTACATTTTGAATGACCTGTTGAAAATCAAAAAAAAAAAAATTGATCCCTAAAACCTAAATAAAATTATTGATCTCAATCCCAACCATAAACCCATATCAAAACGTCATTTTTATGCCTATACCACTTTTTTTTGATTCGTTTGACAATTAAAATCAAATATTATAAATTGAAAAGGCATTTCCGTCTTGCGGATGATGATATGAAAAAGTCCATGAAATAATTTGAAAAATATTTATTCCTGTGAAAATCATCGAATAAATTAAATCCTTGTATTAAACAGAACGACAAAAAACGATTCAACATTTTTGCCCATCAAAATTTTGTGCAGCCCTTTTTCCCCTATACCTGGAAAAGTGAGTCATAATGCAAGTTATTATACACTGGAAAAAATATTTTTTATTGAAACATAAAAATTATATTATCATAAAGAATTTTTAAGTTGAAATAGATAGTAAAAAAATAATAAAAAGTTCGTTAATATTGCGAAGATGTAACAAAAAATATTAAAAAGATTTTAAGTCCGTTGTACTCTCCGCCATCATATAATAAGTCATCATATTATAACCTCTACAGCACATCATTTCAATTATCGTCTGTCATCGACCCAGTTTATCTGGGCTGTCTCAACCTGCTCACATGCTCCATATCTGTCAAAAAATGGCTTCCAACTTTCAAGTGTTTAAATCTTTTATAACTTATCACACGGCAAGCGCAGAAACAGCGGAGCATCCTCAACAAATTGAGATTTTCGTTAAACGTTAATCCTAATCTTGCATGCTTCCTGAGTAGAAAATGATCAGTGGCTACCCCGGTATATAATCGAAACGTTGGTTTTAGAATCATATTGCTTGACTATTGTGGTTCAGGTGCCCGCAAAGATTTCGTCCAGTAACAACCATTATTGTTTGTCCAAATTTTAAAGTGTTCGATTTTATAGTTAATACTCGTAGTTCATCTTATAACTTTTAAGAATTTTAATAATCAGTAGTTGACTCATCTATAATATGATTTTAGGACTGGAAAAAATCGTAGAGAGCATTTTGCTGACCACAAATTAATGTCTTTCTATTTAAAGCCATTAGCTTTTATTAAAATTAAAGTTCGTTTTCTATAAAGAAACGGTCCAAAAGTTGCTAACATTTATCAAGGAGGACAGGTTTGATTTGTGTTGTACCGCCATTGGAAAAAAATTCAGCAGAGCCTACAGATTGTTAAATTGTGGCTGGCAATGTGTAGTATATTTATATCCCATTTCCCATCAAATTTTTCTTTAGTGTATAATTTCTCACTTCTGTGTTCGGTCATGTATTATCCATTAAAATTTATGAAATCTCTTGGTTGTTATTTCAAATATGATTCATCTATCTATACTAATAATGAAATTAGTCAAAGTATTATTCACAATTCCTTATACATATCTGCAAAACACTACAAATAACGATCATTTCACAGTTTTATTTTATTTTTTGCACAATCAGTCCAAAGTTCAGTAATCCTGAATTCTCAGTTCATATTATCTCTTAAGAAGACCAGAAGTTGCGTGACGCTACTAGGAATACTTTTATATAAACACAAGCATAAAAATTATTAAACGTAAACGACAAAAAATATCTTACCAGTAAACTTTTTCATGCTTTTAAATGCTGTGGAAAAAGGTATGCAATATAGAAGATATCAAATAAAAGAATGTAAAATTATGTGAATAACGAATTTAATATGGGACGCTAAGAAGAAGATGAAATAACGAATTATTTTTAAACATGTTTAGACTTGTATGGACAAGGTCGTTAGGAATATTAACAATAATTTAAAATAAAAAATTAACTGAAAATGACGGATTTATAAATTAAATTTCTCTGATGATGTTTTACATAATTTAGCAAACTATTTAGCATAATTTAAATTAGAAACTTATGTCAAATAGTGAAACTAATTATTATTACGAGTGAAAAACTATCCATTTATAAGTAATTTATGGAGATTTATCAGGCTAATTAATTCATCCATAACATAATTCATCATAAATTGCAATACAACAAATGAAAATTAATTCAAATTGTAAATTTTTACTTAAGTTTACTCTCCAATGTAAGCGTCGGTTTGAAATTTCGTCGGGACACTTCAAACATTAACATTCAACATTATGGAAATCAATAATCATCAGTGTGAGAGTTCGGCAATTGGTATCAAAAATAATTGAAGCTAAAATGGATCGATAATGTTTAAAAAGTTTAGGTTAACATGTTAAGTTTAAGTGCTGGATGTTGCCAGCAAATATATAAATTTGTTTACGCATATATTAGGTTAAGCACATCACATTTCACATTAGAGATTGCAGATTGGTTGGCTTATGTCCAAGCTGAAATTAATGTTAGAGAAACTCTCGTCGCGCCACATTACTTCGGTATTGTTCGGTATAATAGAAAAATTGAAATTCAACGAACGATTCCGCAATCAACTTGAAACCACTCTAATATAATATTTTCCCCTTTCGTACTAAAATATTATAATTATTTAAAGATAGAAACCAGCCTGGCTCACGCCGGTTTAAACTCAAATTATGTAATCATCTAAAAGTCGAACAGACTTTACATTTGAACAGCTGCACCCAAATTAACTCCTAATTCAACATCTAGGTCGCAATCTTTTTTATCGATATGAACTCTCCAACAAAATTACGCTGTTATCCCTAAGGTAACTTAAATTTCTAAGGTTCGGCGACACAGTGGTGCAGCGTGAGTTTCAAGTTGGTGCTTACATTGGAGATATGCCTATATAATTTCAAATGAACACAAGATATGAAAAATTTACAATAAAATTTTAAAGGAAATTTTTAAGTAAATTCTAGTTTAAATTTGCACTATTTAATTATTGATTAAAAGCACCATTAAAATTTAAAATTTCGATTGGATTTTTATTGCATGTTATTAGGAGTAACATTAAAATTTCAGAATTTAACAACTTCTATTCCTACTTTAAAATAAATTCGGTGGTGATATCATTTTCTGGATGATGATGTGATGATGTATTTGGAGATTAAGTATAACATTATAATAAAAAAATGATGTTTTAAAATTCATAAACAAATAACGAACTTAAAATGTGAAATTTTTAATTTATTTATATACAAAATAACCAAAAATAAAAAATCTCCCTGGTTTTTTGACCTTTTTCATATTTTTTGTAATGAATTCAGAATTTCAACGAAATTTATTTCATTTTTATCTAGCTATTAAGACATTAACTAGATTTTTTTTCTTCTTTATATGACGTGATCAGTGATCACTGACCCTTTAAGGAGGATCAAATTTACAAATTTTTGGTGATAAGTTTAAATGAAATTTGGGAAACATGAAGAGAATATGATTTTTTTTTAACGATAATCTAATATTTATAATCTAATGAAAATTGGTTCGATCCTAGATGAAAAGTCATAAAAAAAATTCTAAATAATCTTAAAACGATACGGTTATAAAATTAGAAATGATAAGACGATGATCATTAAAGTAATTTGAATATACTACGAAATTTGAGAATTTATTAAAATATTAAATTCACTAAGAAATTTTACTTTTTTCATAAATAAATTTCATGTAAATCTGATTTTTAAAAGCCACTCTTATCATTCATTGTAAAGATTTGTTGATTTTTCCGCCTTGAAATTAAACTAACGCAATTATTGCTACACTAAAATTTATCAGTATTTTTAATATAAATTCTAAATTTATATTAAATTGATGTGGATTTAATGAAATGTTTTGCCCAACTGATCGATGCTAATATAAAGTTAAATACAAAACAAAAAATTTATGATTTTACATCACTACAATATAATTTATATAAAAAATTGTTTGCGCCTACAAATATGCAAAAAAATATCAAATTATATTTACTTAAAGCATTCATTGCACGAGTTGTATGATTGTAAAAACTGTAACCTCTGTAAAATTCTAGTATTCGGCATCAAATAGAATTAACTAATAATTCTTGATCTTGATTACAATTACTAGACGAATACACGATCTGACAGAAAGAAAGTAAGTGTAGTCCAAAAAGTATTAGAAAAATTCGCCAATTGAACGATATTTTTATTTCACATAGATCAAAAAAGGACGCCACTACTTTACTCCGTCGTAAAGAACTGAACTGCAACTTGATATAATATCTAAAAAAAAAATGATATCCGAATCGGCAATAATCATTGATAATGAAAATCGTATTGATCATAGCCACCATTAAGTAGAATGTATAGGCATATATGAAATTGCCCACAATATAGCGTCGCGTTGATGCGGCAATTTTGCCGCGACGCTTGAGTAGACCTACTTTCTACTTTTGCCGCTTGCCGCGTATAAATTTTAATTTCGAATGTGTCAATAAATTTATTTATTAAAATTTTTTTAATTCAATCATTTCAAATAATATTGTTTATAATTATTTTAATTTATAATGACATAATATCCATAGATATTAGAATTTATTTAATTTTTTCCATTAAATAAATTGTTTACAATTTTTCCAATGTGGTTTGAAAAAAACTCGATGCGGCGCTTTTGACTTTATACGCTTCAAAATTCGAAATTTCAAAACCGACGCGACATTTTGCCGCGTCATTCTGGGCCAGGCATTATTAAAAATTTTGATTAATTTTATATTTTTATATTTTATATGAATTAAATTAATTTTATTTTTTTATGTTTCTATTTTTATACTAATTTTGTCTAACACAATTTTCTTTAGTAAAAAAAAATTCAAAATAAAGAAAATTATTTTATAATTTTTGTAAAAAAATTTTATGCAAATTTGTTTAAATTAAATTTTTACAATAATGACAAATGAACGCGAATCAACTGAAGAACGTCGAAACTATAGTCATGAAGAGGTTGATAGTCATGAAGATTCAATCATAGAAAAAGAAGTAGCAGCACCTGATATCCAACAAGATGTTAAAGAAATAATTGATATTCCTTATGATTTTTATTTATTAGATAAAGAAGTTGTAGATTTTAGAAATGAAATGCTGTAAAATAATAATTTATTTATAATAATTAAATATAATATTTAATTTGATATAAATAATTTAGTTTATCAAAAAGAATACAAATCAAACATCAAAAAAGAGATGTATTAAGAACAGGCGACGATCATATTGATATCAATAACCATCCAAGCTATACAACCCTTAAGGAACCTTAGTAAATTTATTATATTATAAGAAATTTTTTATCTCTTATTATTATATAGTTCACAAACATGCAGATTACGTTATGAGAAAAATTGGAAAGAATATAATAAAGAATTTGTTAGAGAAATCAGAATAATGGAGAAACTTCAAAAAAATGCTTATGAAACAGCTAGATATGCAAGGTAAATTAAATTACGAAATGAGCTTGTTTCTAATGTACCTAATCATTATGACTGATAGATTATATTGTGAGATAGTCATGTAAATTAAATAGCCTACCAAGGCTAGTGTTCTTTACAAGAATCTGTAAGTGTATATTAAGTTATAGCGGGTTCGAAAATAACCGACAAGAAGTGACAACTCTAGAAGATCATATTAAATACCAAGTAAAATCCAGTTCCTTTTCACATATATGAAATACTCATTTATTTGATTCCTATTTAGCTAGTTCAATTTTGTGAAGATGTTATTTAAGATTCCAGTTTAGAGTGACCCTGTTAATGTTCGTACATTATTCATTTTCATGTTTCGTTTCTAAGTTATTAAGTTTCTTAATTCCATTTTCTGGCCAGGCTATAATAATTTACGTACATAGAATTTAAGAAGCTTCTAATTATTTGAAATAATTTTTCTATAATACCAATAATTTTGTAAATTCATCTAATAAGTTCATCCCGTCACAATTTTCTAATTTAAAAATAATAATTATATTAATTAACTTTAACTTTTTCATATTTTTTTGTTGTTGTAGGATATTATGTTATACAACTTTATGGCCACCATTACATAACCGGCAAGAAACTAATAAATTTGTTAGAACATATTTTGTACATACACCAAAGGATAAAGCACGTTTAAAATACTTGTTAAATTCACCACAAATTTAATTAATTGTAATTTTTTTTTATATATAAAAGTAAAATTTAAATATGTAAAATTGTTTTTATAATTATTTTCATTTAATTTATATTTATAGAGTTTACACTATTTAAAATTAAGCAACAATTTCTTTGATTTTCTGAATATTTGAATGTTTTCTTAGTTGCTTCTGTGGTATGCTCCCTAATCAACCAATTACAAATTAGATAAACTGAGTTAGTGATAGTTTACAAGCGGCTTTTAGGTTTGAGTGGGTTAATTGGAGTCCTTTTTTGGCAAAAACTAATCATTTATTATCAACTAACTAAGTTTAATCCAAAATATTTTTATATATTTACTTAATATGGCAACAAATCTAGTTATTTTTTGATTATAAACATTTTAACTTAATTGATAATTGCACTGGGAATATAAATAATTAACAATCGTAGAGAAAAGTAATACAAAAATGATTGTTTTTAGCAAAAGAATAAGCAAGTAATCTAAATTCTATTAAAAAATAGCTTAAATTGGTGATATAATTATGATTTGTTCAATCGCATCATAATTATGCCGTAATGGTAGAGAACAATATAAAAAAGAAATCATTCACACTTCATCTACAAGTGCCCAACGGTCGCCAGAGCTAGAAAGGAGCTTCTTGGTTGTAACATATTCAACAACCTTAGCATTATAGCAAGCTTAACGATCTAAGGCCACAGAATCGTTTCTGAATGCTACCAGATGCCGATCTAAAATTATCACCTAACTAAACTGGTGTAACATGTGGGAATGTTTATATGCAAAACGATATTAAACCTCTAATTTGGGTTGTAGTCATGCTCGAGACACTCGAGATTCAACTCTTAAAACATCAAAACCATCCAATCAATCATGTTCAATCGTAGCAACCAAAAATTTTAATTTTTATTAATCAAAAATATCAATAAAATTTTATATGAAATTGGAAATCACAAAAATACATACAATTTTTATATGTGATTTGAATAATTTTAAAAATTAATTATTACATAATATTTTATACATTTTTTTTATTAACTTTAATAATTACAATTAACAAAAATGGAAGAAATGGACGAAGGAAATGAAAGCAGAAAATCCGTTAAAATTCATATCGAACAGGTAGATGATGTAGATGAAGATGAAGATGAAGAAGAAGATGAAGCAACACGAAATTCAAAAATTCAAGAAGCTGCTGCGGTAAAGGCACAACAAAAATCATATACGAATATTAACTTAGATTTGGATGAAATAAGGAATATTTTAGTGTACAGAATATTTATTTTTATTAAATACCATTAATAAATATAATTAAAAATTATATTTTTAGTGCATCTAGAAATGCTGACCATGCACTTATTTTTGGTACAAGGCATATCGATGAGACAACTGATGTTATTAGTATAGATCCAAGTTATACAGATTATAAAATTCCTTAGTAATTTTTTTTTTAGAATTTTATTATTATTTTATTTTAAAAAATATATTTTTATTATTGCAACAGTGGAGTTCAATGTAGAATGCGTTATTCAGAAAAATGTCGTACTTATGATAAACAATTTAAAAATGAAATGAAAATGTTGGAAATATATCAACAAAATGCTTATGAAGCAGCTAGATTTTCAAGGTAATTTTAATATAATTTTTTTTTATTATTTTTCATAATTACTTTTAAATGAATATGAATTTATTTCATATGAATTTCTTTTCTATTTCTGTGTTATTAACTAACAATAAAAAAATGTCAAAAGTGAAGCTTAAGCTCTGGTACATAAGTTAAACCTCACTTTATGGAAGGCTTATTTGTAAGCCTGCTATGAGAAACCTGCAATGAGAATAAGTAAAACCAAGGCTTAGGGCTTAAGTAAGTTTTCACTATGTAATCGGTCATAAGAAGCAATAAATGGCTTCAGTGAAAACAATATTTCCCAAGGTGTATTCCTGTCTTATTGCGGTCTTTACACATCTTTCTTATAACTTAATTTATATTATAAATTGATTTTAACTTTTCATATTTCATTTTAATTTTTTTATAGACATCTTGGAATGACAACCTTGTGGCCACCATTACATAATCACCGGGAAATTGATAAATTTCTTCAAAAGTTTTTTGTACATACACCAAAGGATCAAAAACGTTTACAAACTTTATTAAAAGAACCTCAAACTTAATAATTATTAATAAAATTTCAACAAAATAATTATATTTTTCATTTTTTTTACCCATTTAAATAATTGAAGAATTTAAAAAAATATTCCCAATAAATTATTCAAGAAATCAAATCAAAAATTCATAAGGAAAAAAAACATACAACAATTCATTAATTGTAAATTTATTTAAACTTAAACTAATTAGATTTTTTCCAATCAAAATTAATTATTATTTAAAATTATATATACATAATTAAAATTCTATTTACAAAATTTGAAGAAAAAAAAAGAAATAGAAAATAGATTTAAAATACACGATAATATTTACAGAATTATAATTGTAAAAAATAGAATTTTTATAATAAAAATTAATTAATTAATTAAATTTTTTAAATTTTATTTGTTTCATTATTTTTTATATTTCAGGAAAACCAAAAAAATCAATCAACATTAGATAATTTAGAAACAAATTTAAATAAATTAAACAAATTTTTTAGTTTTCTTTTATATTAGATTCCAATTTTAATTAAAATTAATCGAGGCCACTTTACACTTTAAAAAAAAACAAAAATTAATATTGAAAAATATCTTACAATTTAATCAGAAAAGAATTTAATTTCTTTTTGTTGCGAATTGCATCAAATTTTAAGTAAATAATTTTATTTATTTATTTATTTCTTTACATCATTGAATAAAAATTAATTAAAATTTATTTAAATATTAAATTAAAATATTTTCAATTAAATATTATATTAGTCTAACTTCTTGTAACTAAATAAATAATAAAAATTAAATAAAATTATATATAAATTTTTTATAACAATTTAAATTGAAATATTTAATTTAAGGACATTTTTTTTCATATTTCTGTTGTATATTGTTTTATATTAAATTCTCATATTATTTTGTCAAATTTTAGAATTTTACTTTTAATTATGTGCATTTATAAAAATAATTGAATTAAAAAATTTGTTTCTAGGCTTTTTTTTAATAAAATTATATTTATTACTTTGTACGAGCAATAAAGCAATCCAAAATTTTCTTATAAATATTAGTAAACAGAAGTAATTAAATTTATTTTAATGAATTTTAAAACTCCTTAATTATATGGAATAACATTGAATATGTTTGGATGGATCCATTAACTTTTTTTAACTTACCAAACTGAATTTGACAATTTCATTTAGATTAAAAATGTTTGGATTAAGATATTTGTACATTGTTGTGGTAACACTGCAAAATATAGTAATTACAATAAAAGTTGGTAGCACAATTACAAATTTATTGACCACCATTATTTAATTAAACGAATAAATGTGATGATTATTATCACTTTACAATTATGTATTGTTACATATAATTGAATTGTTGGATAAATAGAGAGGTAAATAATTGAAAAGAAACTAAAAATTAATGAACAACAAATTTTGTATCTAATAATTGTTTCCAATAATTATTGGGTTGTTCTGCAATAACGCATCTGATGCAATAACAATTTCTTTTCACATATTAAGTGTGAAAAGAACCTACGTCCATAAAACTAATTCTCCCCAATTGTGCACAGCTATCAGATTTCAAAAATATTACATATTCGTTTAATTAATTTATAATTCATTTCTTTTACTAAATATATAATTTTATTTAAGTTTTAAATTTACATTATAAAATTTGTTTTTGTCAATTATTTTTTTTATAAATAATTATACTATAAAATTTTGTAATTTTTGTTAAAATATTAATTATATTTTTCAAGTGTTTAAAAAACTTTCTTTTAAATTTATTTCAAATTTTTGTTTTTCATATATTATTTGTGTTCTCACCGGTTAAAAGTGTAGAAAAAATGCGCAGTGTTTTGTCTTTAATAATATTTTTTTTTTGTTTTTAGATTTTCTAATTTAATATATTTTAAATTTTCATTTTTCTTTTCTTTTTTTTTTTTTTGTTATCCTATCTACGTTTTTTTTATTTATTTTTCTTTCCTATCAAATTCTGCTAAATTGTCACACGTTCATAATTATTGTAATATAAAAAATTGTCCTTTTATTTATTTATATACAATTTTCAATGAATTGAATTTATGTCAAACAGAATTTCTTGAATTACATGCTTTAACTTTATCAATAGTACAATCAAGTGCTAATTTGAGATCATTAAAAACTGGTACACCTTGTCTTTTAGCTAAATCAATTAAATATGATCTAGCACGATTGTAATCTTTAATTGCAGCTGGTGTTAACTAAAAATTATGAAAAAGATTTAAATTAAAAATATTAATTGAAATATTCATTTTTTGTTATTACCTTTTCATTATCAATCATACAAAATTCTGGTAACATTTGTACACATAATACAACATTATACATTAAACCAATACAATGTGCAGCTAATGTCATTGGTGCTAATGATCTAGTTTCATTTGTAATAACAAATAATAATACACGACTTGAATCTAATAAAGATGGATTATATAAATTTGGTCGTATTGCTAATGGCCATGTATTTTCATCATCAACTTCAATAATTTCATTATTACATCCAATTGGTGTTGTTCCTATTACAGATCCACTATTACTATCATCATCAATATTATTACTATTTAAATTAACTAATTCATGAGTATTTTTACGTTCTTTTCGACGTATTCTTGTATTATTTGCTGATAAAATTTTCTTATTATCAATTATTGTTGATTTTTCAATAAATGTTGTTGTTGTATTACCAGTTGATATATTATTTAATTGTGATGGTAATATACTTTCATGTAATGCTGGCAAATGATAACTAACAGATTTTGAATTTAATAATGGTATTGCAATATCTTGACGCCATTTTGTTCTTAAATAACAACTACCACCTAAATAAACATCATGAAATTCTAAACCACCACTAAATGTATCTGTATAATTTGAATTAATTGAACTACCACTTGAAAATACTGAATCATTTGAATCACTCTCTTCATCACCATTTAATTCTTCATTATTTGATGATGTTGCTGACATAAATTCAACAACATTTAATGAGATTTTTGAACGTTTACCAATATGTGATATTGATGATAATTTTGATTTTATTGATTGACCATTATTTGTTGATGTCGTTATATTTGTTGTAATATCATCATCATTATTTGTAATTTCTTGTATTGTTGGTTGTGGTGATGATGTACCACTATCACGATTACGATATATAATATCATGATTTTGATGATTATCTGGTACACTAGTACAACTACTTGTACGTAATATTTGTTTTGTAAAATTTGTTGTAATTTGTATTGAATTTTCATTATTATGAAGTCCTTCTATATATTAATGGAATAATATGAAATGTTTAAAAATTGTGAAACAAATTATTATTAATAAATATATTTTACCTTGCATATTAGCCAAAAAAATTGGTGGTGGTGGTAAATTTGTACCTTTTATTGGTGATATACAACCACTTTCATGAATTTCTTGTTGTAAAACTGATAAATATGCAGCTAATACACAAAATTCATCAAAATTTATCCGTATGATTTCTTTATTCTTAAGACCAATTGGTGCTGTTGATGTATTTGTACTTTTTGATCGTGCTAATGATGATGCTGTTGGTTTTTCTAATGATGTAGCTGTTATTTTTGTTGTACCTTGGGAATTATTTGTACATATTTCTAAAGATTCTTTTTGTGATTGTATAATATTTTTTAAATTTTCCATGGAAAGTAAACTTTGAGCATATCCAAGGAATGATAGAGCACGTTGACATTGTTGTATTGTAATTTCATCATCTAATGTTGTTGATGAATGTGTTCCTGTTGATGATGTTGCAACACGATCAAATGCTCCACGAACAACACTATTTTATATAGAAATTAAAATAATAAATATTATTGATTTTACAAAATAAATTTCATTTTTTACATCAATATGGAAGCAATATTTGATGGTGGATCTCTAATACCAGCTAAAATTTGTTTTGTACGTTGTAAACCTTGTGGAATATTATCAAGTACTGGTAAACCACGTCGTGTAACCAATTCTCTTAATAATTGTTGATTTCGACTTAAATCAATAAATTCTCTATAACGAAAAAAAAATTATTAAATTCTGCTGTTCAGTAATTTATTCTCATTAAATTTTTGCTTACTGTGATGAAATTGGTTCATTAAAAATGCATTGATCTGGTCGATATGAATGTAATACAAGTACTAATTGTCTAGCATTTTGACCAGCTATATAAGCAACTTCAATAGCACCAGCTGATGCACGTGTTTCTGAATCCATAACAAAAAATAATACACGAGCTTTTTCTTTAGCACGATATTCCAAATCAATTAAATCAGGTGTCCAATCTGATACTTGCTACAAAATAAATATTTAAATAATAATTTCGAATAAAAATTGAAATTTAGAATTTTTTGAAAATCAAAAATTTACCGGATTATAAAATGATATTCCAAGATTTTGTAATGTTGGTATTGCAACATCAGCACGCCATGTTGTTGGATTACATGATCCACCTAAAAATACTTCAGGACCATTTGGTGATTCAACAGTATTTATTGGTGTTGCATTATTTGTTATTAATTTCGAAGGTGATGTTGTTGTTGATTTTTGTTGTTGTTCACATTTTTTACGATTATTGTGTAATTGTGATTTTGAATTAAGTTTTGCTTTAAGATTATTACAACCATTTTCTAATGATGATGATGATGACGATGAGTCTAAATCAAAACGTGAACTATTTTGTAGAGAGCTAAGTGTTTTTAAGGGATCATTTGATGATGAAAAATTACACGTTCTAAAAAAAATTAATGAATTTAATAAATTTTGTAATAGTAAAATAGAAAATTAATTTACCTGAAACGCTTTAAATCGGCAGCTAATACACAAAATTCACCAAATGTTAAACCATTTAATTGTCGGCTACCTTTTCTTGCAAATACTTTGGCAGTTTGAAGCATTTCGCTAACTGAAATAAAAAATACAAGAATTATTATTTAAATATTATATTTACAATTTCAAATTTTCGAATTTTATAAATGCGAATGATAAAATAAGAAATAATTATTGCGATTTTCGGAATTTCATAAATTAAAAAATCATTTCAAATTGAAAATAGTATAACTTACTTTGCTTTTCGCTTGGATTGAATTGCAACTCATGAAAGAGTTCTTGCAATCTTTCTGCTGGTACAACATTACATCTTGCTTTTGCTCGCCATGCATTTAACGCTTCCCTGGAAATAGAAAAAATAGAAAATATGTTAGTAAGTATACTTTAATATAATTATAATTAATTTTTTTCTTCATTAATCTCTTCCATTTTTTGGATTTTATCTTGACATTTTACATAATATTATAAATATAAATATTTATTAATAATTGTCATCATAAATTTCACCAAAAAAAATGATAAACTAGAATTTTTTTTATGATAGATAAGCTAATAAACACTAAAGGCCAAAAAACCATCAAAACAGATAATACCACAAAAGTTCGTTACTAATTATATAAAAATGTATGACTCAGAATTCGATACAACAAAATCAATTTTTCGACTAAAATTCATTGGCGAAGCATAAAAATTCATGCTATTTAACTTTAAATTCAAAATGATTTTATGTTATTTACAATTATATGTTTTCAATCAATGGAATTTTAATTTTGAGTGTAAAGGTGTAACTTAGACAGAAATCAATTCTTTTCTAGTTTTCCTAGGCGTAAATCAACTTAAATGTAGATGCATTTCAAAATAAATCAGATAATTAATATAGGATAATTCCGATAGACACGAGTCTATTTAATTCAAATTTAAATTTAACAATTTTTTTCAATATTTTTGCGAAACAACTTTCCACTCTTTGGAAATCGACAGGTTTATAATAATAAGAACTTTAGAATAGTGATTCTTAAGATGATCATTCGCCAATTATAGTAATTCACTCATTAGGGATTCAAATATTTTTACACATTAGATTATTGACAGTAGGGATGTAAAGTTAATTATTTAAAGTTTATTTAGTTTATTTATACTAATCATCGAAATTTCTGGAAAACTAAGCACCAACCAACCAAGCATCAAACCCATAAACCTTAAGAATTGTTAGTAACTTATATTCTTATTTAATTACACATTTAAAAGGTTTCAACAAATCCTTAAATTTCTACTCTCCGACAAAGCAAACTAATTTATAAGATCATTTTACATTTCACAAATTATTTAGAAATGTTTCTAATTCACAAAAAAAGTTTGTTTTACTTACGCATTAACAATATTTTGAAATTTCTTAATTCTTACAAAACTATTACTACAGAATGAAACCATTTTGTTTAAATAAAAATTATACAAAATTTGGATACATTTAAAAATATATTAAATACTTAAAAAAAAAACTAAATTTTATATTTCCTTGTAAATTTTTTTAAATAACTTTGTTACGATAAATGAAATTTTAAACTAAGTAGAACGATTTATAAAACCATAATGATTTCATTTTTGTACTTGATACTTTGTTCAAATTAAAACATGAAATTCTTATCAAAAAAATAAATAAATTATAATTATAATAAAAAAATAAAATGTTATCGAACTAAATTAGCTTTTTAACAGCAAGTAAGACAACCAGTTTAATTGATATTTTTCTATATATTTTATATAGGTTTAGTCATGTTATCAGTACAGAATAAAGTCAAAAAGTAAAATAAATAAATATCGCCAATTCGAATGCATACCAGGATATTTCAGGCAGGATTGTTAACAGGGCATTGTAGGCAAGAAAAAATGATGATGAAATTGAAACTGCTTGATTTAACTTAACGTCAAAAACCGATCTTTATAATGATATAATATAACTATAGCTTATAATTTGGTGATACTGCTTCTCATTCTGTGACAGTAATATTAAATTTCGTCCAGAATCAAAATTTTATTTAGTGCGTACAAAACTCGGTTGAATTTTTATAACTAATACTGACTGGTAGCCGCAGTAGGAGACGTGACACCTGATGAAAATATTATTAGTGTTATGCTGGACTGTGAAGAAAAGTGAAACATGGTAGCAGTTTTCATAGAAGCAGTGCTTCGTAAGAGAAAGAGGATAAAATACTTGGAAGATCCAGAACATCCAGAAGACCCATAACATCTGTAAAAAGAATACAACAGACAACGTGAAACGAAAGAACAGAACGATACAACTAAAAGTAATGCGAAAGCGGTCCCGAGCTGTATTTCATTGTGGGAAACGGCGGTGGGGTTTTAGTCGGTAACTATAAACAACATCATGGACTCCGACACATTGTGGAAGTGCAAACCTATAAGATGTAAAGTATTAAGATATTATAAGCTTGTGACTTTCTATATTCATTTTATGCAGCTTTGTTTTTTCTGCATGGAATGAATGATGCCAAATCAATTACGTTGCTATTGATGTTCATGAATATCAAGAGTCAGAAAACTAATAGATTTCTTAAAAGCACAATGGATGAAGGATTATAAAATAATTTTTTGGTATTGCTGCGTCGTTGTTATAGTCTGCCTAATATAGGCTGCGTCGTTGTTTCTGAAACCATTTTAGTCGAGGTGTTCAATAATGACGAATAGATCAACATTATTATGCTTCTAGGTAGTTTCTGAAACAAATGTAACATTTACTTTGAAAGTTATTGAATTGAATCAACACCCCGTAAGCCCAACCGTCTTAACTAATATAAATCTAGTATAATCTATCTAATCTAATCAATTTTTTTTATTATTTTTTTTGATAAGAAGACGTTAAACAATCAAATTTAATCGAATTTTTTATCAAATTGTTTTGCTAAATAATTTTTTTTTGTTTTCATAAAGTTAACTTTTAAAGTATGATGTGTTTACAAATAAATTGAATTTAATTTGATACTAACTTTATTTAGATTACGAATGATTGGACGTAGTAAAATTTTAGAGGATGTACTTAATAATATTTAGTAGTTCAAATCAAGTTAAGAAATCGTAATAATTTTTTTTTTGGTAATACTAATTACAATCATTAAATTGTCAAGATAAAAAAATGTTTGTGATTAATATAATTTGAATTAATTAAAGATTATTGTGCAATTATTTATTAAGTATTTATTTTAAATAATATTAATTTAATTAATAATTTTTTTAATTAATAATAAATTTGTTTCTTCAACAAATGAGATCATTCAAGTTTGTATAAATATAGTAAAAATTGAAGAGCTTGTTAGGTCATAACATTAAATTCAAAACAGTTTTTTTTTCTTTAATCAGTTTATATTGGCTATTATGTACTAGGACTAGGTGATAAGTTAGTGATATTCTGATGGAAAAGCTGTAAATGAACAGAAGTAAATGATCAATTATATTGATGGTTCTAAAATAGAGGAAATCACTATATTCTCATGAACATTACTATATACATATATCATTTAATTAAATCAGAAACTCCGAATTTATCAATTTTTTTTACGATAAACTCTATACCTTTTCACTTCTACAATAAATTCACAGTCTTAAAATTGTATGAAAATTTCACTTCACAACGAGCTCGATACTATGCTGAAGTTTGTTTGGCCAGCATCAGCTTCGTTTAATTTTTATAGATAATTGGAAAAATCATAGCTTTTTGGGAAAACGTATAACATTTATTTAAAAGTAGTAATAAAAGTTTTTTTTTATTGTCAACTCTAACGTTTGTAAAGATAATACACGCAAGCGCCACATAAATTAGTTAAAATTGTAACTTAAATTAACTTAAATTTTTTGCAAACTTTCCGCACGTGTTTACAGGGAAATTTTGTAATTTAAATTTTCTTCAAATTGAAGTGTACTTGGTTTTTGTTGGTTAAAATGTTAAAAATAAACGTCTAATATCTGACAGATCTTCCGAATCTTAACCCTATGAACATTTTTTAACATTCTTAATTTTCTAAACTTTTTTATAGCTTTCGCGTGTTTTGTTTGCTTGTGGTGTAATAAATTAGGTATTAAATACAAATTAATAAATTGAAAATTTAATAACGTGTCGTTATATATTAAACTTAAGGTCACACTGCTGATATCGTGTAAAAGTTTAAAATAAATTGAATTTTCAGCTTATATATCATAAAATTCTTAATTCTACCATTTATATTTTTTTATTTTTATTTGTTGATAAGTTTTAAACTGTATTAGATCATAATTACTGCACAGCAGAATATTTAAAGAAAGTGTTGAACAAATATTTCTTAGATCATTATTTTATATTAAATATTCATTTAATTTTGAAGTTTTCTTTGTTTCAAATATCATTTATTTGTTTGACCACTTTTTAATCATCGAAAAAATGACTCAAATTATAGATCGCAATCTTACTTTAATCTAAAATGTTTATATATAAAAGACCAGTTGATGTATGGTGCGGAAAATAGCGACAATTACATTAAGAGAAGAAAATAGTCTTACTTACTTAGTTCACGTACAGAATGACACTGTGATCGCTAAAGGTTGTGCTTTAGTGTATTTTCAGCGTTCAGTATCGATTATAGCGTTACTCTGTAACCTTAAAATATTCAATATTCAGTTCAAAGCTAAATCAGTTTGCTGAACAGATATACGATCCAATCAAGAATTTTTGTATTTGGTAAATGATGAAGATATTATACGGTTTATTGGGCAGATTACAATGGTCAAAACAAAATAATTAGTCAGAATGTCAGACATAAGAGTTAAAAAGCGGATTTTGAATATCATATCAGAAGGTGATAGAAACAGTGGATGACCAAGAAATGGCTGGGTCAATAAAACATAGAACATTTAAGAAAATTAAGGATCAGAACTGGAAGGAATCAGTCTACAAGTAAATGGAGAATTATTGTGAATCAGACCAAAGCTTATAATGGACTGTTGTAGAGCCAAGAATGATGATGCTAATGGATCACCATCATAATTTAATAGTTTTTAAATCGATTTTATTTCTTTGAAATAATTGATTTTACATTTTATTTGAAATAGTCAGTAAAAATTTAATTCTGCTAAACAATTTTTCGAAAATTAAAAATATCAAAAATATGAATCGGATTACTAAACTAAAATTTATATTTTAATAATTTCAATGTCAATTTCAATATTAATATTAATTTCTAAACATTTTCCATATTTTTCTCACTATGGAAATATTATTATGATTATCATTTCCTTACAAAACATAAATTTTTCCTACTTCTGTTTACATAATAAATTATCAACACGTAAAATATAATTCAAATATTTTCAAGTGCACAATTTAAATTTGTGTTAACCATAGAAAAAACACACCTCTAAAATTCTAAAAGTGATGATCACACTTTCAACTATAATAAATTTTGATATACTAAAACTAAATAACAAAAATTACTAATACAAAATTTTTGATTAATTGCCAACAAAAACACATTTTTTTTTTAAATGTCATCATAATTTACTGCTCATTTGTATAAAATTTCAATTTTCCAAAAATAAAATTAATTGAGAAATTTTTCTGTATTTTCCTTCATTTTACAATTTCCTTATATCCTTAATGGGATATTTTTATGACTTTACTCACTCATCTAAAAAATTTGATGATGTAGCATTGTTTTCAACTTTGCAACGCACATCCAGAAGTGACAACGCACAGCAGTGACAGTTTTTTATTAATTATTCTTACATTTACGCGCGCATGATTTATTGGTCATATCGTAATGCTACCAACCACTAGGAGGCGAATAGTGTATTTTATTAATAATATGTACAAGAAATGTGAAATATTTAAAAATTTTGGTGTTTCTAGCTAAAAATTGATTATGACTCAATTTTTTTTTTTTTTATAAATAGCAACAAAAATTATAATTATTTTATATTTTACGTTTATAGATTTTTGTTGGCAGAGTTTTAAATAGCTTTCACTTCGCTTCATCGCAAAAAGAAATAAGTTCTGGGGAGGAAAAAACAAGCGAAACGTAGAATATTTAAAATTCCAAAAAATAATTGAATTTACTTAAAAGAAATTATAGAATTTTTTTTTATAAATATTTTATTTCCTTCCGAATCTGAACAAGCTGTGAACTGTGATGATGCCAGTCAAAGAAAGTGAAACAATGGAAATTTTAATCTGCGCGTAACTGATTTGAAATGATGTCACGCTGATGAAAATAAACTATGAGAACTTTTATTGCTGACGATAGGGGATTAACGCGAGTGGCACAAAAATGATCTTTAAACGACCTAGTATGGTATTTTAAATTTATTATACGGAAATTATAGGTTAATGACATTTGTTTTCAGTCAAAATCGGAAGTTTTATGAGCTATACAAAAAAAAAAAAAAAAAAACTATTAAGCGATGAGTAAAATATTTTGTGCTGTTGATTGATAGAAATATGATTTTAGTATTGTTGTGTAGCGTTTATATTTTAATGAAAATGTTATTTATATTTCAGAGTTAGTGTCAAGAAATGAATTAAAATATTAATAGATGACAATATAGAAAAGCCTGATTTGAATGCATATTTAGATTGCAGTGAACAGGACACATCAAGCACATGTATCCCAACAAAGTTACTATATGTATTGAGACAAATTGGTATACCGAAATTGATATGGGTAGACGCAATACTAGCTGACGCGACACTTTTACTTGTGACGATCAAATGGAGAGCCGTAGCAAGATATGGAAGAGAAGGATAGATGATAGAAGATGCCAAGGCTCGAATTAAGCTGTAGAAGAAGTTTCAGAAGAAGTTTAGTTGGAAGGATGGTTACATTGTCCCTAGGTTCGGATATAATAAAACCGTTTTCGAAAACAAATAATTTAATAAATATATCAGTAAGAATTCACCTTTCGGGTTATTAAAATATCCCTAACATTATTTCAAATATTAAGGATTAGTATCCCTTGCAAATTACGAAATTAATTGGTTCGGGGTTTGAACTCCTAAATTCGCGATCTCTCAACCTAGTAAATGACTCAACCTGTTTTTCTAACAGGAACAGGATCACATTTGCCGGCTTGATATTATCACACACCGTAAGTTAACTAATAACTAAGTTATCCAGTAAAAGATTAATAATTTGACAGCTGTCAAATAAATAAAAATACAGTACTGATACTAAATCTGGTTAAAAATAATCTAACTTTTATGCATTTTAATGACACATAAAATGTTGTGTACTCGTAAATCATTTTTTCCGATAATTGTTAAAAGAATTAAGTAAATATTTAATTCAAAATCAATCGACAGTCCACAAATAATATTAAAAATTTCATATCTAAAAATAAATTCAATCACAAATAATAATAAAGTAATTTTGCATTCTAAAGTGCAAAATTTGAAATTTGTAAATATTATAATTAGATTATAAATGTTAAAAACAATTTTCTGCCAAGATCGTAATAATAATTAAATTTTTGCAATCATAATTTACTCAGACCCAGACGTATACAAATAAAACACCATTTAATGAAAATTTGTTTATTAGGTTCAACAAGGAAATTACTAATTATAGAAAATTATCTCATAATTTTGGACTATATCTTTAATTTATATAATTATTTTGCTGTATTGTATATACTTTCTAATAAATATCTTTTTATAGATACGTAATTAATTAACTCTTCTATATGTAATGTAAGAAATAAAAAATGCAGCCAAACTTACTGTCAAATTTACAAAATTCTAGCATATAGACAACATCATTATTATTAGATGCATCTACAGAAAAATATTAAATTAAATTTAATTTATAACTTTTTATTTTGTATAATTTATAAATAATAATTTTATTATAAAAATTTAAATTTTATAATATTTATGACAGTGAAAATATAATTAATTATAGTGTTTTTAATTAAAAAATGTTTCTTGGTAATTTAATATTATAATTACTTTGTGTAAGTTTTTAAAACCTGCTGACTGGATACACTATAGATTTCTGAGTCAGACATCGAACAAATCATTTGCTCTGCACTCAATCCAACAGCAAAGTAGGAAGAGAAAATAAAAGAATAACTTAATATGATCCCTAATAAGATCGTGTCAATTAGTAAAGAACTGTGACCAGAAAGGAAGTAATAAGAATGTAGAGAATATTGATATGCTATAGTAAAATGTTTAAGCTTTAGTAGAAGAATATTAGATAACATTGGAAGAATATAATGGAAATTGGGTTGTTTCATTGATATATGTAGTACAAATTAAGTGACATAGGTTCACATAGTGGCCTAATGTAGTTTGATGTCAATATGCTACTTAAGCCTACATAATCGTAATTTTACTGAAATATACGCATAACATATGTAATTAAATTGACAATTACTCTACAAGAATTCAATATTCTCCTAGATTATATGCAAAATGGCATTTCTATGGCCCCATAATTCTGAAATAAATGAATATGTAGGATAATGTATAATGTAACTATTGCGTATTGTCATATGTACTGATTTAAATTATTACTTTTATATATTGTGAAAGCAACGCAATATTCCCTATCAATCTATAGATGTCTCATAGATTATATTAGCAATTGACTTTCTAATCCACAATTAATCAAAAACAGAAAGTATCTTATTATCGAAAACGATAATAAAAAAAAGCTTCTGAGTGAATCAGTTATCTATGTACAGATTAGTTAGAAGACGCAGAAAGATAAGTTATCAATTTATTTAAGCTCGTCCTCAGCGCACTTTCTCCACATACTAAGAAAGTTTTTCACTATGCGCAATGAATTAAGCTCAGTACACATAGACCACATTAATTAATGATTAGCAAAAACTTACTGAATTTAGAGGGGAATTATGTATTGTATTTTGTAATGGAAAACCTCTGATAATTTATATCGTACCAGTCAAATTCTTCACCTGCCAATATCGCGAGTTAAATGCCATCTATTGTCAAAAAGATTGAATTAAAGAAATTGAAGAAATTAATTCATTTAATGATGCTAAACTATGGGAATTTATAAGGAAATTTCACAGAAAATAGACTACCTAATTAATTAATAAATTATTACAGAATTAATGTTTTTACTGCAATAAAAACTTGAGGTTGCGATTTATGAAGGTTCACTTCACTATATTATTAATAATTATCATAAGTTTTTTTTATTTTTATCTTTATACAACGTAAATAAAAAAATAATTATAATTTTATTTTACATATTTTTGTAATATTTTTTGTTAGCAAATTATTATTTTTTATATCTAAAATATGCGAGAAAAATATTTGCGTGGGAGGAACGTAAATGATCGGAGTAATTATCATTAAATTAATAAATATATATATTAAAAAAATAAAATAACGAATTAATTAACAGGTAGTTGAAGTAAATATAATTCCGTTTTATGATTTATGATTGTATAATGTTAACCTGGTGTAAAATTAATTAAAATGACAACGTGGATTTTATTATTTTCTGTTGTTTTGTTACCTATGAATATTCTCAGGTATTATATTGAATATAATATTAATGATAATGATATAATTAAAAAACTCTAGAGGTGCTTTCATCGATAAAAAACTATAGTAATATCTCCAAAATTAAATATGAAATAACTGAAGTTGTTTGCGCGTTATTGACCTGTAGATAATTAATAAAATATAATTAAAATTTAATAAGTTCGAATAGATTAATTTTTGTATATTTTGAAAAAAAATGTTGAATCATTATTTCTTTAATGTTTTGGGCAATCGTAAATATTATGATATTGTAAATTATCAAAGATTGTTTACACCATAGAAAATCCTTGTTAGTTTTGTTGCATTAAGACTTTCGAAACATTTCACAAAATATAATTACGTTGGGTAACAAATCAATTTTAAATTTGGTTCGTTTGAAGTAAGGAAAGAGTAACGAAACCATCCCACGCACCTAAAACACGAAAGTCGACTGTATACTACGAATGAAAGCTTATTCTACTATAGAACATAATGATTCCAATTCACCTCCCTCATTAAGGCAATTAAGTCTACGGTTTCTATATCGGTCAATAAATAACATTATTATGTCCGTCAAACAAATTGAGTCTAATAAATATCATGTAAATAAGCTGTGAGCACTACGAAACCTCTAAACATATATTATGTGAATGGCCAGGGTTTTCTCGTAACAGACTCCAACAGTTTAACAAGGGGTTCCTAAAACCCCCAGCCACAATCGGAACTTTGTTAAAGACAGAGCTAAAGACAACAGAACGTCACAATAGGCCAGTAATGGCAACAGTGACATATGGGAATTCTGTGCCCAGTTCTGTAACTCTAATATAATCTAAGATGAAAAAAACAGACAAAAAAATTTGATTTTCTTTATCAATAAAGGTAAAATATATTCTGATTTTTCAACTCTGAAAATAACCAGTGCCCACTTCGATATTCAATCTAAACGTTGGTTTATTCTTTTAGAATGATGTTTCTAGACATTGACGTCGTTTTTAAAGACTTTCGTTCCGTAACAGCCACATTTATCCAAAATCCAAAGTGTTTCTTAAAAACCCACATTGCCAATGATTTCTTAGGAGTTACCAGTAAGGATCTACTTGGTATATCAGAGGGGAATTGTTAATTGGCTGAGTGAAGTGGCCCCAGTAGAATTATATCTATTTGAATTGGTTTATAGGTTTAGAATCATATAATCTGGATGGATACTCTGAAGTTCTTTTTAATTAAAATAAAATATTTAAATACTGATGTTGATCGATACTATACAAAATTTGTCCGCAGCAGCATCCAAAATCATTAAAAATCATCAAAAATTAAAATTAGTCATCATTCTACCCAAAATAGATTTTATTATACACCAAAAACTAAAACAATTTTTATTACCATTTTTGTCATAATCAAAGGCATAAGCTGAAAAAAACCCCAATTTTGATGGTCGACCACATTTTTTTGCATTGACACTTTTCTCCTCCAATTTATGCGAAACATCGAAACTATTATCTCATGAATGAATAGAAATATTTTTATAAATTTTATGATTTTTATGTCTCGGGCCAATTTAAGCATAAATTTTGTTTTTGTTGTGGTGTAGTTTTGTAAACTATATCAGAAAGTCGTCAAAAAAAAAATTATCACCCATTCAGAGTTTTTATATAGTTTGACCATAAATCGTAAAGTAGTTGACCCCCCACACATAAAATTATTATATTTAATAAATAATATTTTATTTTAATTATATTTCACGCCTGATTTTTTATTAAATAAAAAATACCAAATTGAAAATATAAAATAATTTCATAAAATTTTTTTTAATTCTATTTTCTATATACATATACAAACTAGAAGAAGTTTTTTTTTCAAAAAATAAATAAATGGACAGTAAAATAAAATTAATATAATCTAAAATAGCATAATTATTATTGACAGAACTGAATGTGGAAATGACATCATGATTTTTATTTAAGGAAAAAAAACTTGATTTTGTTACTCTTTCGTAATAGTTAATAAATAAAATAAAATTGAATATTAAATTAAAAGTTGAAGATTTTAAAGCGGATATTGTAGGATTTATGATTTTATAAACTTTATTAAAGAAGTTTAACCAAGAGGGGGAGATATGAAGTCAGACTCTAATTCCAAATAATTAATTAAATTTCCAAAAATCAACTCGATTACTAAAATTAATTGTGGTATAATTTTAAATAAATTAATTAATTTCAGCATCTAAAATGCATTTCCAGAAATTGTTTAGGTGGCAAATTGAAGAACTCCGAATTTTGCAATATATAACTTTCATTTGAAGTGTCCAGTGTTAGCCAGCCAGACAGTGTTCTCTTGGTAGCTACTACATTAACGGACAAAACGATCTACTCAGTAAACAGCCTACGGAAGCCGAACAAATATTTAAATTCCAGAGATTGATCTTAAATAACCTCAGCCAAGCCAGGGTTCAATATGTGGTAGTAAAATAGTGTTAAAGTGTTATTTGGAGACCTGGTAGTCTGCCTGTAGATTGCCAATCGTACAAATCAATCAACTGTATAAATACGAGATGATTCCACCTAAATGACTGCAACTTAAGATTCAGATTAATATTCTACCATTTGCTAATGTATGCAATATCGAAAGTACTAATTGTAAGCCTACGAACAGAGTGACGCTATCAGCGCTGCTGGAAGCTGTGCATTACATTGTGCACATTTTCACTCTGTACGTGCACTAACCTAACTTTTAACACTTTTACACTGAATTAAAAACATATAATAAACAACGTTGAAAATATGAAAACAATTTTCAATAATTTTCAGGAATGCTAAATTAATTAATTTTGAAAATATATTTATGTAAATTATACGTTAATTATTAATTTTTTTTAAATAATTTTATTCGAATTTTTAATATTCTTGATTTGTTGAATTTTTTCAAAAATAAATATTTTAGTCATTTTTATGATGGACAAATATTCTCAAAAAAAAAATTCGCGTGCAAATTTATTAAATATTTTAGATTGTTTGTTCTACATTTATTTATTTTTTGGACTCGGCAAGTTCACTGAACTAAAATTAAATTAAATGATAAAATTATTTTAAAGAAAATATTAATAAGTAGAAATTTTGACGCAAGTAATTATCAGATTATGATTTGAAGGCTTCCAAGATAGAATTTTGTTTAAATTCAACTTTTGGACTTGTAAACTAAAATTCTGACATATTTTTTGTTTTAAATAGCCAAATATTGAGGAACTTATCCTTTAACTGTGAACAGAAGATTTGGAAGGAATTAGATTAAGGGGCAGGGGTTAATAGAGAACAGTTTACATTTTTCTTAAATTTGTTCAAATTATAATTCAAAGAGAACGATAATTTTGTGGTTCGTGTAATGTAATAAATGGGTTTCTAAATTTTAGTAAGCGATGAAAATTGGGCTAACTTTGTGAAACTGGCCTGCTATTCATATATTGCATACATCTATAAAGGCCATAAAGTTTGACAAAATACACTTAATCTCCTTGACGCAGTTTTCCAGTAAATGTCTGTAGAAAACACTAGAGTGCGAAGACTTCTATAAAACAAAGAGCATCAAAACAATCTATTCATTGACAAAAAAACAGCCTTGGATATCTAAGAAATGCCAAATAATTATTCCAACCGATTTCATATTCAATTTTGGAATTACATCTTTCATATATAGAATTAATGATTTCTTCCAAATTTTACTATTTTGGATTAACTAATAAAATTCACCGAATTATCAAAAAATCACCAAATTTATATAATATTTTTGACCTCATACATTCACCACAATTCATAAATTTTACCATTTATATATGTATATAAAAAAAAAAAAAATTTCAATTTTCTCCTTCAAAATCGTAAAATATTTTACAAATCAAAATTTTAATTTGTATAATAAAAATTAGCCCACAACTTTCCTGTTGATAATAATTTTCTTCTACAAAAAAAAAATCACCTTCAATTTTATTTATAAAAATGTAAACAAATTTTCTTTAGCCTCCCCACGTAAATTTTCTTTATTTAAATGAAAATTTTCTTCTATATAATTTTTATAAATATTTTAATAATTTTCAAGGTGAATGAAATTTTGCAAATCCCGCAACATAAAAATCTTATTTTTATTTGTGTTTATTTATTCAAAAAAAAAAAAAAAAGTTGAAGTAAAATTGGACATTTTTCACACAGTGTCATTAACAGAAAAAGTTCAAAGGCATCACCGGTTGATATACTATCAAAAAAAGTGAACTGAATTTTATAATTTATTATTGTATAAAATATTTTCTCATAAATTCAAGGAAGTAAAATACTTTCAAGGATTTTTGGATATGAATAAATGATGGAATCACTAATTTTTGATCTTGGTTTTGTTATTTTTCGGAAATATAATATCTGACAAATGAAAAAAAAATCTGATTTTATTGAAAAATGTTACAATTCCATTTAAGGACTTCCTCTTTAGTTTATTTTTTTGGGTTGTTTTAATTTCAAAATGATGAAAGCATATTTTGTTAATGAAATCATTCTGGCTATCAAAAAGTTGATGTGAAAGAAAAGAAGAATTAATTTTTAACCCGGATATCAGAGTCTGAATTGCATCCCCTTAAATTCTAGTTAATTAAGTTCAATCAATTTTAACCTTTACTATATGATTTTCAATTTAGAAACAGAATTTCATTTATAAGCTCAAGGTTTTAATCAAAGTAATGTCACGAAAATATCTTTATGAAACAACCATAATTCGAGTAACATACGGATCGTAAAGATGTAGCTTTACAAATAACACAAAGAGCAATGAAAAGGTTATTCATTACTAAATATATCTATAGAAGAAGCCATACAACAAAACAAGCAATAAGATAATTGACAAATTTTAGAGACGCCATAGAAAAAGCGAAAATATAAAAATTGAATTGGGCAAGATTAGGGGACAATAAATGAACACAACAAAGTGGAACCGAAGAATCAACAAAATATGAGTAGGCAGACCGTAAAAATGATGGAGGGATGATCTTGAGGACTTTTTAAGACAATATCTGTTAAGGATGACAATTATTTTACAGAATATTTTTTATGCAGATAGTTTAACAGTATGTGAGCTAAAGCCTTAGTGAGTTTTTAAAGTTCGGTTGATATTATTTTATGATTTTTAGTATAACCTTTAAGGCTGGCTATATAATTTTTAAGTTCAATTCAGTTTCGATTCGAAATTTTCTTCAGTTTGGATTCGCAAAATTCCAATCGTTCCAAACTCTTTTGATTCGATTCGTTCCAATTCAACCTATGTTTATGTATCAATCAATCGATTTCCTATACAAAATATATGAAGGCGTCAAATTTGAACTTTACTGAACGAATCGAAACTGAACTGATCGAAACTATTTAGACGGCAGAAATCCAACTGAGAATCTATATTTGCTTAAGTTGAAGGCTTAAATTACGCAGTCAGTTTAGTTAATTTTGACCTTAACCTTCACTTTGACACTGGCCATAAATCAATCGTCAAACTATAACGACTTCTTGTAAATGACAGAACAAATAAAATTTAAAATGTTTAAATAATATTATAATCATATTCCAGAAAATAATGATAATAGAGACAAACAAATTTATTATTACTGTCATTAAATCACGGATCCCAGACGTATTTATTTAATTAATGAAACCATCAAAACGTACACAAAACACTCATCATTTTTATTGTATTAATATACAAAATTTAAGAATTAATCTTCTTTGTTGGTCCGGTCATAAAAGTCAAATCATTTCAAATTCAATCAAATATTTATAATAAAGTTGCAATCTATTTAACTTTTAGCTCTTGGGCAATTTAAAGAAATAAATAAATATTTAGTGACATAAATTTATTAGAAGAATTTTATATTTAATTTAATTTTTTATGGGTTTATTAAACTAAATCAATTTCGATTTCAATTTTATTATTTTATGTTTTATGCTGATCTTAAATTTATGATTATTTTTAATGTTCATCTAATCATTAGAATTAATAGCTTATAAAAATATGCAAATGCAATTTTTAATAGGGAATATAATTTTAATGCGTAAGTGCTGAAAGTTTTTTTCAATAAATATTTAAATTATTTTTAATGGAATTTTTAATTTATTGTCAGATGTACACAATATTGTGAATTATCGTAAATTATTAGTGACATTTGTAATGCGTATTGTTTTTATCTTCCATTTAAATTTAAGATGGTGTTACAATACGTTGCTGTTGCCTGTCGTCGTGTTTTTAGCCAGCGATTATGTCAGTATCAGTATCATAAAACTGACGGTGACTAAAACTAAACTAAACACAATACATCGCCACGGAATTCAGCCTCATCTGTCATATGTTATTATATAATTTAATGTTTTTGTATTCAGGCAATTTTAAATTAAAAATTAAATTCCATTTTTTAACAGCTTCTATTACTTGTTCTTCCATTTCTGCCATTTTTTTGAAAAAAATAGATAAAAAATAACTGTCAAAACAATGCGACAAGCGCAAATATGAAGATTATCAATCAATAGAAATACAGCGACAACTAAAATGACATCCATTGTGGTTGTATAATACGAAATACGTACTTCGTTTTGACATTTCACGATGATAGATGGCGGTAACGTATTCTAGCACCAGCTTAATGAAATTAATAGCTGCTTTATCTTTACAGTTTAGATTTTAATATTAATAATGTATTGCAAATTTATACTATACATTTTGCTATGGTTTAAGTAATGGGTAAATAAATTTTCACCGCTAGGTGATTGTGGTTCGAATATTGACTAAGAAATTAATTTTTAAATGGATTAATCTTAAACGATACCTGTTAGATTTAGAAGTATATGATTTGAAGTTAATGTTTATATAGTAAATTTATATCTCTAATATTAAAAATGAAATTTCTTATTAAATAATTATTAAATATTTTTACAAAATGTAAGAATATTTAAGATTAATTTATGTTAAAGTGTAGGCATTATAATTTATATAAAAAAAAAACACAAATAAATGTTGTCTCATTACACAAGTATATATTGTAAAAAATATATTTACTTTCAATTCATGTCACAATTCAGTCCAAAGACCTCTAAACAAAATCATTTAAGTAAAATAAATATCAATCCGGCTACCATCAAAAATTATTTAGTATTTTTGCCCACTCGTCATCAAAATTTTGTTTTTATTTATAATACTAATTTTTATGTTCAAACTATGAAAAGTTTTATTTTCTGCCTCTAATTCAAAATATTTATAACTACAAATTCAATATCTCGACATAATACACGAATTTACAAGTTCACTAAGGAAACTATTATACAATTTAAAAATTTTGAAATTGTAATTTTTTAATATTATTGTAAATTTAATTATATTTTATTATTTTAATATTGTAAAATTATTTATTTAACTAGTAGGTAGTGTAAATACGCATTTAACAATCTCTCTCTAAAAAAAAATAAATAAATTTTTAAAAGCTATTTAGGGAAAATAACAAAAATATAATTTTGTAAAACACAAAATAAAAATCATATTTATAAATACAAAAAAAATGTAAAATAACATCACAATATAAAATTAAATGATGATATCATTTATTATAAACAAATTTAGATCGACGTAAATTCAAACAATTTTTCATTCATTCAAAATTTTCGAAATCACTAAACAATTTTTTTTTTTTTAGTATGCTATATTTTAGGAATTGAAATTGGGTGCTAAAAAAAGATAAAAAGATTTTATTTTATTTAAATGTAAATGTAAATGTTAAACTATAAAAACAAAATCAGAATAAATTAAGAATATTTGGCCAACAATTTTTAATCTCAAGAGATTTTTGAATGAATTACAAAATGATTTTAACAGATAAATAATTTCTGATACATAAAATTAATTGGTTAGATTTTTTAGAATTATTACAAAACCGAATACGATTTTCGATGATTTTGAAGTTTACTAATTGTTACTATGAACATTGTTAAATAATTACATGAATATTTTTTTGGGATTGATTATTTGAATTGAGTTTGATATAGTCTAAATTAAATTGAAGAGTTAGACTTCCATTTTTAACTTTTAACAATATAACTTTTAAGGATAATAGTAAAAAGCATTTGAAACGACCATACCAATAAAATATTTGGCTAAGTAGCATGGAATTATATCCTTCGTTGAGCTTTCATTAACAAGAGAATTTAATAGTTCTACAAACTTAAGGAACTTCTCAAATTTTCGTTTTATTATTACTCTTATTACCAAAGGAAATGTAGCGATAATTCTTACTATCCAAAGGAAATTTAAGGATAACTTCCATTATTTTTCTTCTTCTTTTTTAACTCTTATTACCCAAAACAAATTTTAGGATAACTTCACATATTGTCTTCTGCTTTTTAAACTCTCATTACTCAAAGGAAATGTAGCGATAACTTGCCATATTTTCTTCTTCCTTTTAAACTCTTATTCCCCAAAGCAAATTTAAAGATAAATTCTCAGATTTTTGTCTTATTAAACTAGAAACAGTGCCGCCAGATATAAATGGATCAATAACATAGAAGAACATTTAAGAAAATTAGGTATCAGCTAAATAAAAGTAGATAGAGACTAATTTTGTATCATGCCAAAGCTCATAATGGTCTGTAGTGAGTACTGCCAAGAATAATGTTGAAGGAATTTTAATTCCTATATAGCTGGAATCTCCAATAGTGTCTCTAAATATAATTTTGTAATTTGATCAATTAAATGCTATTAAGTACAAACCGAAAAATTCACAATTACTGAAAAAAATTGGTGTTAATTTCTATTGTGACATATTTGTGACTATCAAATTGCTTTATAATAATCATTTACATATTTTTTCGCAAATATATTTGTATTCTCTAATAGTCTAATAAATAAAAATTATAGTTTAAAAGTCATTTTGTCTTCAGATTATTTAATGTCACTTAAATTACTTTATTTAGTATTATTTAACTCAATTACGAGCATATAATTTTCAATTTTCATAGTTTATTTATGTGCCTGGCGGTCTGATCATCATCGGTCGTCAGTTCAAATGGTGCGTGTGCAACATCAATCTTCTATTTTATAACAAAATATTTGTTTTTTGGTGGCCGAGATTTTTAAATTTAAATTATTGCGGCTTCGTATTTGTATATACACTAAATCAGTATTTTCTCGTTTATTTAAACAAGAAATGTTTATTTTTTTTAATTTTTGTTTTAGAAATCTTTTAAAATAAATATTATTGTTATTTTAATTTTAATGATCCGCAAAGAAGACAGACAAATTCATATAGATAAAATATTCACTTCTAAATATGCTTTTTGGGGGCACAAATCTTCAAAAAATGATGATGAGAAATGAAATCATTTATGAAATTAGCATTTAATTGTATACATTCACTTAAATTAGCATATATATTTTTTTTTAAATGGTCAGCATATTTATATAGAAATGAATAGCGCAGGTGATTTAATCAAATTGGCTAGTTTTTTTTTTTGGTTTGCCGAATTGATGACCTAATTTTAATTTGAATTAATTTTTGGCTTTTATGATTAAATTAACTAAAAAGTTTTACAAGAATTATCGAATTAGGTGAACTTATTTGGGAATTAAATTTTACTAAATCTGACTTTGAAGAAATTTTGAAAATAGGTCATACCCGAGAAGATATTCGAACTATATAGCAAGTACCAATTCATCGATGAATGTGTGTAAAAAGAAGAAAGTAATTTGAAGATTTACATTGCCAAAATCAAGAGTTAAAAGTAACATAAACGTGACCTGATGTTAATGATAAAAATAACATTATATCTGTGCTTCCTCTTCATTACCATAACCTTTCTAATATTTTACATTATTTTGTCATTTGTGAACGATTTTAGAAAATATAGCTAAAACAAAAATTAGGGGGTAGCGTTCTTTTCAGAACTGTGAACTCTGAACCTTTATGTAGGAGGTTGGCCTGTTAGTTCAAGCTTTAATGTTTTTGTTTTTCTATTCATTTGTTAAAACATTTTTTTGTTTTCGGTGATGGTTCATCCATTATGGATAGTAGAGCTTAATCCATTACGTATATAGTAAAATTATTTCTCAGCATGTAAGAAAGTGCAAGAAATCAAGCTGAAGGATAACAAAATTCCTTATTTATATGTTTCCTCCTTACTGTTCTAAATAAATTATCTATCTCTATCTCAGGTACTAATTTTATTAGTAACGAGAAGATGGTGCTTCTGTACAAGATTGATGAAGATTAAATGCTAATTTATAGATTACTATGAAAGTTATTAAATTTCTTCCATCTTACAAAAAGTACTACGAAGCAAGTAAATTGATCTAATCTTTTGGAGTTTGTTCACTTTACATTACAAAACTTAAGATGAGTCTCGGTTATTTTTCAATAACTTCTGTTAGTTTCAAGTAAATTCTAAAATTGAATAATAATTTCTAAAAAAATTTGATGTTAAAATAAAAACGCCAAAATATTTAAAAAAATAATTTTAAATTTGTTACGTCCTGTCATAATTGGTGACATTTTTAAGTTTTAATATCAGTTGTAAATAATTTCCGATTGTACTTCTAGAAATTTATGATATTTTTCATAATAAAATTTTATTTGTTTTTAAATGTACTCAAGACATAATTTGTGATAACGCAAATTTTGTTTATTAATTGAAAATACTTGAGGCTGTGATATATTAAAAGCCATGACGTCACAGAGTATATTAAACCATTTATTATTTTAAGATAATAATTATTTATTTAATATTTAGTAGATAAAGTTAAAGGGACGTTTACAATGTATTTAATAAAGCTATTAATTACGGTTAAAGTAAGATTTTTGTTTGTTTTTTATTGGTTATCTTATCAAAAAGTAAAGTTTGTAATTTTAAAGAAATTAAATAATTTCAGATTTTTATGACGTTTATGAATTACAACTTTTTTGTTGGTTTTATTTATAAAAATGGATTTATGACCTTTGATAATATGGGATTTTCCTACTTTATGTTATCTTAGGAATTAAGGTTTAATGCTGAATTCAAAATGTAACGTCAACGCAAATCAGAAGTTTTGCCTCCTATTATTCGGAACATTCCATTAGAAAATATTTGAAGATTTGTTAATAGAATACATTGGTTTATATAGAGAAAACCCGCTAGGAATTCATGCAGTTAGGTCAGAATCAGGACCATTGTATGTGACGTACTGCAAGGTTGGTCGGCCCTTTTAACATTTCCTTTGTAGAGAATTATGCTGTTCATAAAAATAAGTAGAATTTTTCATTATTGATCAGTTTCTGAACCTTACATAGAGATCACAATGAATCCATCGAGATATTTCGTGATGCACGTTGACGATGGATGTTTACGCACCTTTCTTAACAGAACATAGGAAATGAATCTGTGACTTAACTGGATCACAAACAGCATCGAGTACTGCTTTTTAATTTATTTAAAATTGATTTACTTAATCAATTTTAGATTATGTTAATTAGTTCGGTAAGATAATTATAATTTAATTTATGATCTGGTAATTGCATTGCATAATTACCATATTTAAAAAAAAATATATTTAATCACCATCATCACTTGATCACATTTTTTAGCACGGTTTTTACATTTTATACCCGTTTATGGAATTTTTCTTTTATTTAATCGATTAATGAATACATGATTTTTATACTTTTATCACCATAAATATCACTATAAATTGTGATTCCCGTCTCCCCCTTTCGGTAAAAAAAAAAACAAGATTTTAACACACATATTTTAAAATGATCTCGTACTGTAACTTGTCTAATCAGAAATAAATAAATAAATTCAATAAATTTATTATAAAGTTACAAATAATTTTGTGTAATATTGAATTTTAATGTTCGTTATCAAAAATTTGTCATCTAAAAAACATTATTTTAATTCGATTTTTACTTTAGCATATTTGAAATTTAAATTTTTATACTAAATTTGTCAAGCATCGGACATTAAAAGCATATCACATTTTCCTTACTTTAACAACAGAGGTGGACTTGAAATGGATAGAGCCACGCTTTGGACTACAATCTAAAAAACTTCATATATTTAAGATCATAACTGGAGAATGACTACACGATCAAAGCTAATTTTATACTATATCAATTAATATTTTATAGAACTACATAGATCACCTTCTATTTTACCTTGCGGTACGATATAAAAGATTTAAACACTTGGGATGTCATATTTTTGAACTAGAAATACGAAGGAGTCGAGCAGGTTTAGACCCTCTCTAGACTAGAATAAGCCATAATGCATAGAGTACAACTGGTCCTCGAAGTTTAGGTGAGTGCAGGGTTTTGTTAACATCCTTTCAAACCAACCTTAACGAAAATACATTTTTAGGTATAATTCCCATATTTACTGCATACTTTTAGGCGATCTTTTGATCGAAAATATAAGTATCAGTAAAAAGCAAGGCTCAATTATACAACAAAGAGAAATGAAGAAGGAAGCTTTCGATGAAATTTTTAAACAAAAGAAAAATAATTATCTGGCCCCAGATTAATGCTGGAGATACTCATGCCGTTGCCGGTACACCACTAGCGTTTAAAAATTCAACAAAAAACAAAGTCCAAACATTCAAATATCGTGTAGAAAAAATTGTTTATAAAATTATTTGGCATTTCAAAACGGCAGAACGGAAAAGTTGAAATCGAACAAACTTTTCCGCAGAACAAAACGGAACCGCCAAGCAGCGAGTTTAACTAGTCTCTTATATTTCTATATGTTTCAACTTTTTCAAAGGGGCAGCGGTACATCGACAACGATAAGAATATCTCCAGTACAAAACTTAAACGTTAAAGCATTCAAAATCGTTTATCGAACCCAATAACGATTCAAAATCGTTTATCGACCACAATAATTTATCATAAAGTTTACGAAATTATATAAATTTTATATTTAAATCACCCCTTGATTTGAATACTCTATTTATTTATTTTATGTAATAGATTTCAATCTCGAATATGACATAAAACATTTAAATATTCAGTTTTGTTTTATATTTAATATTTTCAAGGCCGTCAACCGTCATTTATTTATGAAAATGTGACCATATTTACAGATTTATTCAATAAAATTTAATATTATATTTGAGCCATAAATTTTAATTGCTATTTAGCCTATAGCTGCTAACTAAATACACAGTAATTTTTTAGTATATTATGACTCAAAATAAATAAATTTTGAATGAATTTAGACAAAAATCAAAATTTAAATATATTTAAAAGTATATTTACTTATATTCAGCACATTAGAAAACCACTTAGCACGTGTTAATAATTTAAAATTCTTAATTGTTTTGTTATCTGTTTTTTATGCCTAAAAAAGCTTGAAGATTTTAATTAAATAAATTTTTTTAAATACTAATGTCAGATTTCACAGCTTAAGCTTAACTAAACTGATTGTATAGCTTAAGTCTGTAACTTAAGTTCAATTGGTTTCGCAATCAAAATTATTTTTTTAATAATTTATTTTCAATTTGTATGAATAAACTAATGCGTCAGACAGTCTCGTCAATCATTCCGTTGCCGTAGAAGGTTTGCCGTCTTAAATGATGCTGGTGAAGGTGATAACGAATTTGTGTACAGACGCCACATTCAAGTACTATAAACCATAAAATTGAAAACTCATTAAGAAATTAATTCTTCGACAAATCCCATATTAACAAATTATAACCGCAACGTCTTCAAAAGTCGAAATCCATTAAACTTTACAATAGCATCGCCGCCATAACGTTGGAGACTGTCTAATAACAAAAGTTTCCAAAGTGAAGCTTAAACTGAAAAAAAATCACTTTAAGAAATGCAATGAAAGTTAAACCGACACCAGAAAATAAGTTAAACCAAAGTCTTAAGCTCTCACTGTGAAATCGGCCATAAGATTCTACATTTTTTAAATAAAATTATTTATTTAGGAAAAATAATTTTTTTAATTTAAAATTTATGATATTTATATTTTCTTATTGGTTCCTAGTGAAAATTATAAAATATAAAATATTTGGAAAAGAGTGGGAGTAAATTTAGTTAAATTAAATTTTTAGAAAAAACATTTTTTTTTTTAAATTAAATTCCGTAATTTTTTTGTGTATTTTGGCAAATTTATTGAGACAATTACATAAAAAATCGCCACGAGCAAAAAAATTTTTTTTTGTTTAATACATAAAAATAAAAATTATTTATGAAAGATTTTCTGAATCTTAAAGATTTCATTTTTATTGTGGTGATCATTTAAATGACAATGAAAAAAAAAGTGATATTTTTTATTTAAAAAAAAAGAACAATAGAAAAACATAAAAAATATATAATTCGAAAAGCATAACTGAAAATTCCTGTTAAACAAGAATGCTGATTAATGTAATTTGGTTAACTTGTTTTAGTAATAACTTTGACAGTTCTTTAATAATGATTATTATAAATAAGTTTATCGTGTTTTAGATCACATGATGCCTTGCAAACAAATTCAGAATACTCAGAATCAGAAGCTGATATATTAAGCACAATATCGCAGTAATTCCGTGCTTCTTAATGAATTTTAACTTTTAACAAATTTTTGATATTATATTCTGAACTAATTTGTTTATTTCTCGTTGAAATTTTAATGTTCATGTTCATGGTCGTATAACAGATTGTCCTATTTGCACTATCAATTTTGAGCATTCATGATAATCTGTAACAAATTATGAGAAAGGTCAAGAGATTGTGAAATATGGCAATAATAATTTTGTATATAAATTGATAGTTTTTAATAATTGACTATTTCTTATTTTATACGATTGAATTCATTTTACTAAACACATATATTTGCTCATTTTCTTTAATTCCGCAAGGAAACCTCTTCAGTTTTAATACAATTTTTATGACCATGTACATTGGAACAATGATTAGCTGCAAACATAATTGTTGGACATTTACTATTAACTCTTTTATGTAAATACTGTGCCTTCATTATCTTATTGGTTATTATTGATTGGTCAAATTTTTCTATTAGGCTCTGAATCTGCATCAGATGCTATTATTCAATATTATGTATTTGCAGTAATAACCATTCTTTATTGCCAGGGGTCGCCAATCTTTCCCGACCTTTGGAATCCTTCACCCTGATAATATTTTTCTAGTAACCCTATTTTTGGAAACTCTTGTTGAAGTAAAGTAATGTTTGCTGTAAAGTTCCTGTTTTGTACGAAGTCGTTTATTCCCTTGGCAGTCTATATTTGTGAACGTATTAAAAAATGGTATATGTGAGTATGTACATGTTTGTCTCTTCATCATTAGAAGTTTTAATCACTGTTTATATTTCTTAGAATTTTCTCGTGGAACGGTGGAACCCTTTAGTTGAGAGACCACTGCTTTATTCTATTGAAGTAAAAGTTAAAAATTTAAATGTCAACACATTCAAGTTTTAAACATGAACTAATACTCGGTTTATAAAGCATAATTTAAGTCGAGGCAAACCAATTGTAACTCTCAGTTTTAATCGAGTATCTTCCAAGAACCAGAGACTACTTTTCAGTAATGTTCAATTAAATGGATTTATATTAAATGGATTCGTATGGTGATGTTACCGAGGTATTTTATAGTATGTACTCGATTATATATTAATTTTAGTCTATTGGCGGCTGTCTGTATAGTAGAGCCCCCGGTGATCCTAGTATCAGCGAGTATGGTAATAGCATCGTTACATTTGCGATTAAAAGAAAAAAATTTTATTACCAGAAAAATAGATTTTTTTTAAAACTTTTTTTCGCCATATCTCAGATAGTATGCAGCGTACACGCGTCACCTCTTAAGCAGTTAGACTATATCATAATAAATACATTAAATTCACACAAAATCTGATAAAACGATTTATTTATATATTCATTAAACCTTTTCTCACCTTCTTTTAAGATTTATTATTTTGTTTAAATGATAAATATTTATTTAAATAATTATTTTGCATAATTTTTCAATTTATTCAAATTTAAATGATTACCAGGTAACTTTTTAAAAAATGGTTTTTATCTTAATCCGACAACACTGGCTAAACAAATTCATAAATCATAATTTAAATTGTTTTTCAATTAACATTTTATCTGATTAGAAATTAATAAATTTTATTAGCTCATTTTATTTCTATTTTATAGTTGCAATCTTTACGATTTTGTGTTGCGCTTGATAAAGAGAACAAATTAATTTTCTCTTTAAATTATAATTAATCAATAAGAGAATCAAAATCAATAAGAGAATCACTTTTAAAATCTCTTAATTGAGCAATATAAATAAAAATTAATCAAATTTGTGTAAACAATTTGTTTTTAATATATAGGAAATTACTCATCAACAAAGTTCACTTCACTTCACAACTGTTGATTTTTGTAATAATTTTTGGTGTTTGGCGGTTTTTGCTCTGAATTTTTTTTGATGGTGTGCGACGGCGGCGGTATAGAAGCCGTACCCGTACAAACGTTCAAGAGTTCAAGTACAATTATTAAATAATAATAAAAAAAAGAGTATTTTTTCGGTGAAGAGAAACGATAAAATTATAATTATTTTACTTGTTCCGTTCGTTTATAATATAAAAAAATGAAAATAATTATGATCTCATCGAAAAAATTGTTCATCGATTCAATTTTTATACTATTTCGATGTATGTAGAAATAACGAAAAAAAAAAACTTTATAAAAAATATAAATACAAGATAAAAATAAGTTAAAAAGAAATAAATAAATAATAAAATACACAAAACATGAAAACCGAAAGAACACATTTTTTAGGTAAGTTATCAAACAGAAAATTCAACATTTAATTTTTATTTACAATTTTGCAAATTAAAACAGATTTAATCGAGATCGGAAACGATAAAGTAAATCTTAATTGTAATTTTTTCCCAATTCATGAAAGAAGTTCTTCTGGTCTTAGAATATGAATTGCTGTTAGTGTTTTGAACTGCATTATGTTTAATAGACAATTCAATTGCACTGGACCCTACCCTATAAAATCGTTAAAATAATTAAAAAACTTAAATAATTCTTATATTGACAGCAGATGCCTGCAGTATCTTAAACGTCTCTTCAGTAATTGCCATATCACACAAAATTAGTATTTACACTAATGGACGGCCTCGCGTAAGATATCAAGTTATCAAAACAAATAAGATATCAAAATTTTGCATAACGGCGAGGTTGAGAAGTATATGGTCCGATAGGAATTTGTATAATAGAAGCACTACAGCTTCGAAGGAATTAGTGTATTCTGGGAAGTAATTTATTAAAGAAATTTTAAATCGGATGTCAGAGCCTGGTTACCGAATAGCGGATATCCAAGTTATATTCGATACTGACAGGTGTGAAACAGGTACGCAGTACACGTGCATTAGTGGCAGTCGCTACGCTTCTGAAGAAGCGAAATAGCCTTCTAAATGTCGAAGTTTTTCAGTCAAATAGTAATATTTTCTGCTGTTTCATTAACCTTCGCTGAATCAAGTGTGTATGTATGCTTTTAGAGGTTACAGTTACCAGATGTAAATAAGCCTATAATTGTTTGGCTCACATACTAATTTAGTCCACAAAAGAAATGTGTTTCTTAAGGGACCAACAAAAAAGTAATTTTTAAGAATTAGCTTTTGAAATTCTGCTACTTTACTATAAATATTAGAATTAATCGATTGTTAACTTTAAATAATTTTGATTTTACACGATAAATAACAAAATTGATCAATTTTTTTTTTTAATACTTTATTGATAGTGAACATATTTTTTTAATGAATGAAATATCAAATTAGATTATAAAAGTTTTCTGAGAAAAAGATATTGCAACACATAAAATTATGAATTATGACTAATTATCAATACATTTTTATAACTTTCTAATATAATAATTTTATTTATTGATAAAATTCAATATTTTTTTTATTTGATTTGAAATTTATTTACAGGAAATCAGAAAAAAAAATGATTATCCTTATCAAAATCATATATTTATCGATCAAATACAAATTCGGTTCAAAATTAATGGCGACTTTCTTATAAATATACTAATTAGATTATTCAAAATGCGTGATAATTATATCTAGCCAAAAATTTGATTGCATTTAATTATGAATTACAAAATAATCTAAAATCAAATTATGTTGAAATTTCATTGATTTCTTATATATTAAAATTTTTTTCCAGTGTTGTCAAATTTTACATTTATTTACATTATAACAATAATTAAAAATACTCGAGGTTATTATAATATTGATCTTGAAAATATTATTAGTAATATAATTTTTTTTTTTAATTGTAATATTATTTTATTATTCAGCAAAAATTTGTTAAACATATGGCATGGCCTGTAATAGGAACGAACACTCAACGAATTAAAATAAATTTTATTAAGTCAGAAATAAAAAAAAATGGCAATGAATTACAATTTTTATAGCCATATAAAATATAAATTGCCATATAAATTTCTCTGAATATAACACCAATAAAACAATTAAAAAATATTAAATTTTAAAATCTGATTTATTGTCATCAGTGCAGATTCTATAGTGAAGATGATGACTTTGGATGGGCATTTCCTTTTTCAATTAAACCGAGAATATTTCACCATATTTCCTAATTATATACTAAAAAGAATTTATGGAATTTTCTAAGAAATTATAATTCATTTAACAAAGATTTTTATCTTAGAGGATGAACATTTCTTTTGTAAAATTTAATATTAAAATTTATTCTATATATAAAAATTACAGATATCGTCATCTTAGTGATGAATGGACCTAATCCACAAAATTGTCATATTTAAGTTATCACTGAGAAATGAAAATTTTATATTACCGAATAAATTTATATTGGTTAATTATAAAATATATGTCCTCCTAATACTCACTCCTAAGCAACAATTTACCAAAGTGATAAGTCTTATGAGGCAATTTGAACATTTTCCTGAATATTGATGCATGGTCTTATAGTGATGAATGGTGGGAAATACTGATGAAAATAGTCCTAATTGACAAAATTCATATAGATTTTAGTTGCCACTGTGATATATGCAATGCATACAAGTGGTTAAATATTGCCGAATAATTTTAAGCCGAACTAACATTTTTTCTTAATCGTCCTAAGCAACAAATTGCCATAGTGAATAAATAAGTCTTAAGCGGCCATTTTCTAGTATATAGTCAACAATTTATCAAATATTATAGTTTTAATGTATGTAAAAAAAGGATTTAATTATGTAAAACATTAATTAAAATCAAATTTTCTCAGTTATGTTCGGGGGGCAACCAACCATTCAGTAATAGCTGGAGATAGTCTCATCCTCATCACACCGAAGCGACACCTTCAAAGTAGAAATTAATCCAATTTTGACAGAGTATGTAACTGATTCCATATAATTTCATATATTTTATCTTTTTTTTTTGTTCACAGTTCATAGAGCTGACTAACTCCAGCATAGGCGACAATGTTGGCAGTTTTGATTTGCAACTTTTTTGTAAGTCAAATTCCTTATTTCAAATAAAATTCTTTGTCATCTATTTATGAAAATTTTACGTGTTTATTTTAAGCTAGTAAAAATGCTTTTGACCTCTAATTTTATGCTTTAGTTTTAATATTATTTTCGTTGCGGAAATATTAAAATTCATTAAAAAAAAATTGTTTTTGTTTTGTTTGTGTCTATATAACTCGTAAATGTAAGCGTTTAAAATACATAAATAACAACAAATAAATTTATGAGATTTGTTGAAAAAATCAAAAGCTTTTAATAATTAATTCAGAAAAATATATTACAATTACAACAAGCTAAATTTTTTAAAGACGTCATAAAACCTAAAGAGAAAAAGATACTTTAATTAAATATGATTTTAATTAGTGTAGCATATATTAATCATAAAGAGTAGTTTACTAGAGCTGAACCGTTGAATGGGGTATAATTAATATCTATTTAATTTAAGGTTTTCGTTAAAAGTAAAAAATTGCATTTTTGGTACTGACTCATTAACTTTTATATTGACTAAATAATTGGTGATTGATGGAAAGTTTGAAGGTTATTTTGATTTTAATATACCTAAATTTTTCAAAATCATTCAAGGAAAATTCGTGGTAATAAAATAGAATTTAAGAAATCAAAGTTATAGTGTTATTGGATATTGAAGGTTATAATTTGAAATGATCAAGTAAATAAGGGTATTTATTTCAATATTTTAATTATAGTATTTATTATATTAATATAACCTTCAATAAAACTATATTTTAAAATTGTTTCGAAGCAATTAGTCATTGGCGCAATGTAGATGTAAGCCGCAAAGTAGATGTAAGTAGATGTATTTTTTCTTAGCTTCTTATTTCTATATAAATTTCAAATAATCGGAAACTGGATCTTAATTTTATCGATAAAGTGTGTAAAAGTAGAAATTCTGTAGTTTAGATACAAGTTAATTTACGTATTTTGATTGATTTATAAAGAGGGACCATACTAGGTGTTCATGTCCTAAAGTCAGAATGGCATTGTTCTTCATATTCATGATGAGGCGACTGTCTGAACCAATAATTCCTTTGAACGAGAGAATTGGTTTCCAACCCAGAATCCCTGCTTCATGCACTGTGAGGCACATAAAAAGTGTCCAATTGTCTTGACGTTCGTTTTCACAACCTCAATGTAATGTTTACCTCGGATCGTCGTGTCCGAGAGTTTTAGACAAATGTAACTTTCTTTTATCACCGAGGATGGTAGAAACTTTCTTTGATCGATGAAATTGTTGGACTGTGATGATTATAAATTGAAAAATTTCTTATTATTTCTACATATTTCTTAATTATAAATACAAATAGAAACGATTTTTCTATATTAATTCAAGATTATTACAAGACTTAGTTCTCTTTTAATTAACTAAACGTATGTTCATAACAATTCCATTATTGCTGTACAGCATATTCAATCTATTTAACATAAAAATATCTTCTTTTAATTTAAATTTGTTTTTATAAATTTTCTATTTAAATTTCCAATTTAATTATATTTTTCCTAAAATTTATATTCTGTTTGTACGTTGAATGATATTTCCTGATATAAACAAAATGAATTTTTTTTTTTTAATTATAAGATTTTATTTCCGAAATTAGAAAGTTCCAATATAATTGGAAAAGGAAGTCGGTCACTTGAGAATTTCTTATTAAATAAATCAAATTATGAAGAGCAAATAAAAGATTCATTATTTATAAATGAAAATTGTTGATTTACACAATTAATAGTAAAATACACAAGATTTCAAAGGGGTTTGTAAATAAATGACTTTGTAAACCGTCTCAACAATAATGACATGAATAGTTTTGATGGATGGAACAAATTCTGGATTCCAGCTTTTCTATCCATGCAACCATCGAAATTCGTTGATAGCTTGCTTTGCAACGTGCCGGGTTCTAAGATCTCACTAGCTTTATGACCCATTCGAGTAAGTTTTAAGGCAATATCAGACATTTTTTACAGATATGGCTTTAAGACTCATACAAATGATTCATAAAACCAACACTAGAATGAGTCTTAAAGGCTCAACCATACAAAGCGACTCACTCATACAAAACGATAATGAGTCAGCATTAAGAAATACATTTAATAAAGCTTACTGGCTTAATTGTACCAATTTCAAATAATCATTAAATTGAACTGCAACGACTAACAAACATTTTCGTAAATTTTGGTATTTATCACGTTTAAAAGCTTCCGATTTTGTGGCCTAATACGAAATTCTCAAAAAATAAATGTCATACGGCTTTAAAACTCATCCCAATGAGTCTTATACCAATATATGAGCCATATTGGTTGGTATAAAATAGCGAATATTGCCTTAAAACTCACTCGAATGGGTCATAACGTCATTATGGTGCTATGCTATATGTCTTTATGGCACAAATATAGCTTTTAGCTTAAAAAAATATATAACAATTTATAACCGAAGCATGTAATGGTCTTAGTCATTTGAAAGATTTGCAATTCACCACGTGGTTGTCTAGCTAGAACCACAATTCAATTTCAATGTCTTGCCAAAATCTATTTTACTATATATATAAATTATAAATAATATAATTAAATTTTCGAAAGTAAAAATATTTTCACAGCTTTATGCTATCTAAAACCAGCTATTTTAGCTTCTGCTACTCTAATATGTTACAATAATTTATTTCATTATTCTGTATTATTATAAACAAAAAAAATTTTAATTTTAATTTTTGCAATTATACTTTATTATTTTGCATTGTATATTTATGCTTTTAAATTGCGCAAAACGTTTAATTTATGACTTTTGGTTTTTATTATTATATTATATTTTATTTATATAAAGCGTAATGTATTCGAGAATAATTGACGTCACGACTCAGCAAGCTCACAGCAGATCACCATCACCAGCACTGTATAAACATTCTAGCAAGTTGTAAATTAATTTTTTAAAATAAAATTGTTACATCAATTTTCGATCATATAAATTGTAAAATTTTTGTAATGAAATTTTTAAATATTATATTTACAAACTGACCAAATATATTTGAGTTATGAATCAATATTTTTGTGAGACATATTGTCATTACCGTAAAATGGGGTAACATTTTGGTAAAATTATAATTTGATTATTAATACTGGAAATTGTATAAGAAGTGTTTTACTTTAACGAAAGATTGTTCGTTAAGGTAAATTGTTAAAATTCGACCTGCCAACATTCAGAACTTAAAAAACCCTCCAAATTTAGGAACTAATCATTTGAGAAGTTAAAATTATTTGTGAAAATTTCTCTTTGCGACGATTTCCTTATACCAAGATCAGCCATATAGAGAAATATTTAATATAGTATAGACGATGCTACTACGACTTCCTGATGCTAACTGACTTCCATTAGCAATAATTGTTGTCAAATTAAAATATGTACTAAGAAAATTAACAATGAAGCGCAAATTATAGGCGGTAAGGTTTGGCGTAGACAGAAATTTATTAAACTTTAATGCTGAACAAATTTGAAGTTAATTTTAATGTGATCGTTTTATTAGAAAGAAAGAAGTTTATTATAAGGTCACTCGCGAGAATACTTCAATACGAACATTGTATTTACATAAATGACAGATATTTCTCAGACTAGATATCGAACAATTCCACCTCCTAACTGAACGTTATAATAACTAGTTCACGTGCACGAGAATAACCCAGTAGAATAACTTTTGAATTACGATCCACGTGATCACTTTTGTTGCTTAATGTAGCAAGTTTTGACAGATAATCGTTTGATTGACGTATAAACTGCTGTTAATATGCTATTTCCAATAACTAATATTGAATATATTTTTGACATATTAAGGTAAGATGTAAATACACTAATAAATCAAAACAATTTAACGTCACTAAACCTTATGATATATGTATATACATACAACAAGAACTGCCAAATGTAGAGTATTATAATTACTTTAACAGAGACGCTATATAGTCGACTTACAACGTTACAACGTATCGTGATGTATGTCCTACCTAAGTGAACACTCATATCAGAATCGTATTTACAAAACCAACTGAACAAGATATTGAGCACAGTTTGATTTAATTATATATCAACCTCAGACTAATTACCAAGTTACCCCAGATATTTTTTTTGGCATTTAAAATACGATTATTTAAACAGCTTTTTCTTTATGTAATTAAATTTTTAATAAATAATTTTTTTGTACTTATTTTTCATCATCAATTCTACTTAGAGGTGAATTATTACATCAAGTGATAACAAATGGCATAGCTAAAACATTATCATCTCAATTCATCACAATTTGTATACGTATTTTAAGTAATTTTTGAATTATTTACACATAAAATGACAGATGTAAATAATAATTAATACCATAAGGAAAAATTTGTCTTGGCCTCAATTTATCAGTACAAATTTTTTGTTTTTGTTAAATTAAATATTTTATAGTAAATTAATTATAAATTAGATTATAATTTTTTAATAAATACACAAGTAAATTAATTAGAATACAAAATAATTTTTATGTTTGTTGAAAGAGGAGAAAGATAATAAATTTTAATTAGAAAATTTTCATTTTGGTCACGGACACAATATTGTTATTTGTCATGCCGAAACAAATTTTAGAATAAAATATAAAAATTATAAATCATATTATAAATTTTAGTGACTTGTTTTTAACACTGCACCAGGTAATTAAAAAAATAAATAAAAATGTAATAATTTATTTTAATATTTTTGTAGAAAATTGCAGTCAAAATAGAATTAAAATAAAAATATTATAATTAATTATGAGTCATTTTTAATTTTAAAATTTAGTTTAAATTCGGGTTTATCTCTGAATAATTTGTAAATTAAAAATATCAAAACTAGATTAATATTGAAGGTTAAGTTTTGGCGAGCTATATATCAATATAATTGATAAAAATTATAAATAGTAAATTCAGATTGTTATGTATTAAGTAATTGTGGTATTTTCCGAAAAAAAAATCAATGCTGAATCTATAATAAAATATTAATCGGTTTCATAAGGTCATGTTAGTTATTCAAAATATTCCTCATTTTAGTGGCTAAACCGTAAATAGTCATACTAAGCGACATATAATTGCTATATGGAAATGTGATCAAGTGATACGAAATTGATTATCCGTTTTATCAACAACTTATTCTCATTATTACTGAACTGAGCCTAAAACGTTTTTTTCTGGTCAAAACTTATTTATTTATTGGCTATTTTTTTCAAACTATCAAATTGAGCAGTCGGTTTGATAGTTCCGAGAAGAATGTAGATTAAGAAGTCTCCTTCGCATGGAAATGCAAAATAGTTTCTACTACTCCAATAAAATTTAATCATTTAAAAGGGATCTTATTAGAAAATCAATCAAGCGCCATAACTTCTTATTCCTGTTTAGTGATAGTGTCTTGCACTCTAAAAATTATTCAGGATTTGCAGATCTTTTGGTGATGCAATTTTGCCAGAATTTTTAATGAACTCCTTCATTTGCTAAAGTGTGAATTTTTAGGACTGTATTGAAATATTTGGAATCATAAGAATTAAGTAATAAATTAAAAATAATTATTTTGATGTTTCCTTTTAATCGTTATTTGAGTTGCATAATAATTCCACTTTATTATTTTTTCCAATTAATTTACTTTTATTTTCAATTTATATTTAAATTAAGAAATATACTAAGAAAATAAAATACAAATCTTTATTAAAAATATACTGAACAATTTGTTTATATAATAACAAATCGATTAAAAATAAATTTATTTAACTTTAATTTCTTAGCACTTTATTAGATAAATTTACGATATATAAAATAAATAAATAAATTCTAATTTTTATCCGCAAATTGCAAAATAATAAATTAATTAACGAGGTCATTATTTAATATTAGAGCAATGAAAATTTTATAAATATTTGCACTTAGCAAATCATCATTAATAGTAAATTGATATAATCATTATTTATAATCTAAAATATTTTTTGTTTACACAAATTATGTCAAATTGCATTAGTTTTTTAGTTAAATTTGATACCTTTTACTTGTTTTCTATCATAATTGTTTAATAGTAGACTAAGAGCTATAAACGGTTTTACTATATCAGTTGTTCAAGAATAAACTACTAGTTTTTATGTCAATAAGTTCCAGTAGTGCATAGTGTAGTGTAGGAGTGTAGCGTATTTCAAAAAACCAAAAAAACGTAATAAATTTTGAGCTCCATCCAAATTATGTGGAGCGTAATTGACTAAATTTAGAACTACGATACACGTGAGCACTTTCGTATAGTGTAGTGTAGTAAGTTTTGACATATAATCGACAGATTGACAGATAAAGTTGTCTTAATGCTCTTCCAATTCAATATTGACTAGTTAAACAACAGATTGTTAATCAATCAGAAATGTTACAAAGTTTATTTGCAGCTCATATGAGATGTGTGACAGTCTCGTTTATGGCGTTTTTCATGTTTGATAAATTATAAATGCAATTCAAATTTTAGTTATTAAATATGTGGTTCGTCAGTTTTTAATGAAAATCAATTACAAATCAACCTTGAGACATAAAAGTGATCAAAAAAATCTATGTAAGTAAAACGTTTCTTGAAATATAAATAAAATTATGTTGAGAGCTCTTAGTCTACACTTATAATGTCAATATTTTTATGAGAAAATTACAGAATATTACAACAAAGAAAAGCACAATTATTTAAAAATATTTTACAATAATAAAGAAAATTTATTTCAATATTTTGTGTTATATTTCAATTTCAAGTTTTGTGGAAATATTTCAAAATGAGATTATATTTTCATAGAATTTTGTGTTAAAGTACAATTATTTGTGACAGAACAAACTAACGCGAACTGTCGACTACCAAACCTTTGCTAAAACATAATTTTCTTAATCTTAAAATTTCTTAACAAACTCTATATAAAAATCCATACTTTATAAAATCTGTTTGTTTTTTTTTTAATTTGCCAGACTTTTATTGAAAATTAATCAGTTACAATGGCATCATTCCCACTATTTGGCAATGTCCGCAATACTAAATTACTGAAAACAATGTTTATTACTTATATAGTTTCAATTTACAAATGAACTAATTTATTAATAAACTTGAAATTATAAATATATTAAAAAAAAAAACGAATTAAATTTTAACAATAAATGCACAAAATTAAAAATTTCACAAAATAAAATTACAAATAGATTTTTTATAGTTGACTAATTTTTTAGGTCTGTCTATAATTACGATTTGAAACCATGAGAATGGGGACTTGTAAGTAAGGTAAGTAAGTTTAAAAGAAGGAAAATTATGCTAACAAAATTTATGTAAAACTAGTTTAGGTAGGCGAGTATTTATAGAACACAAACAATAACGAATTATGCATTTCCTAATCGATTTTCATATATAAAAAAATTTGAAATGTAAATTTTGCGAAATTTGAACAAATATTTTGTAATTACATTTAATGTGAGAATTAGGTCAAGATAGATAATTTAGTGATTCATAAATATAAAATATTTATTTAAATTTAATTATATATAAATTAGAAAAATCAATGATCTGGAATTATAGTTTAGAATAAATTAGATGAATATCGCAGTTTTATTTTTATACTGTAAAAATTTATGTTTTATGAGGCCAATAAACTGATTTTCATTGAGAACTGAACTGTTTACTTAAATAAAATAATCATATAGAAAATGGAACTTTGTAGAAGTATGGTACTCTGATAAGATACCGAGATTAGATTATGATGGGCTGGTTTCTTAATGTCGCTAATGATTAAAATCATATTATGACCAATCACAGTAGATGTTTTAGAGGGTTTGACATAAACTCTCAGAGGACCTTTGAAATCTTGCTTGAAGAAGCGAAATCTAGTCGCCGACCAATAAATACAACGAATTAGTTATATCTTAATACTTTTCTACTGAGCCTAATCCAGCAAAAAGTTATACAGCAGTTTATAAATTTTATATTTTGATTTCCAAATTTCAGCTAACGAATTCTAATATTAGCTATAGTGAATTTAGGTAGAAGGAACTTACAAACTTTCTATATACAGAACAACAAGAAAAACGTGACTTCTGTACGAGAAAAACAACTAACAAAAAACCTTCTAAAATTTACGCGTTCGTGACATAGCTAGTAGCTATGTAGATCCCAACAAAAACACAATTGAGAATTTATTTTATTAGCGTTAGCTAGTGTGCTCTATTGGTAACGACAATCTTAACGAACTACTACTTATAGTCAGTAAATGGCCTACTCAAACCGTACATTTACTAAACGCCACGAGATCGATCTCAAATAACCTCATTCATCCTAGAGTTTACGTGAATGTATGATAGCAAAACGGTCCTAAATAGCGAGACTTGAAGTTCTCGACAGTCTGTCTGAGGTTCGCCACTTAACCCAACCAATAATGAGTCAATAACAACAATATTATCATAATTTTTATTCAATAATCATTTTTTTTTTAAATCAACAATTCTTCTCCGAATAATCTAAAATTTTTGGTATCTGCTAAAGGTGGAAGATAATGAACTATACTCTTTAGTCTTTACAATAAAACTGTCAATCAATTTTACCAATACGAGTATATGATATTGTTCCGGTTAAACAAACAATTTATTACTAAAATTATATATACTTTAGCTCTCACTCTCTGTATATATGCTTTCAAGTCTGGTAGAAATCAGAAAACCATGAATAGCAAACAAAAAAATGCTAAACAAACTAAAACGTTTCGTATATTATTTTTAATGACATCATGTTTAAAATTATAAAAAAATCATTTTGTTATTTTTATAATTTTGTATATTTTTATTATTACGGAACAGAAAATAAATATTTTTATATATTTTACTCGTAAAGTTTAGTTTTATTTTAAACCAGCAATACAAGCACAAAAAATAAGTGGAAATTGATGGTGGCGTTTATAAGAAAATACTATTAGGTGCGTATTTATTGACGGAAAAGTAAAAATTTAAAAAAAAAAAATATTATTCTGTGCTCTTGGAGTTATAATAAAGATGAAATTTAGAAGAATTTTTTATAAAATTCTAAAATTTGATAATCTTTGTTCATATATTTTTTATTATGTTAAAAGGGTTCATGACCTTGCAACGATGAATTTTGGAGTTACTGTTCTGAAATTTCAAAGTAAAAGAATTATTGTTCCAAAGTTAATATATATAAAATGTTCTTAGCTATGATAGAGAATTACCTAAGCTCCCCCTAGGTTAGGTTATATTATTGTGGCGGCAGAGCCCCACATACTCAATTTCTGTTAAATTCATTGAAACGTCAATTAATAGAGTAATAAATTGTGAGTTGATATTAAGACAAAATTATAAAATTGAAAATTTGGAATAAACTATCAAGTTGAAATCTGAAAATTGGATGCAATTAATCTTGACTGGATTAGAACTTTGAAAACGATTTATTAAGTAGTTTATAGCAGCAGTGTTTATAGAAATTTCAGAGTTAAAGTGTGTTAGACTTAAAAAAATTATAGTAACATTTGTAATTGAACTCCGTAGTTACTTATATTAAATGAAGTACAGAGTAAATTATATAATAAAACGAGTTTTAAATTGCATATAATTATAATTTGTTTTTCATATAAATTATACATCATAAAATACAGAATAATAAAGTTAATGAATATCATTATAAACCTAGCTAGTTAATAAATAACTTAAAAGTATAAATTGTTGGAATTTAACAAAAAAAAATTGATTTTATTCCACTAACCGCTCAAAAAAACTGCAAAGATTTTAATTTATATATCAAAATAAAACTACAATATCAAATTTTAATGTTCCAAGCTGAAATTTGGAAGGAAATATAAATTCTATGTTTTTCTATGTTTTTATTTTTTAGTATTTATGAAAACTGTTATAGTAAACACGTTTAAATTTGGAGGGAAATATAAATTCTATGTTTTTCTATGTTTCTATTTTAAGGTATAACTACTAAAAGTGAGCTTATAAGGAAAACTATTATCTTTATATTGTATAAGGTTCATAGTATTACCAAACTGTCTCAATATTGTTGCAATTTTGATGTTCCAAGGTTTACTCAGATATAGAAACTTCAATTGTGGAATTCACAAAAATGAATACCAACAAATTACTAATCTAATAGTAAATGGATATGTACCTACAGGCATTTGTAGAATTTGACCCGAAATAAACATTCGATTAATCAGAATTAAATAATTAAATAAAACGTTAGTAAATTATCAGAAACATATAAGGTTCAATTTAAATGTAATGCAGAGGCGGAAAATATAGTTTTTTTTTTCAACTTTTCCAAAACGAAATATAAAAACTGTCGTTGGTGTTTCAAATATTTTTTTATTTATTTTTTCAATTTTTACGTTATGGAAAACGCACCGCATTTTAACTATTTCAAAAATTTCTTATTTATGTGCGGGGGATTATTTTATAACAACAAAAATTTTCAAATATTTTGCGGGCGGGCGAATAATGTTTTATTTATAAACGGATTTTTTTTTTCTATATTTAAATAATTATGTTAGAAATGATTTTTTTTGTTGGTTAGACTGAACATAAAATTGTTTTGTATAATGATCTCAGCGCGTTACAAATATGTAATTAAAACTTTGATTTCTATTTTTTAAATATGGTTTTTTCCTTATATACAATTTAAAATACAGATTTTTATAAAAATGTGGGTATTTAATTTAGAGTAATTATTTTAACAGCAAATTGATTTAGAACGGTTTTTGGTGCTGTTTCTTTAGTAATTTTATTTATTAATTTGTTCATATTTACAATTATTAATGTTTCTATACAAATTCTGCTCCGTTTTTTAGATAGAGTTTTTAACCCACATACAAACAAGTTTAACCCTAGCAGTAATTGCTGGTGCGCTTATAAGGAAAACGTTAATTTTAGTCATTGATTATGCGTTCGCATGCATTTGTTTAGCATAAGAAGTTCATTATGAACAATGTGCTTTAGAACTAGAACAAAATTAAACAATCACTAAGAACGGAAAATGTATACCCATCTACGAAATTAGTTATAACTTATAATTTGCTCCGGGCACATTGGTTCCTCACGGGTTAATTAATGTGTGTTAATGTGCGAAATGTAAATTCTTATTGTAAAATTGTGTTGGGAAGCAACTTCATAGAGTTAATTTCAAAGAATTAGAACTGTTATCACATGCATCGATAAAATTTTGAGGCTATGAAACCAGTCAGGTTGAAAATTTAAATTATAATTCTATGTTTTCTTATACAAGAGCAGAATTTCGTCCGAAACATGAAAGTTTGCGTTACGACTTTTACGTTGCAATCATTATAAGAAAGATGGCGTTAAATCAATTTTTTATATAGACAAAATTTACATAATTTCATATTTTTATATATAATTTAAAACATTTTATGAGACAAATACAACATTTTTTTTAATGATTTATGTAAAAATTTTTATAATTATTCTTTTGTGAACATACCCAATAAAAATTTTTGTTTCAGCATTTTGTCCATCACGTCTCAAAACATTTAATGTATTTGGTCGAATTAATGAAGTAGTTGTACTACTACTAATTGAACTAGTTCTACATCTTGTGATTTGATTATTTTGCTGTTGTTGTTGACTTGTTGTTGCTGTTGCAATCATTGTTGATGATTTTGTTTGTTTAATCATTTTTGATTTTGATTTGATTGAATCTTTTGCTCCAATATTTTTTTATTTTATTTTATTTATTTTTTTAAATAAAAATAAATAATTTATTCCATTTGTAAGAATCTGGATGATTAGGAGATTATATTTTAATTTAATTTTTTATTATCACATTAATTTATTTATATTTTATATTTTTTGTTACTTCAATTTCTAAGTTATTTAAAAATATAATTAATAAACTTTAATTTGGTGAAAATATGTCAAAAAATATATAGAGAAAAAAGTTTGACATTAATAGTTCATTTTAGTAAGAAATTTTTCATAAATTTATATAAAAAAACTTTTGGAAATTTAATTAAAATTTGTTAATAATTTGTAAAAGAAATTTTATCTATAATTAGAATTTGAATTTTTCTACTATACAAAAATAACGAAATTCTTAAAATCGTTCAATTTTTTTTAGTTTGATATGAAAATTATAAATTCTGATTTTTGTATGTAAATAAATAATTTTTATAAATTTTAAAATAAATAGAATTTTAATTTGTATAAATAACAAAAAATCCACTTGATAATTATCTAAAATTATTACAAATTTATGATATATTTAATATATAAATTTTATATTTTTAGGTAATTTTAATGATTTTGTTTATATTAAATATTAATATTAAAATGCGCGCAATTTTTATACATTAATTTTAATAAAAACTCAAAACTTTTTTTATGTAATTATTTGCAGAGTTCAAAATTAAATCTGCAGTCCACGTTTTTTATTTGCAAATGCAAATTTTGCATATTTTCTTTTTTATTATTTATTGTAAACAAACAAAATTTTCAATGTCTTCGGGGAAAAAAATAATTAATTTTCTTATATTTTAATATTAATTTCCTAATAAAAATAAATTTTATTATTAAATGTGTTCAACATATTATTTACAGTAAAATCATTCTAGTTTGAACTTTACTAATTATTAAGATTTATGGGGTATGACGCCTGTTAAGTGTATAAAATACTACTACTTAATTTTGACTTTTAAATTTTTGAAGACTTAGTGTCATTTTCAGTTGAGAGATATTTTTATTTTACTTGAAATTTGAAAAACTTTGACTTTGACATATATGGCATATTTTAATGAGAAATGTCAGTGTATAAGCGTGTCGACGTTTATACGCCAAATATTCCGATTTAGGTAGAGGTGTTAGCTCACAAAAACTGATGTTTCGAAAAATATCCGCCAGATGTCATTTGTTTCTATGACATTTTCATGATCTAATGAAGCGATTATGATGCACTCAATGTGCATGACTGATAAATTATTATATTTTGCAAATCTAGTACAAGGTCTTATAAAAAAAAATCGTCATTAAATCAGTACAGCAGCTCTCAATAACAATTTTATGCTTTCTTCAATTTTAAACTTTTATTTTGTAAAAAAAGTAATTTTGAAAATATTAGGTCTAATTTCGTACGTACAAGTGTCGATGAAATTTTAATGCTCCAATCCAGAGCAAATTAACCGACCCTATAATTTAGTCAATCGTGATTATTATGAATTCTTCAGAATGTCTCTCTGACCAAAACTCGCCTGTAATTTACAGCATTTTCAACTGCTTCTACCAGGTTTAATTTAGCAAAGTTTGACTGTATGAAAAATAATTTAAATTTATGATGTTGTTTGTGATTTAAGTACGTTTTCTAAATGGTCAAAAATATTATTTCAAATTGTGGTGTTTAACAAATCAAACCAAAACATAAAATTTCTATGTATACATAAATAAATGGTAAGTAAAACGAAACTGCGTAATGTAAACATTTACGCGCAATTTTTCTTTTAATAAAAACAACATTAATTTATGCTCTACTACAGGGTGTGTTTTATGCTTTTTCTATGTTTTCGACAAATTCGTAATTGTTATTTCTGTACATTTATATTTTCTCTTTGAATTTGTTTACATATCTAAAATTTGTTTTCATTTTTTTTTTCTTTATATTCTATTTTTGTTCATATTTAAATATTGTGTGAATGTGTTAATTTCCGTCAGATAAGTATAGAAAAAAAATTAATATAATTAATTTAATTATTATAATACCAAACAGAAAAAAAAATTATTTAATTTAACATTTTATTCAGTTTTTATAGCCGACGTCTTGTAGTTGAACTTTATCAGTGTTTTTTTTTTTTTATTTAGTTTATATATTTTTTATAAATATTTTGTCATAAAATATATAATTAAATATTAAATTAGACATACTTAATAATATTTTGGAAATGACATTTCATCACCTAAATTGTTTATATTATATTTAAATTAACGAAATTTTTGAAAATAAATATTTAAAATTTGGTATAATAATGATAAGAAAATGGAATTAAAATTTAATCTTAATTTAATTATATTTAAAAAAAAAAATTATTTATATTTTATGACAAAATTAATATATAATTTTTGTAAAATATTTTGAATATTATAAATGTTATTGCCAGTAAATAATTTTGATATTATTGCAAGTTAATTAATTAAATTGCAGTTCTTTTAATAACATACATTTTTTCATAATAATTTGAATAATTTTCTATGTTTTTTCTATATTTTAATTCTTTCACGGTTGAAGTCCATTCCAGTACTAAATATTATAAATTCTTGGAAAAGCTTTAAATGATAGAAAACTTTGTTATGAATTTAATGCCAGCCAACATAAACATTCAGTGATTCAGTATGATTCCGGATGGATAGAAAACATGATCAAAACTTTTAAAAGTTCTAATCATTTTATTATATATAATTATAATGCAATTTTTTTATATTTAAAATTTCTTGATACGAAAAGTGACATTCTAAGTTAGCTAAAGAGAATTCTTTTATAAAAGTTATAAAAAAATATATTTCTATATCTTAATTTTAACTTTACGTTTTCATTTATTTACAAATTATTAACAAATTTTTATGTTTTTCATTCATTTATTATCAATTTTCTATGCTTTTCTATATTTTCTATTAAGCCAGAAACAAAATGAAGCGTTCGTGCTCGCATGGCATATGTAAGATTTGAAATTTGACGCGATACTGGAAATTTGCGAAACAGAACACAATGTCGTGTGCGTTTTCCAATAAATTATTTTTTTGAAGCTTATGTGAAAAATAAATTCTATATTTTATTTATCAGATTCTCCAAGTTCTGTTGCAATTTTAAGCCAACATTTTTTTTTTACAAATTAATTTTTGTACAATTTATTATTTGTATTATAATTAAAAATCATTTCTTTTAACTTTTTCAATTAAAATTTCAGAGAAACAATTTTTATTTTCCATATATTTATAATAAATTTATAAGAAAACTCTACAAAAAAATAAATAAATAAATGAAATGTCAAAAATTTGTGACAAACTGTTCAAAAAAGTAGTAAAGAGATAAAGTTGTTCCATTGTATTTCCATATGTTTTACTCAACTTGTCAACGTTTTATAGGTAAAGTTTTTCCACATATTTTCTTACGTTCAACTCAACTTGTAAACGCATTACACGCGCACGTCGTGGCCTTTACTACATTCTGTTTCTGGCTTTAAATTAATAGATTATTTTTTCGGATAGTTTTTATTTAAATTATACTGTGATTTTTAATTGATTTAAATTTTTTCAATGCAATTTAACAAATGAAGTTTTTTAATGTAACTTTAATATTTTATTTTAATTTTCTTATTTAGTTTTTCTTACCTAAAACATTTTAATTGTTTTTTTTTTTCTGTATAGAAATTGGAAAATGACTAGCCAAAAATATAGAAAAATTTAAATTTTCCAAATAATTCTTCAATTTTAGATTAGATTCACATAATATTAAAATTCGATGTTTTTCTATATATTTTTTTTTTTATATATTTTTTTTAAATAATTCAAAAATTGATAAATTTTCTATGTTTTTATTATAAAATTTTCTATGTTTTTATTATCATTTTAAATCATTTATTTTGTTTATTTGTTTATACTATGATAACAGCTGTTTAAATTTGATTTTATTCACATTTAACAACCAAATCTAATAATTTTTTTGTTGGTCTTGATTATAATTGATATTATTACTCATAAAAACCACAAATTTTTTTTTCAAATTCAAACAGTGAAAATCAATAATAAAATAGCATTTTTTTATATGTAGATATAAAACCGCGACGCGACCTTATCTTCCGTTTTGTTGTTGTGTGTTACCGCGATAATATTTTATAAAAATATTTTTTTTTTTTTTTTTATTGTTGTATTATTTAGTTTAACTTTTGTTTTTATTATAGAAATGTCATCATCGGTTATGGATCACTAACAAAAAATGAATGAAATGTGCTCGGTTACGATTATAACTTTTTCTGATAAAATTGTTCTATGATTTTCTATAAAAACTTGTTCTTAAATTTCGTTTTTATTTTTGCAACTTTGTAAATTAATTTATATTTAAACGTTACGCGCGTCTTTAATATTCAATTCCTACTAAATTATATTTAAGTTAGACACCAAAATTATGATACAAACGCAACTCCGACTGTTCTGCTACTATTTGTATAAAAATAAAGTAATAATAAAAACGATCGAACGAAACGTCGACATTTTTTTTTTAAATACAACGGGAGTTTTTATAATGTTGCGCAGCAAGCAGCGTTGATTTTGATATTCTGCATTTATAATCTAGTATTTTTGAGCTTTTCTGTTCCCCATAATTAAAATTATCTCTCACTTTTAACATATGGTTTTGTGTTACTCTCGGGGAGATTTTAAGTTTTAAGATCATAAGTTTAGTGGGAATTGGAACTGGGAAGAACGACGAGACGGTGACGGTGACAGACTAATAAAATCTGTGCACGTTTTCGTAATCTAAAACAACAACAAAACACACAATTACGAAAATCTCAGTTTTTGTTATGTGTATTGGAATTGGAAGTTGGTTGTTTTTGTGGATTGGGGGGGAAAAATGACTGTGATTGCGGTGTGAGTAACTGATGTAGAGAATGCGGAATCATTTCTTTAGTACCGGAAGCATATTTTCTGAATAGCGTTAGCAAAAGTTGCAATTATATTTTTTTTTTAGGTATAGATGCACATTTTTATTTTTTATGGAATTTTCAAAATGTTTTTTTGTTTATAATAAATTTATTCACAAAATTTCACAAAACAAACAAAAAATTCACAAAATTTTCTATTTATTTCAAAGTAAATCTAATTGAAATATTTCATATAATTTTTTAATAATAATTTTTCTTTTAAATATTAATAATTTAAATGACATTTTTTCGAAATTTAATGAAAATATTTTTGTTTAATAATTCAAAAGCGCGGGCGATCGCAGAGTAACCGTCGAGCTTAAAGTTCGAATTTAAACTGTTTTATTTGTAGAAGTATAAATTAAGTGTATTAACAAAAAAACAAAATAAGATTATTTTATAAAAAGAGAATTTTTGTTTGTTTTGGATTAAGAGAAATTTTAGAGATAAAACAAAACTCAAAATGTTATAATAAAAATGGGATTAAAAACGAACTTGGATGGGGACTGGCGGACTGGACAAATACAGAGCTAATTTGTGTGTGAAAGATTGTTCTTTGCAATACAAAAAAAAAAAATTATTCAGATATTGAAATGAGCTTTTACTATATTTTTGAAAAATGAATTTCACTTTTTAGATAGCTTTTACAATTGTTTTTGTTACAGAAGTAGAAGCTCTTTTATATGAAATAGCTCTATTATTATTAGATTAGTATTATACAGAGTGGTTCAAAAGTATGTCGTATACTAAATAACCCTCCAACTAAATGATAGTAAGGCACTAAAAACATAAAAAATCGTTTTTTTTCGTCAGAGTAAATTTTTAATATTTTTTTCGTTTCTGTTTTTTTGAAGCTGCATGCAATAATTTCTTTTAGTTAATGGTCGTTAATTTTAATTAATAAAATTGTAAAAATGTAGATAATTTCACTGATGAAAAATCAAATTGTTGATCAGCTGATATAAATCTGTTCCATTTTATTTCCAAACAATCCAATAATCGCTGTTAAACTTTTCCTAACGAATTTAACCTCAAACAATAATTTTATTTATTTAAATGCTAAGTGGCATAAATTAATGTTTTGTTTTTACAAAAACGTTTTATTTGATTAATATGAACGACTGATTGAGTTTTTAATGATGAAAAAAATGATTTAGTGCCTAGGTCTCAAAATCGACAATTTCAAATCAGAATTTGACATTTTAATTGTCATATTTCCTTATAATCAAAATATTTGTCCGGTGACATGAAAAGTTGAAATTTTTTAACTATTATTTACATAATGTAACGTGTAACTGTAAAGGTACATATTTCTAATGTGGCCAATGTTGACTTCGACATGAATCATCTGCTTTCAATAAGTACATCTAATAAAGCTCGAGGTTTTAATTTTTGTGTGAATGTTTGATTAAAATAATTGTTTATTTGAATTGCCCAACGAAATCATGATTACTTTAGTTTCAGCAAGACATTTAATTCATCTATGAGACGATTTGGAATCACATACTCATTTCTGCTAGTTATATTCATATATATTTGAAGATTTGAATGTTTGAAGACCAGAATATATCATAAAATCCATGAGACTTCACTGCATCCTCAGCAACTTGTTAGGTCAAGGAACATTTTAACAGAAATATATCATTTTATAAACTTATTTGTGTTTTGCATGTTCCAACAAATTTAAATTATTTGATTCTATGCGAGAATTTTAATTATATTCAATATGAGATTTTTTTATCTACATTTATAGTAATAAAAATATGTGACTTAGGACTTATTAACAACGTATACAGACTATTATATCAATATAACAAAAGTGATAATAAAAAAATTATATATTTTTTGTGGGTTAGCACCATTCACCAATAAGGCGACAGTATACTTAATATTGAATGGTATCTGATGAATTATCCAATCAAAAAAACATAGAAAAAAACTTCAAGAAATTTAATATTTTACGAGTAGCTAAAATATGTTTCGGGTTTTGTCTTGAACTTGATCCTAAAATAATTCAAGGGGAGAATCTAAAAATACAATAAAAATTTGATACACAGGATGAATTCGTGATCTGGTATCTATAACATTTGGAGTCTTAGCCTTGAATTGGTGTATACACTGGAATCGCCGATTTATATTAATTATATTTTAGGTCCCATTAATTGTTATCCGATTTCAAACAAATTGATTTAGTCATCTATTTGGAACTCCTGCAATTTGGAGTCGTTTCGATAGCTTCAATGGGTTCATTCATATATTAACTCACTCTACCTTTACATATAACATAATTTCTGATTTCTGTTCTACTAGAGTTTGTAATTATTATTCCGATTTGCTACAAACAGGTTGGGATCGTAATCTAATTCGTAAAATTTTGGGTCTTCAATTTCAGTGGTTCCCTATCAAAATTTTGTATTATTTCTGACTTAAAAGATATGAAATTTTTATCAAAGCGTCGGCAGGTAAGGTACCATTAGTTACAAATCTATGATGGACATAAATTACTATTTATGTCCAGCTCTTCCTAGTTACCAGTTTTTTATATACAAGTTTCAAAAATCAATAGTAAAAAATGAAACTATTGCGAATTAAAATAATTTTGGTACAAATCAAAATTATTAACTTATGTTAATAATATTCAACGTTCGAAACAACTCTAACTCACCAACTGTTAATTTATTTTAAATATATAAAGTTTGTTAAATCATATTATAAAAAATTGTCATTAGTAATCACCGTAATCACTAAAATTAGCAACGGGGAAGCTAATTTTTAATTAAATACTAATATCATTTTATTAATGATGATGATTTGATCATTTTTTTTTCTGTTCAGAGCACGAAAAAAAAACCTGTTCTATGAAAAACTTATAATTAAATCTTTTCTCTTTTGTCCAGAGAATTTTAGCAATAGCTAATTGGAAGAGATGATCTAATATCCTTAATACTAAAATAGTGAAATCATATTTGATGTATAGTGAATATAGTGAAATTTAATGAACCTTACTTGTCTATAGTTTTTGGTTTTGTGCGGTGGTTCTTTTTTGTTAAATTCTTTTATCCAAAATGATTTATGATTAGAATATTTAATTTAAATTAAATATAATTAATTAAAAATTAAAAAAAAATATAAAAAACTGATTAAAGATTCGTTTTTATTTTGGAGTTCAGTGAATCGAAGTTTTTTTTGTCGGTTTATATTTAAAGAAATTGTCAGATGATGAACCTTTAAACCATGGAAAACTATTAGTTTTATTAAAATTTCATTAATTAATTTTCTTAATAATAAATGGGAATTAAATTCTTATTTAATTATTAAAAATTGCGTAAATTAAAGATGAGGTTATGAAATTTGGCGAATATTAGGATTCTACAATTCAATAAATTGGCTGACAAGACACATCAATGTCACTCTAAGTTTTCTTCAGTTTTAAATGTCATTACTGCAGTTTAAAAGATTTGCTAAAAACTGACAAAATATGCTAACATCAAAATGTTAAATGTCCCAGTATTAAGAAAGAAGCCATTAATTACTCAATATTGCTATTAAAATTTTTTTCATAACTAAGAAATTTGTATTCGAAATCCATAGAAAATTACGAGGTTCACATAATTACATTGAATATTTCGAAATTAGATAATCTATCATTAAAAATACCTCAGACCCGGCCCATGCTGATATTTTGACTGTCACACCATTAAATAAATATATTAATGGCAATCCAATAAATTTAAGAAATGATTAATTAAATTCAATTAATAATAATCATCAAAAATATTAACAAATATTTAATTACTAATTAATTATATCTTAACATTATATAATTAAATTTGTTTTAGCCTACCTGATGTTTTGACACGTTTTCAATGCCAATAAATTGATATCCATTTAAGTTAAAAAATCCATAATTACCTGAAAATAAAAATATAATTTTATTAATTAAATTGTTAAAGAATTTTTGTTATATGAAAAACTGAATTATCAACATTTAGTTTTAAACTCTAAAGAATATTAAATGCAATAAGGACGAGATGTTAATCATATTATAAACTAATAGTCCCAACTAATTCTTTTTAATAATTAACTATGTATGTCAAAGATTAGGAGTTCGTCCGTTTGTAAAATTTATCAAATTGTCAATTGCACATTAATGTTCACCCAATTATTGATAGATAAACCAGTACGCATAGATAAACGCATCAGATCAATACGGTATTTGTACCTTACATGTTTCTTTTAGTAAATATTTGCACCAAAATTGATAATAGAAAGCCCACGTTGAGCAGGTAATGTAATAGAATTAAATAGAAGTTGCTTCAAAAGTTCTATCAACTAGGGGGCGTTTATAATAAACTACAAAATATAATCTTATATGGCTAATTGGCCCGCGAAAATAATATTGAAAGATAATAAATAAAATGATAGTTTAATTTTTAGTTCAGTACGATATGACCGCTAATAAGTAGTTTAGAAACATTAAGAATATATTAATCAATTTTCGACTACAAGATGCAGCTGTGAAGCAAAAGATTGATAAAATATTATTTGAAAATTCGAATTATAAATTATAGACGCTCTGCTGCGTAGTGTTGTGTATAGTATTTTCAAAACCGCCAAGTGAACACCGAATAATCTATATGACGTAATATGTTATTGTACTCCACTCAAAATGTGTGGAGCATAGTAGAGTAGATTTAAAACTACGGTCCAAATAATTACTTTCATAGGGAATGCCTCACAATCCAGGATTACAAAATCTAGTAATATAAAATCCAGTAATTTAAAATCCAGTAAATAAAAAAAGTAAATTTTCAGTTCAATTCGGGTTCCATATGAAATCCAGTTTTCAAATTCCTGTAGCCCAAAAAAAAAACAGTGTTGTATGAACTAATATTCGGCCGTGTTTTATGAACTAATAATTTTGGAAAACTGAATTTCATAGGGATCCATTTTGAAAGCTTAATGTAGCTAGTTTTGACAGATAATCGTTGGATTGACATATAAACTGCTCGTAATATTGAATTTATTTAATATGGCAATTAAAAGTTAATTATTCTGTGCTGTATATATTCTGTAAAAATTAATTTTACTTAAATTCAAACAATTTGTGACCTTATGATAAATATACAATAACAGTTCTATTATAGATTTGTACAACAGAGGTGACATGGTCGACTCTCAATGTTTTACGTCCTAGGTGAAATCGTATTTACTCATACCAAAATCGTATTTACAAAACCACTACACAACACAGCATAACTACGTGAACTAATACAAGGTACAAGGTATATCCAAATAAATAGATAAAATTGAAATTTTTTGGTTATGTTTTTTAAACTTCTTATTTTCATTTTAAATAGCGTACGTTTAACAGTTTTAGAACAATTTTGTTAAATCTGGAACTATTTATAATTTAATACTTTAAATCATTAAATATTACAAAAATCTGATTCATATAAATTTAAAAATTCAACTTATAAAATTTCTTAATCCCAAAAGTTTTTCTATTTCAATATAACTACAACAAAAACTGACCAAAATCTTATAATATTTTTATTTATACACCGGAAAAAGTAGGTCAATTTAAGCACCTCTAAAAAAAATTTAATACTTTTTTGTTTTTGATGCAGAAAAAAAAAAAAAATCTGTTTTACATTTTATATAAATAAATTTTACAAATTCTCCAGTTCATTTTTTTTGAAAACCAAATAATAAAAAAAAATCATTCCAAAAATTTTAAAGGTAAAAAATCTCACCTGGGTCTATAAAATCTTCGTTTGAATCTCATAATTATTTAAATATTTTATATTCAAAATAGTAAATTTCGTAAATATAATTCAATTATTTGGTTTTTTATAATTATAACTTTTATTTAAAACTCAATAAATTATTAAAAATTCATTTTTTATTATTGGGTGTCAAATTTAACCCAAAAAAAAAAATGGCACTACAAAAAACACAACACAAAAACTTGAATTTTTATTTTTTGAGGTGGTCGGATAGCAATTAAAATTAAAAAAAATTTCGAAAATATTTTAACTTTATTTTGCATAAAAAAATATTTTGCAAAAAACAAAATTTACGTTTAAATCTCACCGTAAAAAAACCCACTGTGAATATAAAAATTCAAAAATATTTAATTTATTTATTATATTTCCAATTTGACTAATGTATAATTATTAAAAAAATTCCACTTTTTTAAAAAAATTTTATTTAATATTTTGATTAATGAATTTGATTTAAATTACAAGCAAAAAAAAAATTCTTATTAAAGTTGTTTGGTCCACTTTTTTTTTGTTTTGACAGATTATAAATAATATTTTTATGCCGCCGCGCGACAAATTTAATTCGAACAGAGCCAAACAGTCTACGCGACTCGTCTACAATGCAATTTCAATTATAACTAAAATAATAATAATAATAAAAAAAAAAACAAGCATGGACAAAATTATTAAGCTCTGGTGAATAAAGAAACAATGGATTTGATGATGATGAACAAAAAAAAAGTATCAGAGAAGCTTTTGTATGTTCCAGTGCTGTTGTAATACAGATTTATATCAAATGAGAACAATGGAGATTTACACTATTACTATACGACAAAAGGTGAACGACAGAGTTGGATGGAGGTTAGTCATATCAAAAATTAGAGTTAGTTTCGTCATCGTCAGTTCTGTGAACGTGTCAACTGTTCAAACAAAAAAAGGTAAAATATTATGAAATTTGGAATTAATGTTAACCGTTTATTTTTATTTTGATGACATCGTTATGGACTAATGGTAATGAGACTATATATTCAGCTAGTGCTAGAGAATTAAACTGATTTAATATTGAATTAACAATTACTTGAGAAATTCTTAGGCTATTAATTAAATTTAAGAGTTAAAATTGTTATAAAGTGTTTGATAATTCATGTAAAAGTATTTAAGCTTAATAGTGGAGATAGTCATAACGCCGAAATTACACTTTATATCGTAACGATTCCATATAATTTGACATAGTTTATTTTGTTTTGACAGTTCACAGAACTAACGCCATTCTTCAGAGCTTCAGACTATCTAAAACCCTAGCTTTGAATTAATGTATTATATGTTCCCAAACTGAACTATTTACATGTTACAGTAGAGATTATCAAGGGACTTGATAGCGGACTAAGGATTGACTTAAGGAAGGTATGTAATTTTATAACTGCAAAATAATACTGTAGTTGTGATATACACTAACAAAATGAAGAGAAATGCTTCTATTTTCATCGTATTGCGTCCGAAGTATAAGAATGCAACAGTTATTTTAAATCGGATATTGCTTCAACTCAACATATAATACGCGCGAATTACGGATATGCAGGAATTGCATAGAGCCGACACAGGAAGAAACTCTTAAACACTTACTGCCCGGCACTCACAGATAGTACATTGTGAATTTGATTGTACTTATTGTATTTAGAGGTCTACAACAAGTTCCTAAGTTCAGAATGAGGAAATTTCTGAAATATGCACGCCAAATAGTGATGTACGCTTTAGTTATATTGTTGTCTTCATTCCGCAGTCTACAAGAAAAAAATAGTCACAATGCAAAATTTAAATTTTTTAAATGACAGCAGTTGACATTGTTTTGACAGAAAAAAATTAAGAAATAAATATTTTTAAATTACAAAACAATAATGTAATATGAAGTTAAAATGTTTGCCATCAGTTTTAAGGTATGTTGCGTTGCGGGTGTATATCGTATTGTAATCGCTCATTGTAAATGTGATATGAAAATGTGAAAAATTCTTTCTGCATTTCCATCCATTTCCTCTGTATACTTAATGACAAATTAAAGTCATTAATTTGAAAATTTCACCCATTGCCTTTGGATTGTAATTAATTTAGACAACTATTTGATACCAACATTAACCGACTCGATACAACTCTGTGCTCAGATTAATATCAATGATCTTTTAATAAATAATAATTGAGAAATAATGAAACTGAAGTGGGGTTTGTACTTTGTAGTAAATATATATTTTTATAGAATATGTTTATAATTCGTAATAGTCTAAATTGTGTAGTGTTTTTCTTAGAGAATTGATGATATCATTAAAAATTAGATTTCTTTATACACCATTTTTTGTTATTAAAAGCGGCTTTTTTCACTTTTATATTTGAAAATGCACGAAATCTCGTATGAAAATTACGTCAAAAAAATAATATAAAAAAAAAAAAAATTATACAAATTAATAAAATTAATAAAAAAATTAAAAAAAATAATAATTATGAAATAAATTAATTATATTTTGATTGATTTTAAACGTGATTAACTATTTTCTACACTTGTCAATGCTGGTTAAGTTATGATTTATGTTTGAATCTGACTATATCTGAGGTGGTAGCATATTAATTTTATGAATTTTTAATTAAATTTTAATTATTTATTAAGAATTTTTTAATTTAATATTATAAAATTATATTTGACAAAAATGTATTTAAAGTTAATTAGTTTATAAGAAAAATATTTGTAATCAAAATTTTTTAATTAAATTCAAATTTGTCATACATTATTACAGTTGAATCTGAAGTTAAATCTTAACTATAAAGTTAGTCATTAGAGTTTAAGAGATTCAGCGCCGTTTATTATCTTATAATAATTGTCTAGATCTAGACAATTTAAATTAGCATTACCCTTGATTTGATTTCTCAATGTACTATAAAAGCTAAAATATATTCAATGATCATTTCTAATTATAGAGTTTTGTAAGAGTCATAATTATTTAATTGGTAAATAATAAACTAATTAAAAAAAATTAAAATTACTAAATGTAATACCTGGAAAAGTTTACTTTTTTAAACTATATAAGCGTATTTGTAGAATTTCGAAAAATATAAATTATTAAAAGATTGAATTTGTAATTGATAATTTATTAGCGAATAGCGATATATTATTTATAGAATTAAGGGGAAATACCGAATTCGTTAAATTCAATTAATATTTATAAAAGTTAGGTTTATATAGAGTAAGGGTGGGCAATAGCCATAGGAACGACAAAATAGCTTTCCAGATGTCAAAGCTTTCTAGAAATCAACGTCTCATAGCCACATAGTATGTGTTATGGTTTGTCTTTGTATTCACAGAACCTTGCATTGTTCAAAGAAGCCTTGCATTGTTCAAGTCTTATTCCTATTGATTTGAAGTAGCTCTGTTGCTCTGTTATATAGGCAAGTAATAACAAGCCGGGTAATATAATTTAGTTCATTAAATAATTAGGAATTATACAGGAATAAGCTATGTCAACTAAATAACTCCGTAAAAACCAGTTATCCATTACGTTTAAACCGTTGTAATTGAGCTGTTCTCTTATATTTGAATCATAAGATAACTAAACTCAAAAGAGGACCGCACAATGGATTAATCGAAATCTTTTATATTGTGGCCATTGTGGGGGTATCGCTTGGTTGCTTTACACAAATCTTAACATAACCAACATTTATTTTTAAAAGATTTAGTATTTTTTTTAAAAATGTTGAAATTTAATATTTACAATATTACATTTCAATCATCAGAAACTAAATTTATGATATTTTTTGTTCAAATATGATAGTAAATAATCTACTGCTTTATTAAATCACTTTATGGCTTCTTAAAAAAATTAATCCATCAATTTATAATTAATAATTCATTTTGGGGGTTTTACTAATATTTTAATGACTTAATTTCATATTTTAAAATTTCAATTTTTCATTTTTCTATATGCCAATAATGTGTCAAACAGTTTATACGTTAGAGTTAGATTATTCAAAAATCCATAATTAAATATTTTTTCTAACTCAATATATTTAAATATTGTAATTTATACACCAGGTAGTTAAGTCACTTATATAATGACATGATGTCATTTTGATAAGTTCGTTTTGGTTTGTTAATTATTTATTCTCTTGTCGTAAACTAATATTAATAATTAGACTTTTTGTCCTAATTGACATCAGTCAGTAATTTATGATTTATATTAAAAAATTTAATTATAAAATTATATACGACAAGATCGAAAAGATATTAAAACATTTGACAGAAAATTATTATTTTATTTAAATTTTGTTAAAATATTTTGTAACTTCATTAAATTTCGATTAAACGTAATTTTTTTATTTTTAATAATTTAATTATATATTAATATTTAGATGAAGTCATCACAGTTTTTTTTTTTTTTTGTAAATTTAAGTTATAAAACCATTAAAAATAATGAATAACCAAAAATTAAATTTTAATGGCCGACAAAAGGCAAAAACAAAATTTAATAGAAATGGTGCTGAATATTATACTAGGGGTCATTACGTTTAAATTGAACTTTGGACTGACGGTGACAGTATAAATTTATAAAAAATAAAAAGAAGACAGTCACAAAATTATAGAAACGTAATTAAAAAAAGATATTTTGCTAATTAAACGTTTCTATTTTCAAATCAAATAAATGTAACAGCATAATAAACTTCATGACTAGGAAAATGTTTTATTGGACCTATAGGTAAATTTATACAAGATGTAAACTAAACACGTTTTTTTACATCAGCTTTCATCATCAAACCAAAATTAACGATTAATTGAGCGATATCATAATAACGTATAGCACGATCGGGTAAAATGCTAAATGACTTACAGATGACGTGTAGCATTTTTATAAAATTACATAATTTAATTAATATTACATGGAATTTAGTAGTTTGTTTTTAAATATTTATATTAATAAATAAATTACTATACAAAATTCATTAGTCACAAATTAATTAGAATTTTCTAAAGGGACACATTAAGTTTTATTAATATACAGATGACGTGTAGCTTACGTACACAGATGACGTAATATTAATGGAATTAATTTAAAAGTTTTTAAAATATAGTGACTTGCATTAGTCACACACTGGTCAAATTTTCTGCAGGGTAATTATTTCATTTACCTTTGGATGCTGAAAATTTTCTTAAATAGATATGGCGATTGAGTAGTATGCTATGCTGTCATCTACATATTAGGTTCCGGGTTCAACTCCAAAGGTTATATATAAATAGAAAAATGAAGCTCACAAATTAGCTTTTTTATTTGAAAGAGTTTTGTCGAGAAACCTTTTATTTCGAAAGCTACGCACACAGTGTCGCTGTGACCGGTGCTGGTTAATTTAAATAAGAGGACGAAATACTTAAATTACATAGAGGTGAGAAGATTGAAAATTAGCATCGCTCATACGTCCACTAACACTTTTGTACCAATTCTCGTACATTTAATCTGCGATCATCACTATTTATATTATTGTATATACAATTCTTTTTGAAGTCATAAAATGTGTATATACAAAGACCTCCTTTAAAGCTATTAAAAGAAAATGTTTCGGTATTAACGAAACACATAAAATTTTATGATGTATTGAAAAATTGATTATATTCAAAAATTAAATATTTTTAAAAGTATAAAAATATACCAAACAATTACAAAAAAAAATGTTTAAACGGTGGTGGTGGATGATACTTGTTGAGGTAGGACAAGTAAAATTTTGTGGAATACTTTTTTTTTTCATATATAGTTAAAAATATAATGTGACTTTTATAGTATTCATGACCTAGGAAAATGTTTTATTGGTAAGTGCTATACAAATTTTTTCCACTTGTGCGTAGATGAGTAATCATCACTAAAATTAAACTTAAGAATACTTAAGTATGTATATATTTTATTATAACAATAATTTAATGTAGCAGGTCATGTGTCTGTCTCAGGTCATGAGGAATCAGCTGAATATGGAAATGCGAATGTGAAGCACTGTTGCGATCCAGAATTCGTCACCTCCGACTCGGCTGTATGAATCAAATGGAATTGTCGTCGAACCCAATCGAAAACTACAATTCTACTTCTACATTACATTACATTACATTACATTACATTAGGTTTTTAATGGCAAATCTACTATTTCTTCGAATTTTTTTTTCAAAATTATAAATTAATCATATCTAAAATTGCTGCATTAGAATTTGTCATCTTGTAGTAGTTTTAAATAAAAAAAAAATGCTAACTGATTTAACAAACATGTAAAAATTTAGTTTGTTTGATTTCTCAATTTTGAGAAATTTTTAAATTAATGAAAAATCAATTCAAAGAAATTAGCAATGTTTAAAAAATTTGTTTACGGAAATTATAAACAATAAAAATTCATGATAATTTTAATATAAATTACTAAAATTTACATTAAATTTCGATTAATTTATAAATAATTTGGATCTCGTAAAAAAATCACATTGGGAGATAGCAAGCAATTAACAATATTTAAAATATAATGAAGAACGATAAATGTAAGACGAAGAAATGGTTAAATTATATGCAATATGGCTAAATGTCATTAGTTTAACTTACGTCCACAGGCAATTGAAAAATAGTTTATCTTAACCTATGGCAGAAAACTTTTTCAGTTTAATTTATATCTGATGAATATTTGACACTGGAACCGTTTATTTTTGTATGAATTTATGTTCTCTAAACTAAACCAGCGGTTTTTTCTTTGTGACCCACATTTTGCATAACAGAAATATAGTGTCCCTAAAATTTGGTAATCGTTTTTGTTTTTAAACTAGGTTAGGTTAGGTTGATTAAAATAGCGAGACAAGGACAAGTTGTCCAAAACTCCAATTAGCGCTATCACTCTTGTACCGTCGCTAGAAATGAGTTTGTTGGGGTTATTTAGATGTACCTCGAGGATAATTTAGATTGTTAACGGCCAATTTCATAGTAAGAGCTTAAACTTTTGCCAGACTACAAACTTCGGTTTAACTATTTTTTTACTCAGTGCAAGTTTAAAAGGATATGACTTCCTTAAAGTGAGGTTTAAAGCAGGAAATGTGTCAACAAAATTAAAAAATTATCATTTTCAGAATGTTAGCGATAAACTTCAAGACGATTTCGACATTCACTCTTTCTAAAATTTAATTTTGCTAATATGTAAAATAATTATATTCCGAATATGATCCGGCACAAGATGTAAAAGTTGCCTAAATTCTAAATAAGAAATTAACCCAATGCCACCTAAAACTTGGTTCAATTCAAACAAACAAAAATGTTTGTCCAAAGTCTCGACTAAACGAAGAGTAAAACTCCTCATAGAACAAAAACGCAAAGTCCTCAGAAATGTGGTGGTGCGTGATCGTTATACATCAACTCTGTAATTAGCAAAACAGAAGAATCCGCAATTTATCTAACAATTTTTTTGATTAAAAAAAATTAATTAAAATTCAAATTAAACATTTTATGTTACATGAAAATCTAACGCAATTACACTTCAAACAACCAAAAATGAGTCGTTTTGTTACCAATATACTCAAAAGTATCTACAATTTATTTAATTTCCCTGTAGATTAGTAACAAATTATTGATTAATTTCCATATTTAAAAAAAAATACTAATTTAGCCATCATTATCATAAATAATTGTAAATTCGTGTATAAAATTATATTTTTATTTATGTTGTTATTTTATAATATCAATAATATTTTTTTATTTTATTTCTTTTTATATTCTTGAATTGTGATGTCATAAATTTTAATGTTTTTCTATGATTTCATTCTAAATAAAATATGAACAAATCGTTCTTTTACCAATAATCTTACATATTTTCGGGGTGGGTTTGGTTTCACTTTGGTTACACTTAATTACAATAAAAATTGGCCGAGTGGGACGTGTTAAAGAGGCGTACGTAAATAATAAATAAATAATTTTCTTTTATATATAATAAGGAAATTATTGTAATAAAGAAAATTAATTTTTCATTTATGGGTTTCATACAAAAGTTTCTATTAAATTATATATTTATTTTATGGAAATAATTGCAGAATTATTTGCATAATTTTGGAATTGATTAGCAATTAGATGAAAGGTAAAGTTTAAAATACTACCAATAATGGTTACTTTAAATATTAGATTTAACTTTGAATCACAAAATGTTTGGTAAAATAACTATCTACTCTAGTTTTTAGTACAACATCAAATGCTTCTTGATTCGTCGAAAAAAGTATTGCTGAAATGAGGGTCTATGGTCAAGTAATCTTACTTCAATTCGTTGATTTATACTATGGTCAAAACACTTTTGTAAGCTGCCATTTGTCTTGATGAAAATTAATTTGTTTCTTCTGTCAAGCACGTCTTTTATCCATAATTTTTAATCCCAATTTGATCTAACAAGGATAATATTTCGAGTTAATTGTTTTTTACCTTTCTGAAGTTAATCGATCAACAAAATTATTTTCCTGTTGATGGAACTGATTTTCGTTCTTTAGTGTACTGAACCAGCTTCTAGTCAGTGTTTTAATTGTTGTTTTGTCTGTGATGTGTAATGGTATATGCAAGTATCATCTTCTATAGTTATAAACCAAGGCACAAAATTGGTTTTATTTTTGTTATGTTCTTAAACATTAAAAAAAGATGTTTTTTTAACGAGCCAAGACTCTCAGACGGTACGGGGCACAACAATGGCTTTTTGATCTTGGGATAACAAATGCGATCATCTTTCTTCTTTGAAGCCTACCATAAACGATTATTGATCTTGTTACAATTTTTGCAAGTCTACTGCGTCAAAATCTTCTTAAATGCTCTAAAGTCCAACTTGTGAGTTCAAACAATTTGACTACTTAAAGATTAAACACTTCTCCATCTGGTAATCTAAATATTATTTTTCAATTACAAAAAGAAACCGCCATTCAATTTCGTTCTTGTTGATGATGAGAAATAATTCCAAAAATATAAAAATTCTTTAATATTTTTTTTTTATCGATTTTCAACGTAACTGCAATTATTATATACATTTAATATTTTTTTTATATCTAAACTTAAATTGTGTGAATATAATAATTATGTTGTAATAAAATAATAATAAATATTTTTCTTGATTTGCGCCCATTCACGATTTCATTCAGTGTTTTTTTTTTTTTAATTTTTTTTCAAATCGTGAAGAATTTATTATAATTTATGATTTCATATCCAAAGCACATAACGAGAATCTAACACTTATAAAATTATATTCCTTTATTTGGTATAAAAAATTATTAATTATTATTTAAATATATTTTATTAACAATATTATTAATAAAAAATTATGATATTATCATTCTAGCATTTTATGCCAGGCTGCCGGAAGTAAATGCAATTCTGGTGTGGTAATTAATATTGTAATTTAGCATGTTAATCCCAAATATGGTGAACATTTTCTAATGGTATTAAGAAGGTTAAAATGAATTTGATTATTTTGAAGTTAGGTTAGGTTAAAGTTCTGGGATTTGAAACGCATATACGATAGACCACATGCTGTTCTTAGCGATACAAATTAAAAGAATGCTTAATCTAACAAGCTGTTTAAAACTTTAATATTAATATCGAATGATTCTGCTTATAACCTTGGGTGCTCCTTTCAACCTGTGGCAGTGCACTAGCCAAATGCTTCATAAGACATTTGAAAAGAATTCTGATACAGGATCAAGATCAATAAAATATGAAAGAAGTAATGACGAAAATTCAATATGTAATTTTATTCCAAACTCTTTAATATTTTTTAGTTGATTGCATACTCTTAGGCGTTTTTGAAATAAAATTTGCACATAAAATATTTTAATTCTTTTTTAATTTATTTTTCCCAAAAAAAAAATGTTGATATATAAATATTAATAAAATTACTATAAGAAAAATCTCACCCACTTGTATTTCTAATTAAGATAAATAAATAAAATCCATTAACCTACACCAGAGCACACCTTTAGCTGCTATTTTAATCACTCACTATAATATTTGGACACCATAAAAAAGAAAGAAGCTCTAAAACCAAAAAAAAAATATCCAAAATAATTTTATTTCTCATGAGAAATGGATTGCCGCACATTAGTCGTATGCCGAATCTGGGGACGTTGTTAACTGGTGGCAGTGAACTGAATCAAATAAAATACGAAAAAAGAAAAATCGAATTTGTATGGAAATTTGCACGCAAACCAACCAAAAAAAAATAATAAAAATATTTTGAATGATTTGTGAATAAGAATCCAAATTGAGCGATGTTGTATGATGACAGTGTCAAAGACCTTTTTTGTTTGTTCATTTAGGAATTACGTTACGCTAAATTATTTCGCGTTTTTTTTTTTGGTTTGTTATGTGTTGTGTTTTTACATCATAATACCAATTCGGATATAAATGATTTTTATTAGTTTCCATTGGAGTTTTATTTTCATTTCGAATTCAAATCTTAGAACATTAATCGTTTTTGTGATGATGATACATTAGGTCAAATGCAAACTAAAACGTGGGAAATCTTACAGTTGATTGACAATGTGATGGGATCACAACTTAAAAAGAATATTGAAAGATTATATTATTTACAATCACAATAAGACAAAACAAGCCAAAAGCTACGCTAAAATTGACTATAATATAGAAATGTCAAATAGAAAATCAAATGACAATTTAATAGAAGGGGTTTAGGGTTTACTTAAAGAACTAAGTGATCGTCTGTGAAAACTGGTAATTCACGAGAGATCATCGAATAATTTCGATGACAGTGGCCCTGTTCACCGCCGCACCAATGTTATGATTTTTATGAAATGAACGAATTATTCGACGCTGTAATTTAGGGTTAACAAATGACAAGAAATCCTAAGGTTCAGATGACTAATAAATGACAGCGAAATGTATTGCATATAAGATTAATGTTAGGTCAGTAATAGGTCCATACAAAGGAGAATATTTTTAACAGGCTGAATTTGAACTCATACTTTTTGGACCTTCTACTATTAATGAATGTTAATCACTTATAAAACTCTTTATCCGAGCTGTGTTCATTAAATTTAATGAAACTTTGGTATGGCTGCCATTTAAACTGTGAGATTGTTGTATATACATTTTGGTAGAATGACATAATTTCTGAATTAAAAACAAATAAAATAATCAAAACATTCAATATTATATATAGATAGATATATTAGGGGTCATTATCGATGAAATTTATTTCTTTATATATTTCCTTTTGTTGTCTAGAAATAGAGTAAATTTCTTTCCTCTGACTGTATTAGATTTGCCCTTTTTTCGGGGATGCATAATGAAAATATACCACAAATTCGTCCCTACAGCAAAAAATACACACATCAAATAAATTTCAGTTTTTGATTGTTATTTTAGCTGGAGGATAAAAAAATTTGGATCTAAGTTTTTTTTTTATTTTATTAAGGGCTTTATTTTTTACGTTGTTCTTCGTTCCAATTTTAATTTTATATTTGTAGAAATTGAGAAATGATGTCATGTTATAAATGGAAGTCAGTATAATTTTGGTGTGTTGCTGTAAAAAAATATTGTTTTGTCGATGATTCTACTATATATACGAAAATTGGATACACGTCAAACATAATCGTCAGAATCTATTTTAGCCCATTAACAAAAATGTTGTATAATTTTGTAAATTATAATTTTTTTCTTTTTATATATTTTAGGTAATAATTTTGAACAACAAGAATAAAAAAGAAAAAAGGTTTTTTGTATTGGCATTAATAATTTTTGTTATTTATGGCAATTCAAAAAATGAAATTTTTGTTAAAAAAATGCTGTCTTCGTCCCAGACTTTATGGAATGAAACAAAGAATATTAAAATTTATAAAAATTTACAGGTGACAAAAATTGAAGTATTTTAACATGTGGGTTGTATTTAATTACAAATTTTAAGAATTGAAGGAGTCTTCTGAATGATGTTTATTGATATTAATGTCGTCCTAGTAATTCACAAGAATTTTGGTGAATAATTACTTATAGTTAATGGAAACTTCGCGTTTTCTTTTAGGATTGCAAAGTTACTCATTTAAAAATCAAATTTTTTTTTGATATTCAAAGTGGGAACTAAAATATTTTATAAATTCTACAATAATCTTGTTTGGCGCCATTTCTTTCATCTATTAATTTTAATAATTTTTCATCATCTTTTACGATCTCCTTAAATAACGACAATTTCACCCTAAAATATACAGAATTCAAAAAATATTTCTAATAAAATTCTTTTATTTTATATATATAAATTTTTATGAAAATACAAATACAAATGATTAAAATATTATGCTTACTTACAATATTATTTAATTAAAAACTTTTATTGTATAAATCACAAATTTTAAAATTTTTATATTTTAAACGGAAACATTTGTTTTAAATTAATGTGCATAACATTTTGACCTTTTTCTAATAGAATTTATTTAATATTATTGAAAATGTCCTTTTAAATATTATTTTATTTATATAGTTAGTACCCGGCACGATGAAACCACAACACAACAACAAAAGAGGAAATGTTACAAGAAAAAAAAATATGTCTATGGTACTCACGAAACCGACATTTTCATAATAAAAAATTGTCGAGGACAAACAAATAAAATATAACTTCTTATAGTATAAATATACGTATATAAATGTTATAAGAACAGGACAGAAAAATAAATTTTCTTGTTTTTGATGACGAATATTTGAAAATTTCAATATAAGATGACGAGGTCAATTTGAAAATAATTGGATATAAAAATTTAATTGTTTGTTAAAATTTCCAATTACAAATTTGTGGTTAGATTTTAAAGTCACACAGTTAAATATCTGTCCAAGTTGACTCTAAAGATAAAGGGTTTTAACCAATTGAATATAGCAGTTCGCTGGTATGTGCCTGAAGAATTAAAATAAATTTGAAATGCTCAATAGCTCAATCTGGTACATTTAAATCCTTTATATTATATGATTGTCAGTTTTGAAGCAAAACGTACTTTAAAAACTGTTCCTCGAACTATGTCCCGGATCTGTTCAAAATTCTGATATGTCAGTTTCCCAATCTTAAGACGGACATGTTATTATTACAAAACGAATTTTAATTGTTTTAATTTGAAGTTGTCGTGATTTGAAAAAACATCAAGGAATATATAAAAGCTAAAGAAGTAGAAGTACAACACGAACTACTAGCGAACAAGAAATATGAAAATATATTAACAAATTCTATAACACCATAGTACAAGCACCGAGAATGGAAGCAGTAGCTCAATTCAGACTTAAAATTGGTCATGACTGCCTAGCACACCATTTACATAAAATTCGCATCTTCAACACCAATATTTGTAGTCTATGTAACACAAATGCTATACAAAATGAAGGAACATCTATTAAATTGTCCTGCGTCCTCTAGGCTAGCAAATCGAATAGCAGCACAACGTATCTATATTGGATAGCTCGAGGAAAGATGGCATAGTTAGTTCAAATTGCTGTCATTGGAAAACAACAACATAATTATAGTAAGAAAGTAAATATATTTTTAAATGGCACTTCATAGTTCAATTATTTCACTTTATTAAAATGCCATTGGACTAGTACAATCCATTCATACCATGCGCTCTACTTTAGTATATATGTAAAAATCCATGACGTTACACCGCCACCAAAACAAGACGATGATGGCAAGGCAAAGGCTATAATTTACATATACAAAAAGGTTCTAAGTATGAAAAAATGTTACTTCATTTCTATCAGCAACAGAAAATTAATATTTACCTTAATTCTAAATTTAGACTAAATATTCTAATAGGAATTGCTAATTAAAATAATGTCAAAAATTCATTTGTATATACTTATATCTTATATAGGTATATAATAATAATATATTTTGTAATATTAAAAATACACGATTACCTCAAGTTTAGAAAACGTCACAAAATCATCATAAATAATAAATAGAAAAATTTATATGTAAATATAGAAAATTATGCAAAACGACAGGAAATTATGTTTTTAGTACATCTTCGGGTAAAAAAATTATACATACATATTTATTTATATATTTTAATAATTAATTACCTTAAAAATTCTTTGATCATTCTATGTTAAGAAAATTTTAATTGCATTACAAAAATTTTCTTTTTGAACCTTGAATGAAAAACGTGAAAAACAGACAATAAACACAAAATGAAGAAAAACTTTCTTTATAGTATAAGTATACAACAAAACACAACAAAAAAATAATTTTCTTTCTTAAATGATTGATTTTTCTAATTTCTATTCACTGAAATCATTATGTATAAATATATTTTATATATTTATTATTGATTTTAAAGAAATTATCAATTATTTGAACATTATTATTTCAGTTTTTACCAATTTTGTACAAATATTTATTTGTTTTCTTCACCGAACCAACAAAATCGTCGCGGTTTAAAATTATTTATGAATATTGAAAAAGAAAACACTTCACTTCTTCACTACACAAAACAACACAACACAATTTATTTTTGTTTTGAAAAGGGATTGTCATCGTCGATGGGTCGATCAAATATCGATAGATATTTTAAATTTTTAATATCGATATAATGTATTAACATTCGATATAAAATAAAAAATATATTCTGTTTATTATAATTATTAATATCTTCTATAAAATTTTCTTCAGTCCAGTTTTATAGAACATTATTTTTTTTTAAACTGTCAAATTTCATTTCTCTTCACATTTCATTCAGTTTATGAATACGTAAAAGTTTAATAATTTCAAATTCTTTCTATTCGATTTTTTTGCGAATCGAATTAAAAACGTCCACTCAATTAATTTTCCATTAGATAAAATATATGAAGACGTCAAATTTGAACTTTACTAAACTGATCAATATATTGTAATCCAATCTGAAGATCACCAATAATCGAATAACCGAATTAAAGAGCAGTCCTTTCTACATTATGTAAGTGATATAACAATAATTTTTAAATATATTATACATGAAATATTAAACCTTTTATGTTTTCAGAGGATAAGTTACTTGTATTATTTGTACTATAATTTTCAATATTTAATTCTTATTTCTTTTTTATCTTTATGGGTATAGCTCAATACAAAAAAGAGTCTAGATGTTTACTTCAAAGTTAATGTGAAAATAAATAAAATTATTTATTTATTGACTTAAAAATTTCATTCATGGTACAAAAATAAAAAAAATTCCAACAAATTATTCTTTACATTTTATTATCGATATGAATTATAAAATCGATAGTAATAATCGTCAGTTATCTTGTAGTTTCAATAGTTGCGCTACAACATAATAAAAGATTCTTTTGTAGTTGCATTTGAAAAGTTGCTAATTTCGAATTTTGTAAAACAAACCGCCAATTTTTAATATTATTATTATATAAATTTGTGAAAATGTCGTCAAATACTGAATTTTTGCAAAATTGGAATGAAATCTTTCAGCATAATAAAATTAAAGAAATCGATTTGAATCAACCAAATGAAACGTTTTTAACAAATGTATTGCTAAATTATCTTGAGAAGTTCAATTTTGATATTTCACTGCTAATAAATGTGAGTTTTAATTAGTCATGTTTAACAATAAAATTATTTAATTTTACTTTTTTCAGACGAAGGATAATGAAAATCAAGAAAATCGACGTATATTTAAAATAAAACTTTGTGCTTATATTGATTATTTATATAAATCAAGTGATGAGGCTTCTAATTCATTTCTGTACTATGATTTAATAATGCCTAGTACGTTTAAATATATTTTAAAACTAAAAAATTACAATAATAATATTTAATATTTTTATTTTTTTATTAGCTCAAAAGAAAACAGCACATTTATTAAAATATTTACTTAATTATTTATTATTCTATAATCTGATGAAAGAAGAAGTTCTCCAACCAACAGAAAATTTAATCCATCAAAGATCTGAACTTCTTGACAAAAAGTCAAAATTATTAATTGAAAACGAAAAAAATCAATATAGAGCTCAAAGTGTATTATAATTGAAAATTATATAAAAATGTTATTTAATATTTTTTTTTAATTTTAGATTGCAAAATCTATAAAGAAATATCGAAATACATTACCAAAATTAAACGAAAAATTGAGTAATTTGGAAATGAAAGAACAGGAGCAAAATGAAATGAAAAAAAGAATAGAAGCTTCCAATGAAACTTACAATACCCGATTAATTGATCTTAAAAAAGAAGAGCATAATTTAAAACGTGATATTATTTCTGATGAAGAAATTGAAAATATATTAAGTAAGAAAGCAAATTTAGAAAAACTATTAAAAGAACAAACTGAAATTGAAGAATCAATTAAATCTAGTGATCACGAAACAACAAATTATATTGCACAGTTAGAACCATTAAATAAAAAACTTGAAAATATTTTGACTATAATACAATTAGAAGATATTGCAAAGTTTAAGTAATAATAATTTAAATTATGAAGAAGATTAGAATTCAAAGTAATGTTAATTTTTTTTTTATTGCAGAGAATTAAATCAAACTCATAATGAATTATTTGAAAAAGTTAAACAACAAACATTAATGAACAATGAAACAATTTCATTAATTGAAAAGGACATGAAAATTTTTGAAAAATTAGATATCTTATTAAAATCGAAAATTGATGATATTGAAAAATTGACAGAATTATCTAATGAAACTGTTTTGGATATACAAAAGTAAGTAAAATTATTTAAAAAAAAAAATATTAAATTTTTATACTTATTTATTTTGTTATAAGGCAATATGAAATTGAAGAATTACAGAATGAAAATGTTGAATCGGTACTTAATGATGTAAATGATCAATTAATGGAACAAGAAGAAGTTCAAAATATTATGTTTAGATCAGTTGATCAACTTTTTAATCATTTAAAAGATTGTGGTGACACAACAATGCAGAAGCTAAGCCAAGAATAAAAATATATTTATTAATATTTAATTTTAACATCATCGGATTCGGCTAGTTGTTAATATTTTTATCTATACATTTCTAAACTATAATGTATATTTTATATCATTACCATTATTATTATGTATATACTTGAAAAGTTCTTTTTATTTTAAAATGGTTTCTAAAAATTTATATTTTATAATATTAAAATTTATGATGAAGTAACTTAATGAATTTAATTTTAATTTAAATATTTTTTATGTAAAATTTCGTTGTTAACCGATGAAATGTATTAAAAATTCTATTCTATTATGAATTATTTTTTAAAATATTTTCCCATTCTCTGATTACCGAGGCCCTGTTCTCTGTTGTAAAATCTATTTTAGAATTGGACAGAAGTGATCTTGTCCTTATTCTAAGAAATTAGTTATTTTTTGTTTTATTATCCTGGGAGGGAGTTTAAAGTTTACAACGACAAAAATAGGAAACAAGATAATGTTTTTATGATTTTGAATTGTAATTGTACGGGACAGATAAATGGGTCATTAAGGGAAATGGAACCAAAAAAGGGACGCACTTTATAAAATTTTAAATTTAAAGAATGTCATACTTCAACTAGGGACTGTTCCTTGAATAAAGGGACAAATGGTCAATGTAATTATACTATTCATGAAATTGAAAAACAGCTCATTTTAATCGTTCTGTTTTTGAAGAGGGAACTGCGGAATACTAAAAAAAATTTAACGAGAATGTTTGAGGTATGGTTTTGTTGTAATTTGAACATAGATTATCAAATAGATTGAGGTCACTACAAGTTTTACTCTTTCTAATTATTTAGCAAGTCGAAGGGGAGCTTTTGAATTTCAAACTGTAAATTGTAAACATTCTTTAGATTTAGAAGTATTCCCACTTATTTTATTAAGCACAAATGATGCCATGAAGCACAAGCTTATTAAATTCTTTTGTATTATTAAAATTCCGTAACACCCTATATTGTATAAGTTTTTCTTTTTAGTACTCTCTTTTCACGCTAGGTTAATAATGCTTTCATTTAATTTTGGATTTGAAATCAGAGAGAAATCATAACTTCCATGTTCCACAGTTCCATAACACTAACAAATATATTATTGTGAATTGCCACTTTTTGACATTTTGACATTCACGAAAATTTATATTGTGAATGATCGCGATCATGTTGAAATTAAAAGAAATTGTTGAATTTTTTTTTTTGTGATGGTGGTTATTTAATTTAATAAAATTTATTCAAAATAAATTTAATCAATTAAAACTTAATGTAATAATCAATAAACTATAAAATAACCTAAAGAATTTAAAAAATATATAAAATTACAGTTTTTTTAATGTGCAGAAATTTGAAAGTTCTAGTAAATTTTCTTGTTTTTTTTTTTTTATATAAATTAATGCGAAATTAATATTAATCAAAAATGTAAAAAAAAGAAGGGGAAAAATCTTGCCGATATCAATTTTTATATACAAACAGAGCTACAAAAAAAAACTCTTGTGCTATTAATATAATCTCACTTGTTATCATCATGTCATTATAAGAAATTTTTATTATTTTTTTTTTATCAATTTCTTTGTTGTGTGCGTGGTGGAACAACACCAGGAACACCAGAATTAAAACGACATAATTTTTTTTAATTAATTTAAATAAAAATATAAATGAAAAATAAAAAAACTAGTCGGAAGTTTGTAGAGAAAATCTAGTCAAAAATGAAAAATATTACAAGTGCCAATAATAAGAAAATTAAAATAAATTTATTTGTTTACTAAAAATTTTCCAGACAACACAAAATTTTCCTTCTTTAAAAAGAAAATTTGAATGTTTTTTATGAAATTTAAATTACATAAATAAAATATAATATAAAAAATATTTATAATATTAATTGAAATAGAAATAAAGGGGCGGTGAAATTTATTTTGCAATTTAATACAATAATAAAAAAATCACAATTTTATCTATACAAAGTGAAGTGGCTATAAAGAAAAAGTCCCCAAAAAATTATTAAATAGGAACACACAACAACAGCAAAAGACAAAAAAAAAAAAAAAATTTAATAAATTTATAAAACTGGTAAGTGTAAAAAATATTTCTTTTTATAATATAATAAATTTTATAAAACTCGATTTTTATATGTAAATTTTTTACCATATATAAATTTTTGTAGCCATTATAATTTATAAAATAAAAATATTTTTTTTTTTTAGTTCAGTTAAACAAAAATTTTGGGGTTTGTTGTAAGTGAATACATTTGAATAATACTTTTCAGCTTCGAATAATATTTATAATAATGAAAAAATATATCGAAATTCTGTAGCCAGGGGCGGGCAGTAAATAAGGGCGTGCAAAATTATAGTAACAAATATTTATAAATATTGAAATTATTCGATTTGCTGTGCAGTTGAGCAATGTATTTAAAAACCGGTATTATCGCTACTATTTAAAATAGAAAGCTACAAGTCACGAATCTTACGTAAATAAATTATAGCTCAGTTACCCCTCAAACTAGCCAGACGCGACGGATACAACGTCCGTTGTCAGTCGAGCTTGTTTGAACCATTAGTCTCAACTCTCAATGCAGACGCGGTTCAACTTGCGTCATACATTATGGGAACACTTAAAATCATAAAGGGAACATTCATAACGCTATGCAGAAATTTCTAACGCACGTTGACAAGTAAATTTGACTAACAAATTTAAATTTTTTTATCAAATAATTATGTTTTCGTGATAAATTAACTGCAAAATGGTGAAAGGAATCAAAATGTTATACGAAAAATCTTGAAACTTTGAGACTTTCTAATTGTTGCGTGTCCGTAAGTTTCTTTGAGACTAACTCGCGGATTAAACTATAGTGATTTATTTAACGTAACTTATATTTTTAACTCGTTTAAGTTAACGTTGGACGCCTATAAGATTGGCCTCGTTTGTGAAGCGTTTGTTTAAAGATCTCTTACAATAAATTATTAAGATATCAGATATCATTAAAAATGTAAAAATAATTTTGGACATACATTTCTCTTTAATATTCATATTGGTTTTAAGGTTTTATAAGGTTATATAAGGCAGTGTAGCTTATTAAAATACCCTTTATACTCTCCAGTCAATTACCTTTTTCTTTATTGTAGGGTGTCGAACCAACCTACTTGTTTAATTAACTTAATCTGCGGATTTATCCCGCCTGTTTCCTTCAAATTATCCAGAAAGATATTTCTTTCTTGAACCTTCTTTGTTAGATCGAGGCACAGTAGATTCTCCTCCACTGACTGTTTCTGCTCTTCACATCCAGTAATTTTAATGTTCATATATTTGTATATAATTTAATTTGAAGCTTATCTAGAAAATTTTAAAACAGATAAGAAATTATATGTACATAGAATAAAAATTTATAAAGAAGAAATTTTACTTTGCCTTTATACATTACATATAGTAATGATCACTTAATTAAGAGTTATTGTGGAGAGTTAGCTCTAAAATCATTAAGAGTGACCTGAGTTTAAGGGTGACGATAGAATATTGTGCCGTCAAAACCGCTTATAAACAACCCTGAATACAAAATGATTCCACTTTGATGAAGAATTAACTCCAAGTTGGTATTTTCTAAGTGGAAAAGCTGATATTCGCAGAACAGAAGTAGAAGACAGACTTTAAATTGTCATTATAAAGCCAGATTTCGCTGTTCCTGCTTTATTATTAAAAAAGTAAATTTCCATTTTTAAAGACCATTATATAAAATGGCAAAATGTTACTTATAATTGAAACCCTTTTTAAAGCACACGAATTATTTTAATTTGTTATTTCCCATCTAAAAAAATGGAAAATTTTGGATTCTTATGATTCGATTTGTAAAAACATGAAATGTTAAGGAATCTAAGACCCTAGTAAACCCTAATTTAGCTTGGTTGGTTAAATTGGCGAGTTATAAATAATTAGCACTATTTGGATACCACTGCCACTCGTGTTGCTAGAAATTAGTTAATTGAACTTTTTTATATCCACCTCGAGGCGTTTAGAAAGTTTAACGTTTTTGTATGCCCTAGATTGTTTAAGATCATCGTTACTAAGAGAAATATACCTAGATAAGCAAAAATTTTCTGATTGTATATCTTTTTCGCTCGGTTCTTTGCAGCTATGGCAATACTGGTTATACGGTAAGCCTAATTCGGCAACAGGTTATCCAATCGACCAATGTAATGTAGTAACCATAACCAGTAAAGTCCGATTTTGAAAAATTCTAACTTAATCTTTGGTTTTACTGATTCATTTATTGTTCTCTACAATTAATCGCAAAAAGACTCTCGACTGACAGTCATTAAATTGAAAATTGACAAGATCATTTCTCTACAATTATATTTACATATTAGAAAATTTATATGTGTATATAAGTCTATATTATTTACAATTATAAAAAAAAGATATAAATATAAGTAAATATTATTTGAGAAAATAAAAAAAAAAAATTTAACTTATATATTTATATATATTTAACAAGTCATCATTTTAATGCTGTAAACAACAGTCGATCCACAATTTTTTTATTTAGTATTAAGTATATATATACAAATTTCACTGTTTGTATATAATCTACATAGTTTAATTGAAAAATTCCGTTTAAAATTTATTTCAAGTATTGCATAAAATAAATAATATTATTATTTAGTAATTTAGTAATTTATATATAAAATTATAATTTTGTTTAAATTATAATAATTAACATTCGATTTGTTCTTAATAATAATTTTTATTTTTAATTTTGTATATAATTTTTAATACCAATCAATTATAATTAATAATTAAATAAAATAAAAAAAAGTTCTTATCATTACATTTAATTATTGACATCAATAAATTATTAGTTTTTTATTAAAAAAAAATATATATAATAATATTTTAAAAATGGTGGTAACTTAGGAAAAATGTGCGTATATCAATAAATTATTTCTATTTATAATTATTTAATTTATTTAAAAATCACAACTCTAAAAATTATGTTAATAACAATTTGACTGGGATAAATGAGTAAGAAAATTTGATAATTGCGATAAATTTTAAATATTCATTAAATGATTTTACTTTCACTTTAATTTAAATGTGAGTTTTAATTAATATTAAAATTGATTTAAATTTAATGTGAAAATACAAAAGTTTGTAATTAAATGAAGATAACTATAAATACTAATATGGTCTAAGTCACTCAGTGCCGGACGGAACGTTTACTGGTACCTTGGGCTAAGATTCTTAGAGAACGAACCTTTTTTTTTAAATAAAGTGCAGATTAACACTTTTTTGTATGGATAAACGAAAATTAATAATGATTAGATGAACCAGTTGATCCTCTAGAGAAGTAGGCTCTCGGTAAGTGTCCACTTTGGTGCATTGAAAATAATATGATTGAAGTCAGTTTGGCGTATAGAAATAGAATATTTTATTTCTTAAAAAATTAAAATAAATAAATAAATTACGTTGAAATTTATGTAAGATTTCAAAATTAATTGATTTTTTATGCTATAGAACTTCTCGCACTTTGAAATGGTTTTGACAGATTAATCGAAATCAGTAAATTTCGAGTATTATAGAGAATAAGTTAGAATCAATAAATATCAAAAAATTGATAATTTTAGTATGTAAAACCGTATTAGACAAAACAGATCATTTTATTGGAGAAACTATGCAAAAATTCCACATAACTTTTTCTTAGTTTCATATTTTCACAACGAGTTTTACAACCCTGTTTTACACTTGATTTCTTATCACATAACTACCATCTGAACCTTGATTTCTTACCACATTGTACCGGTATTTTACACTTTGCGGTTTGCGAGACACGGCGCTATGTATTTTTTTGATATCTAACTCATCTTGTGTCTTTGGGATTCCATTCAAGAGCCTTCTTAGCTATGGAGGTTCAGCAGGTTTTCGCAGTGTATAACCTATCTATCTCATCATCTTAACTGGAAAATTATGAAATATTAAAAAATATTTCACCGATTTTTACGCTTTGCACAGCACAAACAATTTTTTTGTTTACAGTCAACCCTTTCATTCAAGAGCCTCCTTAGCTCCTTAGCAGCAGGTTTTCTCAGTGCCTTATCTAACTATCTTATTTGTAAAATTATGAAATATTAAATAATTTCGCTGCTGCCAAAGATTTAAGAAAAAAACGTTAATTTTGAAAATATATTCATTTCGAAATTATAAAAATCCTATTTTAACTCTGGCTTTAAATTACATTAAATACAAAAATGTTTCCTTTATAATACATACTAAAATTAAAATACCTAAAATCTTCTCATAATATTTCTTGGAATCTTTAATAACCTACGGAAGCATAAGTTTTCTATGTAAATATATTCTATACATAAAATCCAAACCAAAAATATTATATTCAAAAAGAGGTTAGGAAATATTATAACAAAAAAAAAAGAAAAATGTCAAGATTTTTTTTTTTTTTTTAATTTCCTCTCTAAAATATTATATTGACCATCATCATCATCATCAATAAAAATTTATGTAATTTCCAAAATATATTTACTTATGCACATCAAAATCATAAAAATTATGTACACAGAAGAAAAAAAAACTCAATTTTAAATTTTGAAAAAATATTTTTATGCGAAACCCGAAACTCTTTCTAATTAAGTTTTAAAATATATTATATAAAGGTAACTAACTCTATTGACCTTGACCTAACATAATGATCGCAGTTGATATTGTGTAGCTATTGCCACTTATCGAGCCGTACATAAAACTCGGTCGACATAAAAAAATCAATGAATTACGAAAAAAAAAATTTATATATTGATTTTTTTTTTTTTTAAATTACAATTTTAAATCAGGGTTTTTAACATTTTACAAAAAAATATGTTTTATATAAAAAAAAATTAATGATTTTTTTGGTGATTCAAGATTAGATTTTCAATTTGTTATAGAGAAAATTCTTTAGATAAAAATATTCAAAAGTATTTATTTTAAAATGGTAATTTTCATTAATAAAAAAATTTATTTCAATATACTTACAATTTAAATCTATAATTTATGTAATTTATGTTTTGTTTCTAAGTGGTGGTATCAATTAACTAACACACACACCACGAATAAATTAAAATTAAACTAAAAAAAAATTATTATATTGATTTAAAGAAAGTGTTTGTCGTGCAAAAATGTTGAAAATATTGGAAAATTTGAAATGTTTTATTGATTTTCATAACTGTCGTTTTAGCCGACCTACATTTTTAGGTACAAACTGATTTCATAAAATTTTTATTATAAATTTATATTAACTACCATTCTTACATTTGTTACATTTGATTCATTTATTACATTTCCTATTTTTATTAGATTTGTAACATTTCCTAAGCCGAGTTCTGCAAGTTTTCTTATTGTCTAGGTTTTGAAACTGTAGTGCGATAAAACTCCGGCTGTTATTTACCTTTAATTACAACAACTGTCATTTTTTTATACGATATTATTATCTTTGAAAATTGATTTTGTTGACAAGCATATTGTTTCAAGTAATTATAAATTGGTATGGTACAAGTAATGCATTCGATCGTAATAACCGCCCGTAGAAGTTAACATCTTTCTCATAATTAGTTATTAGTTAGTTAGTTAGTCAGTAAGGGGGGATTACATCCCAAACACTAGGCCACTGGTTGGACCATAGGTATCCCCTTGAGTAACAACAATCTTTACCTTCTACTGCTCTTCAACTTACTTAATTAGTTATTAAGGCCATATCGTAATGTGAAATCGTAAACATGGAAATCAATGAAAGCAAACGCAATGCTCACGATCAGTGCCGAGAGAAAAAGCTACCGACGAAATTGAACAATGTTGAATATTAACCGTCAGCGCCGGTTGCAATACATGACTCATATTGTTACAATCTTTTACTTTTGGATTCGTGCTAATATGAATTTTAAACTTTAATACAAATTCTTGATACACCTCGTAAACTATATGAACAGTTCAATTTTTACAATTTCTAATCTATCAATTTTGACTTTTAAAAAATATTTTGACAGATATACAATTTTTTTCCGCCGAATTGTATTTAGATTGGTTATGTCTTGGGCAGGAAAATATTAATCTAGATCCATCGGTTTGCGCTCATTTTACGATTGGGCCTTATAATATTGGAAAATCATTTTGATGACAATGGGACATAGAACACATTAGTTAAGTCTTTTAATTGAGCACTACTTCAAGTAACAAATGAAATTGTAGTGAAATATATCTTGTACTTGTAAGTGTGTTTTCTGTTATTTCCAGAAAAAAGGACTCTTAAGTATATTGAATTAAAATGAAGAACAAATTAAATGAATGACAAATTGTCGATTAATATTGACTACATTCTAAAATTTACTTAACACAAACCCCTTCGAATTTTAAAAAGTTAATTTTTTTCTTTAATTTATCACTGATAATTATCATATTTATAATTTTTTTTTTGTTTTATATTTATACATAATTTTTTTTCTTCATATTTTACATTTACCATAATATTTACTATATAACCAGCCAGTTAATTAATAACGATTTCCTTCATTTTTGTTTTTTTGCTATTAAAATTCCATTTAATTTTAACAAACATTATTTTTTTCTGTTTTTTTAAATGTGTAAACAAAGTAGAGCAAAAGTTGAAGTTTTCTTGAAAATTAAAATTAATGTTTTGATTTTTATTATTACTTAAATATTTTATTATTATTTCATTTTTATTTCAAATTACATTTAATTACTTAAAAAGTGGATATAATATTTTTAAAAAACAAAAATATTTCAATTAAATTTGTGTAATTTTATATACGAATAAATATGGTGAAATATTATTTTAAAGTTGGATGTTAAAATTGTTTTTTGCTTACATAGTTTTGTCCGGTTTTGTGTTTCATAAATCCTGGTTAGCTTATGTGTAGCTGGTGATGGGCGATTTATTATGATTAATTCACTGAACAAGTAATATTTGTAACTAATGAAAGAAATATCACCAGATTTAAATATAAACATTTTCTATAATTTTTAAGTTAATTCAAAAGTAATGTTTAAGATAAGGTTTAACTGTTTCGCGACAGTCAAGCATATTTTTTTACATATGGTTTTTATAAAAAGGATCTACTTGAAAATATCTTTTGGAAGTTTTTAATTAAATTAATTAGGTTCCAAGAAATTCTTTACGGAATTTTTGTATTTAATTACAAATTCGTATTTAAACAAAACTTTGAAGGCCGAATTTATAAACCAAACTTGAACTTAAGATGCTCATACGCGTAGACTTATGAGAGTTTTAAGTAATGCTTAAATATGATTAATAGTACACGTACGAGCTTCGTATATTTTTTGATTAGACTTATATTTTACTGGCAAAAATAAAACTCTCTCCTAATCGTTAAATTTATATTTAAGTCGTAAAACAAATTGTTTTTAGCAACTATTAAATCTTAGATTAATTGTTATCAATTTTGAGAAATATATAAATTACCTGACTCTACTTGTTATAAATTCTACAATCAAAAAATAAATTTAATATTTTCGAATCCATTGATGAGCTGATAAGAAATACATAAAGAAAAAGAGGGCGACGTCGTTTATATCTAAAACAGTAGAAATAAAGTATGAATAAATGAACTCCAAACCAAAACTTTGCAAAAATTGATATTATAAAACTTACTTTATAAGTTGACAAGCGTTGTAGTTCTACATTTTATTTCTGATTGTGTTTTTACTTACTTAACTTATTTACTTATGAAGTTTACAGGCCAGATGCCAGTAGGACTATTAGCCGACTGCAAGATTCTTTTCCAGCATGTTCTTAGCACCTACTCTCCATTTTTTAATGTTGTGTTTCTTGATTCGCTAGTAGCTCCATGTTTCCACGGATTGGATACCCTGGTTTGAATACATTGTCAGGATGAACATTAACGCTGCAGCTAGAAAAGTGATTAAATGAAACCCATAAGATGGAACTACAAAGCTTGGCAGTCCTTTCTTGTTCCATTTGAATTGAATTCAAACACTTTTTTTTAGCTGGAGTGTTATCAACCATAAAATGTATCCAAACCATTGAAATCATTGAATTCTAATGCGTTTGACAACATCAATGCCTCCGTAAACCTCATTCAACTTATCGTTGTAGGATTGTCTTCAAATTCCATTTATGTTTAGGCCTTAATATATCAAGTTACATCCTGTTTTGAAAAGTGTGGTAAGTATTTTGAATGAACAAAGTTAATTTTTGATATTATGTTATGTATAATTTCTATAAAGTCATTAAGTATATTAAATTTATCACCCTGTATTAATATAAACACAAAAATCCATATATTAATATAATAAATATTTACTATCGCAGTGACTTATGTTTAATTTTACATATATTTTATTTAATTTCTTTGGTTTGTTGTCTACTTTTATGTAAATTTTATAATAAAATTTAATTGTATATAAAATTTGTTGTCTGAGTTTATTCACTTTCCTCTTTTTGCTGTTGTAAATTATTATAAATATATTTTTTAAATAAATAATTTTAATATATTATAATATTTATTTATTTAAATCAATTTTTAGTTGCCTGAAATTTTAGTTATTCTACGCATAAATTAAATACAAAATTTAGTACGTTAAATTTTATGAAAATTAAAGGACGCTTAACATACCGGATAAGAAAACTTCACATAAAAAATGTTGAATAATTTAATAATTTTTAACAATTTTTGATTATATTTTTTTCAAAAATATAAAATTTATATTTCGGTAATTATGAAGTTAAATAATAATTAAGGCTTTTGAAAATTGGCCTAAAATATTAAATTTTAATTAAGGTATTTTTATATTCCCAATTAAAAATTTCCATGCGAATAATTTACTTCCTATATAATTCGGTGATTTTATATAAAATATATTTTATTTATCTTTCTAAATCCATTTTTAATTATAAACTATTTTTTTTTGTTGTTTTACAATCAAATTACATAAGAATATTAATTTTATATGTAATCAATCAATGAAATTTAATTTTTATTTAATGATTGTATTAAGAGTTATGTAATATATTACAGGGTGATTCAAAATAAAACATAGATCATCTTTTTTAAATTATAAAATTGACAACGTCAATAATAATTTTCTTAAGCTATTGTGATATAAAATTACGTTGTTAACTCACTTAAAAATCAAGCGAGAGTGAAATGAATTTATGAAGGCATCGAAAAATGGTACTGATAAGTACGTGAATTAAACAACATGAAAATATAAATTAGTCAACAAATTGGCCAATAAAGCTACAGCTTTATTGATAATCTAGAAAATCTAGATTGTCTAATCGCGCCAATCTAAAAAATAGATTCTCCAAATTTTGATTCTTTTTAGCTACTACAGACTTTTTTATTTTAAATTTACTCAATTTTTTTTTAAATATTTATTTCAACAATTACGAATTTTATCCTATTTTAAACTCTATTCCGATTAATTGGATAGCTCTAATTGGAAGACTATATCAAACACCTTTAGTTGGTTGGTTTTAAGGTTCACTTTAGCCGGATTTATGACGCGGAGGAACAAAGCGTCATCAAGATTATTTATTGCTCAACATGCAGAGAAGGAGGATGAGTCAATGGAGCATATATTGTGCAGATAAGGAGGGTGAGTCAATGGAGCATCTATTGCGCGGACAGGAGCACAATATATGCTCCATTGACTCATCCTCCTTTTCTGCATGTTGAGCAATAAATAATCTTGATGACGCTTTGTTCAACTTGAATAATTTCCTTGTCTTTTTAGGATTCGGTGTCCCCCAGAACAAAAGAAACACCATTAGTTGGTTTTTGTTTAAATTTAACAGATCAGATTTTTGTCTATAATTGATCAGGTTTCAAGCATTTCACCCAGTACTGCAGCTTATTTATTAACTCTTTTATGTCTATAATTTAGTTATAATAATTTGTAACAAAAAATATTTTTGATGTGAAAGTAAATTATTACGAAATTACGCAGTTTTAACTAAATTTAGATTTGAATTTTTATGATGTCAAAAAGGTGAAAAATAGCATAACGAATTTGTTATGCAAATATAAATTAGTTTATCATTTTTTAAGGGTTTTTTTTTATTCCAAATAAAAAACGGGTTGTTAATATAAAACCGGTTTTGTAAATATAAATATGTTTACAATTAAAATAAACCGGTTTAAAATTGTAGAACAAATAAAAAAAAACATTATTGTAATTTTAATTATTAACTAAAATATTTAAATAATGTGTACATAAAATTTTTATTTAATAAACTAAAAATATTATGTGCGAAAATAAATTAATTAGCACTGTTTCAGAAAAAAGTCATTTCCGGATATTTTATCATGAACAATAAATATATCACGGATAGTAGTGGTCCATTCCATTGTGTAACTGGTTACTGTAAAATTACTTAAGTGTAAACCAGTTAGTTCTGATGCTTGTTGGAGTTTCCTAAATACTGTCTCCTAGAAAGATGTCTACGTCTAGCGAGTGCCGGGCAGTGGTATAGAAGGTTTTAGCTTTCTCTGGATACGATTAATCCAAACCTACACGTATATTTTCTGATCAAGCAGTGAGTAGGCCGAATGATGTCTTGCTTACGAGCGCAGGAGGGTGATTAACGTTGTCTTTTTTTCTTGTTGCTCACTGGACGTAATTCTTTGAAAGTCTATCATAAAATACTTGTCATGATCTTGCCAGTTTTATTATTTTGATTTAATAATTTTTAAAAAGCCGCCGCTGCTTATTGCTTCAGAATAAATTTCTCAAATGATAAACACTTTCACTATTATTATAGTGCTTTACAATAAATGCTCCACCAAAAATGTCCAGTTACCAACCAGAATGATCTTCTATTTAAATTAGGTTTTTTACCGAGTTATTTTTAAATTACTATTGTGTAAATAATAATAATTTGTATTGTACTTGAAATTGTTTTGATCAAGAAAGTTAGTAATTCTTGAAAACTATCTAATGGAATGATAGTTTGCAAGTTTGCTATTGCTATAAATAAATTTTGTTAAAAATGTCTACAACTAGAAACTAAAATTAATGACCTAACAACAAAAATTGACCTATAATATTTAGGAAGTACAAACGACTTGTTAAAATTACAAAGAACTGAGATTTGTAAGCATATTTCAATATTTATAGAACGTTTCTTATTAGACGCGTCTCGTATTGATCATAAAAATTTTTTTTTATTGATATTACATTTTATATCAGATATGAAACGTTAAATACTCAAAAAGTCACCGGCCATTACATTCGCAATTTATCGGCTTATATAAATATTCTGATTCATTCATCAAAATCTGTGGAAATCAACTTGAGACTATGGCTTTTAAATGGGGTTGGTTTGAATTTCTAGCCACTCTAAATATGAAGAATTAACTAAGAAAGACAGACCGACGGGCATTACTCTATTTCACTACCGCTGATGTAGTTGAGAATGTAGAAGAAATGACCCTCTAAGTATTTAAAAGAAATTACATATTTCTTAATGTTAAAATTAGTAAGTAGTTTAATATTCAATCAATTTTTCCTCAAAATATCATTAAATTGTTTCATTGTTTAGTTATTAGGCTAATTTATTACTCAGTTTTATGATTTTTTTATAGTGACAAATTTATACTATCAAATAAAATTTTGCATTTAATTTAAATTGTCGCGTATTTTATTGATTTTTTTTATTTATAAAGGCAAATTTTAAAATGCATTAATACATAAATCTTAAATATTTTATAAATGCTTTAACAAACATTTTTTTTTTAAATACACGATTTTTCACACAATTTTTTCTTTCCTGTTTCATTTGACAACCAAAATCAGCCAGAAAGACAAATTATTATTGAAGCTATACAAAAAAAATGATGACTGACTTATCATCAAAAAATTCATGAATAATTTACTGATATGAGTAATTTGTTGTTGTTAAATTAAAATTAAATTAAAGTTCATCTCATAATTATGCATTTCATTGTTTTGATTGCACTTTCAATATCGGAAATAAAATAATATAAAGAAATATGGAATTTGTCATCGAATAATTTAGAGTAATATGCAATAGAAATTCAATTAATTCTAATAGTATAATTGTTAAAATTTTTGTTAAATTTCTGAAGGTGACAATTTTTAAAAGTGATAAAATTGTTGGAGAATTGACGTATTTCAAATTCTAATATTAATTCGCTAAAATATTGGTCCTATTGATTTTTTATTGTACAAAATTGTATTTCTACACGTATACTCATTGCGGGTTGCGGGCCAATGTACTAATCACTGAGGTAACTTTATTTAAAATTTCCTATTTATAGGCTAGATCTAGACTCTGACCAATGTTTTCCCTGTGTTCGATAATATAGCCTCATTGATCTTTCAAACACAGTCGCAGGTGATGAAGTCTAATACGAACCAGACGACCACATGTGTTGAGCTATTTTCTCATTGTTTTCACAAATTATTCATAACTTCCAGGAAGTAGGAAAGTTCATCCATTATATTTTATTAGCATTTTAGCAGAAGCTAATGATATGTCAGAAAATGGCTCGCGGATTTCATGATTTCTGCTAACAACATGTAGGAATATTAATACAAAAAGTATGCTACATGTCTGAATAGGAAAAATTTGTGGTCTTTGAACTGATTATCATTGGCTAGTCTTAGAAAAAAAGAAAGCTTATGATCTTAAAAGTACGCATTAAATTAATTCGGTAATCATGATTAGAAATGACAGAAAATTCATCACCAGAAAGATTTTTAAAAGTAATCTGACCTTTTTTGATATAAGGGATGGCTTAAATAAAAAATGAAATGAATGAAACTGAGGTATGCGTACCCAGAGGAATAGGTACTTAGTCTCTTTCGGCTCATTGTACAACCTGACGTAACATTCCGATGAGGTGGTTAAGATGGTTTGCCCCAAATGTGTTCGAATTCTTGTTCGAGTAGTCTTCTTCGCAGCATTTCTTGTAGGAGACTAACTACTCATATCCTGTACAGGTGTTCGTTCAATCGACAGTACGACAGTGTCCTGTCATGATCGTCACCATATTTCTAAGGTTTTTTCGCTTTAGTTCTAGAAGTTTTGCTCTTCGTATGTCGTTCTTTTGAACAAACATTTATGTTTGCCTACATTGGTCCAAGTTTTGCCAATGTCTTAGATGGTATTGGGTTAATCTCTCTCCTATTTTGTTCACTTTTTATACCAGGTTTAAATAATATTCAGCTAATATTCCTCCATTTTCATTTTCCTCAATTAAAACCACATTTTTTTGTAAATACCCATAATATAAATAGCACGCTACTTATTAAAGGAACGAATTTATTATCTTTTGATATCTCTAATAAAAATGTTTTTGACATATGAATTCATCCACCTGATTTTTAATTACCATATAATAATAATAATTTATAATATTGTTTTCGGTTTTATCTAAAAATTTTCATATCGCACTTACTAATATCAGTGAATCTATTTTTTATTATTATTATTTATTATTATTTTTCATTTATGTTTAAAGCCCAGTCTATAAAAACGCGATTATTTTGCAAATAAAAAATATTATTTGTTTTTAATACTTAATTCCGTGATGGCAACCACATGATATTATAAATGAAATAAATGAATTTTTAATAATGTTTCTATATTATATTAAATAAATGGAATTATTCCTGGGTGATATTTAGCGATCATCATATTTTGAATAAAATACGTTATGCTTTTTTCAAGGTTATGTTTTCAAACATATCAAAATGTCATCATTAATAATTTTGAGATAATTTCATGCATTTTAGAAAAAAAAATATTTATATATAATTTAATAATTTTCGGCAAAGATTACTAAATAAATGTTTACTGATATATCATTATTTAAATATTATTAATAATATTTTTTTTTGGAAATTTTGTATACTATATTTTTTTCGGTTGTAAATCAGCCGTTGAGAGAATGGCTTTAATAATTGTTAGAAGTGTTTATTTTGTTATTTATTTTTAGATTTCAAAGTGTTTGCAAATAAACTGATATCAAGATTTTTTTTTTTTTTTGATTATTTCCAAAATTAAAAATGTATAGTATACTAGAAATTTGGGGTAGGTACTCTAGAATAGATAGATAGATAAGAATTTGTGGTTATACCTAATATTTTAACAACCGCAACGGATTTGGTTAATAATCCTGTTAGTTAAAACCAAGTGTTGTCTAAAAATTACTATCAATTTTTAAGTGGCTTCGTAAATAACTTGAAGCTTATCTAGTTGCTCATTTTCGCTCAAGCAAGTTTATAAACAACAGAGTCTGATGTGGCTGCCGAGCATGAGGGAATTAGAGAATAAACTAGCAAGAACAGGGTCTTCATCGGACTCGAACTCCATTACCAAAAGCTACACAATGACGGAAGATAACGAGAAATCCGCACCTACTAGAACAACATTCAAGGCATACGCCAAAAGGGAAGCTATTCTTAGATTTATAAAAGAAAGGATGAAACAAAAGATCACACTTAACAAAACCTAAATACCTACAGTAATTGACCTGTTCACAGCTGACTGAGCGCTCAGGTTTACCACTTAAACAAAATCGGAAAGTGGTAATAGTAACTGTCGGTTCTGTTCGAATGATGATGAAACTGCAGCACACATCCTCTGCGATTGCGAGGCTGCATTCCGAACAAGGCTAATACACCGGGGTAAGAGATCAGGGGTCTGATTGTAGCCCTCACGAAATCAGAGATCTGATTGTCAGAAAAACTATGCTCTTCTACAGAAGCCTGAGTATTAACTGTTACTACCCTACGATATATTAAAAGGGTAGTATGCACAATAAATCTCTTTAGGTCTGAGTGTAGGGAGGCGGAGGTACATACTTCTGCATTAAAAACCCCTTATCAAATCTAATCAATCTATTTGCAAATATATAGTGCTAGCAATTTCTAGAAACACTAAATTTGTATTATTCTTAGTTGTACACACTTCAATACATTCCCATTGTAGTACAGAGACATCTTATTTCAAGTTACTTACAATTGCACAGTGGCCTCAGTGATTTGGCACACCGGTTCTCTCTCTAATTTCAATCCATAATATAATCTATAATCTGCCAAAACTTTTTAGTCTAAACTATGCTGAAAGTTGAAGCAGACTTCACTAGACTGACTACTGACACCATATCATCTATAAAATTTAGAATTTTATTAGTATACAAAACAGATCAATTAATTCCCCTTTCTAGCTATAGCTATATGTATACCAAAAAAAACCGGCATCATTTCTTAAGTTAAATTTATTGTCTATTTTTCATTATTGATTTTGCGTTGTTAGCTTTCTGAACAAAAAATAAAAATCTTTTAAAAAGCTTCAAATAAATCAACAAAAATTATATAGTTCTTAACATGACACGTTCATTCTTAACATCAATATCATTCACCATAATTTAAATGGATCTATTAGTCAAATATGGCGTATTATTATTCTAATAAACAATAATTAAATAATATTATTACTAAAAGTGTTCTACCAGCAACAGCTATAAAAATTATAATAATTATTTATATAATTAACCAAAAAAAAAAACATTTTATCAGCAACCAAAATTTCCATTAAAATTAAAACAATTAAATAAATAAAAAATAATAAATTTTTAATGTTGATTTTCGTTCTCTATTAGTGAACAAATATTAAACGTTTTTGTACCACCCTTCAGCGTTCGATTGTCAACTTTGACAATTTTCTTGTTGGGCTATGGGTTAAAAATTATATTTATTTTTTACTATATTTTTTTTTTATTTTTTAAGTATTATTTATATAAATATATTTTAAGTAAATATTTTTATTAATATATATTTTTTTTTTTTTTGATTCCGGATTTTTAATTTAACATTGAAATTTTTCTATTTTTAGGAAATTAAATTTCATATTTTTGGCTGGTGTGTTAAATAAAACTTCTTTGACTTCTTTTAAAAAGTGATTGTTGTTTTCATTTTGGATACGAAAAAACCAAAAAAAAAATTATTAAATAATAATCGATGATTAATAATGTTATATAATGAAAAAGCCACGGGAAAATGTTACAAAAAGAAATATTAAAAAAATGAATAAATCAAAAGAAGAAGATATTAAATTAATTAATATTGAAGGAATTGATGCAGGAGTAGATGTTGATGAAGTTAGTAAACGTGACTTGAAGAAACAGCATGATAGAGAAAATATGTGTAATGACGTTGACGATGTTATTGTGGAAGGTATGTAAATTTGAAAGATTCCTCTTTTTAAATTATATTTATCCAAAAATTACGAATTTATTTATTCTCAGATTATTTTTATTGAATTAATTTGATCTTACTTTCAAATTACTTTCTTACATTTGACTTTCACTCCTACCTAGAGTATAGATTAGATAATCTCGTTCGTACTTAACGACTTCTGTCTTAACGACCCCTTCATTAAAGCAGAACTACGAACCTTACCATCCTTACACTGCAACGTAAAGAGATCTATTGTTCCTACTCTACTAATATTTGTTTAGTTAATACTCTGACTTCTGTAGAAGCGTATAAGCATTCTTACGGTCAGACCCCTGATTTCTTGAGGGCTCTCTTATCCAGGTGTATTAGCGTTTTACAACCTCGCAATTGCAGTTTTTTCGTAATCCGAACACAATCGACTGTCAATATAACCAGACTTTTCGATTTTGTTTAAGTAATACATACCTTACCGCGCAGTTACACTAAATTTGTGTTATTCGGCTTTCACTCTTACTTTTAACTGACAACTTTCTTGAAGTAATTTGGTCGGCTAGCTAGACTGTAGTTCGCTTAAACAATAGCAATACAAATTTACATTAATATGTCAATAACAGAAATATCAGTTCATAGTGAATCAGAACTGATCAGAACTCTTAAGTACGGAAATTATTGTTTTTTCAACACTCACCACTTCAGTTGAACGTGAATCTTTCAGGGTAGAGTTTTATTAGCACAGTTTTATCTATTGCAATTTTTAAATGATACTGATATTTTCAAATAATATTTTATTTTTAATCATTTTAAATCGCTATCGATATCGTGTCGGATTCAGCTCTGAAGTTGCCCAACTTTTTAATTATCAAGTATTTTCATAACTTTTCATTATTTTGCATTGTGAATGGAAATATTTATTGTTTTTTTTAAATATTTTAACTTTTATCTGCGTCGCGTTGAAGTAGAGCATTCTGAAGATTTTTAATTTTATGACTTCTTATTATTATATTTGGAATTATTCTTCACTGCGGCTATGATAACTTTTACGGGTTTGTTTTTAAATATTGCAGGCCCTGCATAAAAAATAATTTTAAAAAATATTTATTATTTTAGCTATTTCTCTAAATTAATTTTTAAATAAGTTTTTATTTCAAGTTTTTTATTATGGTCAATAGAAATAGAAATTCATTAAATAAAAAGAAAGAAATTTAATGTTATCAATTAATTTATTGATCAGTTATCGATTCGTTACAGACATTAAATGATAAGAAAACTTTTTATTTTGGCCATATCAAATGTAAGATTACGTTTAAAAAATATATTTTTCTATTTAATTTTTTGATATTATGAAATTAGGATAAAATGGCGATTATAATATTTTATTAATATAATAATTTTTTTAAAAGATTAAATTTTAAAATTAAAGAGGGCAATAAATTAATTTTAATCGTTCCATGGTTTATTGTGACAACTCATTATTATAATAAAAAAGTCACTGATGAAGTCAGTATTGATGGATACATGTCAAGCTGTTTCAATGAAAACCGACATAAATAATGTATCCAAGAAAATAGTGTATCCAATGATATCATATCTACAGCAAAATCTCAGATGTTTCATGTATGAAGATGGTTCTATTAAAGTCAAGTGTTTGTAGATGGAAGTGTACAATGATCCTTTAAGAAAGTCTACCAGATTTCTGGCTTTTCATATATATTTATTTATCTGCTCTATGTTACTCGTAAAGTTTTGACTGTCATGAAACTCATGAAGTGGACACAGTATTGTTATGTCAGTTCCTCAGATATTGCATTTTAAAATGAAATAAGTATTGCATAAAAAATTATACGAAACAAATACAAATATTGACCTTTTCTCCAAAAAAATTTTGACACATCAAATCAGTATTTTTGAAAGCGGCAGGCCGAACTAACTTAAACTTACTATCCAGTTATATCATATGTAAACTGAAATTTTTATGCATATTTAATATTATGAATTTGAAGTCAAAAAATCCATTTCTGATTTGACTCTCCTCGTGAATCCATTCAACATTGCTTCATTGTGGAAATTTGACATTTAGCTTTTTAAAAATTGATTTTAACGTAAATTGAATAAGTGAATACACATTAAAATGTCATCTTTAATTAATTAAAACAATTATATCCCAATTTAATTATATCTTTTTTAAGATAAACAGAATAAACTACGAATTTCACAACTTTTTCACGATGAACTCGATACTATTAGAGTGAAATCTTGATGTTGATTGCTGACATCACTAATTTCTGAGAGCACTACAAGATTCATTCATATATATCCCCAATGTTCTGTAGCGTGTGTAATACCTACTATTCTTGTTTTTGACAGAACTTTTGATATAATTTCAAATTTTTTATTGACAGAATTTAATTATAAATTTTGACTCTTCTTATGAAATTATTATAAAAATATAAATTTAATTATTTATATATTAAAAAAACGTTCATTTATTAAAAAAAACTTTTACACTTTGTTGTTCGCTTGATAAAGCCATTTATAAACTAAATGTCATAAAAGTCTAACCTAATTTTAATAACAATATTTGTAGACAGTTTTGTTTTTACAAATTATTATATTAATCTAAAAAATACTAAACATGACTCAACATTTTCAAATATAATATCATTTACCCTATATTTATTATAATCTTAAATTTTATTTATTTAAATAAAATAATTTTTAAAAAATTTTGCGCGTTTAAAAAAATATATTAACAACATTACAAAATGACCGACTGAAAAAAAAACGCAAACTGATAACCCCAAAAATGAAACGTTCATTGTGTAAATTTTAGTTTTTAAATTTTAATTACATAAAAAACCAAAATCAAAATTAAATTTATTGAAAATTAGCAGTTGAATAATTAAGGAGAAATTTTCATAATATTTTAGGTTAAACCACGCAAGTTCCGTAGGCGTAGCAATAAGAAAGTGCGTTAACACCATAGTAGACAGTCTCAAAGTTTTAATAGTGCGTTTGACATATGTATATATGACACATGTGAAATATTAATTTTTAGCTCCGACTGGATTTATCGTTAAATATTTGGTTTTTTGTCATCATTTCAGTTAATTTTAATTAATTAAACTTTGATAAAAATTTATAAATTTGTCTGTCAAGTTTAGTTGTCAATTTGCTCAACCTGCGTTAGAATTAAAAATTATCGAATTTCTGCGTTGAGTTATTATGAATCATCGCGTTGAGTTAAATTGCTTCCATACATTTTATATTGGTTAATTTTTTTTCGACGTTACATTGAACCGCGTCTGTGTTAATTGCGTTAATACTAACTGGGCCATTATAGTTATGGGAATTAATGATGAAATTTTTGGAAATATATCATAAAAAATTATTGGCAAATAAATCGAGTTTTTTGTAGATTTTTTATCGATTCGTAAGTTTTATAAAGAAAGAAATATAAAAATATTAATTTATAAATGAATAATAATTTTATTTCTTTCTGTAAATAATAAAATATTGTAAATATTTTCTAGAAAGAAATTTTTATATTTTTTTAATCAGTCAGTAGCATTATTAAAAAAATGTAAACAAGAGAAAGAACGTTTTTGTCACTTCACTTATACTAAAGACAATTTTTGATCTGAACTTTTACAGACTTATATATAAATTTAATATACTTTCAGTAATATTTAAATTACATTATGAGTGATAAATTTATTATAAAGAAAAATGTGGTGGTTTTTATGATATCAGTAAAATAATATTTCATATTTTTTGAGTAATATACAAACAAAGACAATAACTTAATGAATATTATAACAATATTTTGGCGCCACGTTTTCATAATTTCACTTGCATGCTGATATAGTTATAAAGATAGTGACCCTATACCTCATGTATGTATTCAATACACTCATCATCAGGACGAAACCGTTCATTATGATATCAGTTTTGTTTTGTTTATGTTGTGAACTTATTTTGAAAAGTTAAGATCCTCAAATTTTTGATTGAAAATTGTCAGTTTAACACGGTCGCGGACACCAACTGTTATTGCTGTGAGCTGATCATGTGATATATTGTTTCAGCTGTATGTGAATCACGTGAACAAAATTGTGTCCGCCAAAGCGTTAAATTTAAAGACTTTGCAAAGAATAGGTCCAAATTAAATATACCCTCTGAAAAAAAAAATGGGAAGTTAGAAAGTAGTAAACCTCATTATATAACAGAAATCATGCAATTTAATTTAAGAATTTGAGTAATGTCATTATTTGTTTGCGTTTTTGACACCTGTTCTCGAAAACTATGAAAATAATGGTCTACTTCTATTATTACTTAGTCAATCACAGACCATTTGCTTCAACTACTTTAATATGTTGGCATCCTCTACAGACAATTTACTATATATCTTTAATTACTACAATATTTTAGCTAGCATTCTCTACAAATGCATATTAAAAAGTAACTTTTAAGATGTAATCATTATAATCAATAGGTAATAGCTCAACAGGTCACAAATTACGAGTCTTTTTAGAGATCATCCTTATATTCTTAGTATTTACCCTGTGTGTCTAAATGATCTGACCAACTTCATATGATCCTCTGAGGTAGTAAATATCTGGTCCATTCGTTTTTGCGTTACAATCTCAATTTTATATTTCGGTGGTTAGTTTAAGTGATTATTTCGTAATCAGTAAGTTCTCATTGTACACTATTATATTTAAATAATGCTTGTAAGGAAAGACAGAACTATCGCGTACGTTATAAAACAAAATGATTTGAATAAATTGGAATATTTATTAGCCTATAATCAGTCATACAAAGCCATTTTAATTTTTTTTTTCAAAATTATATTAAAATTAATATATTTTATTAAGGTTAATAATCTCATTAAAATTATTTAAACAAAAAAATATAAAAATATTAATTATAATTAAATTTATATAAAATTAAATTTTTCTTAATATATAATTTAAAATAAACATTTTTTTTTTTTTAATGTTGAAAAAACCTTCTTCTTATTTCAGTTAATTACTGAAAAAAAGGGGGCGCTGAAGTTTAATTTTGTAATCAGTAAAGTTCGAAATTGAACTAAAGATAACCTCGAAATCTCAATTACTTGTTGTTGTAGTATCGTTGCTTGTCAATAATATTATTAGTCTGTAAAAAATATGCTGGATATAGTTTAGTTTTTTAGATAGATGAAACAAATTTTTTTATTGGCAGTTTGTTAAAAATTCAAATGTTTTCATATATTTCTCAATGAATTTGTTTATATACAAAACAAATTAAGTAAAGATTAGAAAATTTATAATAATAATTGTACAAATATATTTTATTTCGGAAAACATGTTTTTTATTTTGGTACCGAAAATGGTTTAAAATTCCTTAAATTTTATTATAATTTTCCAAATATAGTAAAAAACGATTAAAAATCAATTGAAATTTTTGATTGTCAACTTCCTTGAATTATACATAAAATACATAAAATGTAATATAGATTTTAAGATAATTTTTTTGTATACAAATTAGGTTAAACTGAAAACTAAACAACATTTTATAAATTTATGCTTTTTTGGTTTAGTAGATTTTCTATTACAAATTTCGTATAACTAATGATCAATTTTTACACATTCATTTTTTTTAAAATAATTTTACAAATTAGAATTTGATTTTATGTTATTTAATCAGCTAAATATTGAAAAAAATAGTACATATTTAATTCCATATTTGATAATTGATTAATTTTTACATAAAGCAATTAATTGAAGATTTAAAACACAATTACATAAATATAAAAATTGGATTTTAGAATTTTCGTATTACGGAAATCAAATTTTTGATTCATTTTAAATGAATTGATATAGATAAATTCAAACTATTTAGAACTTTGATATGAAAATTATTATAATATAATAGAGTGAAAGAAAATACATTTCCTGAATATACATATTGTAAAATATCGATTTAACACTCTAACTGCCATGACATTTTTAGCCTTTTTTCGAATTATTTAGTCAGTATTAAAATTATAGTTAATTCCGAAATTTTACTTATTAAATTGGTAATTGGTTACAGCTTTATGGTTTAATATAGTTAATTATTGAATATATGTTTGTAATTACCGCACTGTATAACTTTTTAATGATGCACATAATGAATGGTTAAAGATGGACCCTATCTCATATAATTTTTTTGCTATAAATGTGTCATGGAATCATCCCGAAAGAAATGATATTCAAGTATTTAACATCATGCACAAATTATGATTATGTAAAGCAATATTAAATTCATTTTTTTTTATTAAGGAAACATGGGGAAATGCTTGGACTGACACAGTCTTCTACATGTAGGAGAAATAAATGTCGAAAATTTGGTGGCGTCCATGAAAGAAAAAGGATGGGCTGGAATTATTTAAAAATTATTATTATACACCAGCGGGAGAGTACAACGGATTCTTGTGGCCTTGGTACATGAAGGTCTCTGTGATCTTCCTCTATTCTAACCAACTAACCAACCAAATTCATTTTATATACTAAATATATGAATACCCATGAAGAAATGATTATATTTGATTGCTTATATAGAGGGGAACAGCTAGGGTTCACACACTTAGGCCAGAATTAAACCTATTATAACCATATCCATCGAACCCTTCATGTACACATTCCAACATTACACATTCCAACATTTTACATGCTTCATACAGTTCTTTTATTTAGTATGAACCAAATCATCTGCGTCCTACGTGCATGAGACACACAAACGTATCGTCTAGTCTAGATATCCCTGGTCTAGATAGGAGCTTTCAATTTAATTATATACCCCAGTAATTAGGAATATTGTGGGCAGTATCAATTCATTTCTAATTAAATCTAGGCAGATTTTAAATATCGGAATTAAAAAATCGATAAATCCATTTTTAAATTATAGTGTTGGCTTCAAAATTTACTAATTAATATTATTTCAAATTCCAATTAAAAATTGGGACAATTAATTATAATATTAAATTTATATACGAAAAAATCTTCATATTACAATGATCTTATTAATAAAATTCGATATTTATAAATTTTCATATCAGAATCAAGACCTAATGGCGACAAAATTTAAAAGTGGCATTTTTTAAAACCTATAAAATCTGTCCTTGACATAGGAAACTTCAGCAAAAATATTCCTACATAGATAAACAAAAAGTAATATTAATTTTAAGATATTATTATTATTATGTTTTTTTTATAGCTTGGTAAACAATTATAAATTCAGATATTTTTCAGTCTAAACAAGTTTCTAATTATCATTGTAAACTATATATTTTGACGTTGACGTATGAACACAGCACACAGTGTAAAATTTTATACATAAAATTAGGTGTCATTGTAGCAAGGTTTGTAAATGTACATCAATGGTAGTTAGTTAATCGAATTGTGGAGAACCTTGTTATTTCTCCATTCCATATTGTTTTTGCTTGATATTATTTTTGATATTTTATAATAATATGTAGTTAGAGCAATTAAATTTGCATAAAGTTAATTTTGTGACATTTGACATCTAATTACATCTAATTTTAAAAGATTACAGTAATTTATTAAGAATACTGATGTGCGATATTATATACAGGGTGTATTTGCATGATTTGTAAAATAAAATATTATTCAATTTTGAATAATAAAAGATTTTATATTTGTGATAATTTTATCGTACATTTTATATTACTCTTATGACACTATTTTACGTGTAATTTCGTACAAGACGAATTATGATCTATACATCAATGCCGATTCAAATAGGCTCAGATTTATATCAGATTTGTAATTAGTACTATTGTAATAAAATTGATCTTAACTCTGTCGTCGCACTGCAGAATCAATATGTGATTTTAATTCTGTGAGACACTGCAGTCACACCGCAGTACGGTTGACCCGCTTTTAAATGTAAAAAAATTTAATTACATAAAAATATATCACAGTTTTTAAAACGTTGCTGTCGATTTTCCAATCTAGAATATCTTAAATATAACACTGTGATAAATGCTGCCGGTTGATACAATTTGCTGACAATAATTGCTTTACTATTAAAAGTTATATAGCCATAAGCAAATTAAAATGATGATTTTGTTACATAGAAAAATAGTAGGTCTATATTTCAATAAAATGCCAAAAAACATCCTATCATTACAAGAAGGATTAATAGACTCACAACTTAGCTATCGTCTCAGGGAAAGAAAATAGGTTTTTACTTTAGAAATTTTATCTGCTGCAAATTTTTGACAACTATTTAACATTTTTTAGCATTGGAATATTTAAATTACTTCTTCGATGATTTGACATTTTTACTGAAAATCAAATATTTTCCAAGCTCTTCAAATTGTAATTTAGGCATATAAAACTCTCGATCGTTACTAGATGGCGCCAAAAAGAAAATATTTATTTATCAAAGTAAACTAATTTAATCCATTTAAATTTAAAAATAAATATTACAAATATAATATTTAAAAATGTTAATCAACAAAAAAAAAAAATATTCTTTATTATTTTATTAACTAATTTTTATGTTTATTTTTATGTATAATATAATCTTTTTTATCTTATCATTAGATTTTCTTCTAAAAAATATAAAAAACAAATAATTTTTAATTATATAAAAATTTTTATTTTTATTTTATCAATTTTACTTATTGCAGAAAATATAAGCCCAAAACAACAATTAAATAATAATAATAATAATATTTTTTTATCATGATGATAATTTTATTTTATTGATAATAATGTTTATGATGATGATCAATTCTTAAATTATTCATGCAAAAATCGCATGTTCTTTCATAATTATGGAATCAATTGTAATGAAGTGTTGTGATCGAAACATCATTCGACAAAAATCTGATGTGCGTGTGCAGGATTATCTTAAAGTAATTCTTTGATACGCAGTTTGAATGAAAGAAACTGAGCTGCATGTAGCATTTAGGTTGCGACTGATAGAGATAGTTGCCCCCAGTTGTTCTGGTTCCAGCATAAACCGGTCTTCGCACAAGTAGTGCTTAGCCGATTCATACTCTTCGCAGCATTTCTTGCATTTCTGAGACATAAACTAGACCTATTCTGTGGAGGTGTTTGTTCACATCACAATCACATTTCTGAGGTATTTACGGTAAGGTCAAGACGGAGTTTTGAACTTCGTAGTTCGGGCCTGTGGACAAATATTTTTATTAATTACACGAAGTTTAATTTCGTGATCTATATAGTTGTGGCCGTAAAATTTGACAGCTTTATGTCAATATTTACGAATTACTGCAGTGTGTTTCCGAATTATATCCGAATTATATTTGAAAAGTTAAATGTTCTAGACTACAGCATTGATACCCATAAAATTTAAGTTTCGAAGTTTAGTAGTTGGTTGGGTTCTCTATAAAATATTTTCCTGATTATTTTATATACATTTCCTGAAGAAATTATTACAAAACTATGTTTCAACAAACTCCAAGTTTTGAGTAGCAATAAAATAATTATACAAAAATTAAAGATATATGATTTTTATTATTTTATTATATTTTATGTGTAATAATAAATAATTTGAAACCGATAACATAATTTTATGTTCAGCCAGTAATCATCATCATGACATGACTATGTCTCATTCTCGTGTCGTGTCCCTTATAAAATTGACTCTTCTGTATTATTTATTTATATATTGTTTTTGATTAGTCACCCTGATATTGTCAGGGGGAGTTCAATTATTGTTGTTGTCATCGTAGACGATAATCACAAAAAAAAATTTATAAGCATAAATATAATCATAAGTCGTCCGGAAAATTTACAGGTCATTTTTCACTTGACAACATTGTTTTTGTTTTTTTATATTTATTTTATATATTTTATTAATTTATGATTCGTAAATTTATAAAATTGTATGTGTATAATATTAAATAATATATTTTATTATTGGTGTTAAATATATTTTGTTTTCTTTGTTTCATTTTGTTATTATATTTATGAAAAATATAAAGAAAATAAAAATAAAAATTCTAATCGTTATGGAATTTATGATAAAAACTGCAAAAAATAATACAAAAATTTATCAGTTTTGTAAAAATGTGAAAATTTTGTTGTTACAACAAGGAAATTTAAGTATATTTTAAAATGATTCATTTTTTATCCAATTTTGATGGATTATTTTTTAATTATTATATGTACAGAAGTACTAGGAGTAAATGTACGATAAACATTATTTTATTATTTGTAATAACAATATATTTAATAATACATTTATATATTGACCATCCATAAATAATACACTGAAAAAACATTAAGGCTGGGCTACATAGTTTCTATTCGATTCGACTAGTTAAGTATACTGAGCACATAGTTATCGATTGCTACCGATAAAATCACATATTATTAAACTGTCAAATTTCATTTCTCTTGACTTTTCCCTCAGTTTGCAGTTTGTTTCAAACTCTTTCGATTCCCATACAAAAATATATGAAGACGTTAAATTTAAACCTTACTGAACGAATCGAAACTATGTAGCCCACACTTTATTTTACAGAATTTCTGCTGCTGATATTTTTTTGCTTTAAACCGTATCATTTTATTAAAATATATCATTTAGTGTGGAAATTTTTGTTTTACTGAGGACAGAATCAGATTTTTTGTATGATCCTGAAATGACTAAGCTATTCGTTATTTCGACCGAAACTTACTATTGAATTGCCAACCTTCAACTGAAGCACAGTTCGTTTATAAAATATATTAAACAAAACATGTATATCTCAGTTGCATGAGAGACAGAAAGTGATCGATCATTTAACGTTTATCTCCAGAATCTCAAGACGTATGTACCTCAGATTATCTAATTTTAATAGTCTGTTTCCGTAACGTTGAGTGTCTCGTGATGAGTACGATTATAATACGTAGGTATTCAATTGGGGGAAAATAATGTTGGCTGATAGATGGCGTTGAAAACAAAAACTATTTTATTATCGCTACATCCTACATCACGTAGCGCCTTTGCTTTAAATTTCAAAAGGGATTAAAATAGTTTAAATCAAAGATAAAGAGAGAAAGATTAAAATGATAGGAGGTTACATATCGATACCATATAATAATTAATTTAATTTTAACATTAATTTTATTAAACTAATGGGCCAAGTTTTACAATATTAAAATATATTTTGGCTTATTTCCTAGATTTAGTTTACATTTCGTATATAAACTTGAAAAATTTCGCGGTTTCATCCTAAATACATTCTTTAAATACATCATCGAAACCGTCATCAATTTTCTATATTTTATGATTAATTTTAATTTTTCGGCTGATAATTTGACATTAATTTAGTTGGATCGGTGACAGAAAAGTATTACGTTCAATAATTCAGTTAAACTTACCCCATAAAAAATATTTTTTTTTCAGTGTAACTTTTTATATTTACTTTTTGCTTTATATTTATTTAAATTCGTCTTTATTGTCACTTTTTATGATCTTAAATAAACAATAATTGCTTGTATTATAATTATCATAAATAATAATTCCTATAGTGCGGCTATAAACCGCAAATATTTCACAGCGCTGTCATTTGCCATATAAAACAATATGAATTCGCTCATTTGTATTTTTTATGTAAGCCACGACACGATCATTAATTTTATTGCATTTTGTTTAAAGAAATTCCTAATCAAAAATATTAAAACAGAAACTGCATTAGTATTAGAGAAAGTGATATTTGTATTATTAAAGTATTTGTTAATTAATTCTCTCGCTCTCTATATTTAAACTTTTCTTAATCCCTTTTCAAATTTAAAACAAGGGCGGTACGTGACGGGGCAAGAATAAAACATTTGAGAGAAATAAGAACACCACAAATATAAAAAAAAAACACCTGAAAAAAAAAAAATTAAATTATTTTTTTATTGTTTTTGTTGTTAAGTGAGAAATTCTTGTCACAGGAAAAGAGCTTAAAAAAAAAAGTGTTTTTGTTATTTTTTTTTTTTCGTGAATTTTCATTATCAAATTGTCTTTTATTTACACTACAAAACGACAAGTTAGAATTTAAAAGTTAGTGATTCGTTGTTGTCTCGCCGCGTCTATTGCTGGCTACTATTTGACTGAGCTACTACTGTTGTCTACACACAGTCATATATAAATTCTGTTGATTATGCGCCACCGCATTTAATATTTTAATATTGTTTTTATTATAATTATTATTTTTATAATATATTTAACAGTGTTTGATTAAACACCGCCGCAATCGATCTCTGGTGTAGTGCTTACTCTTAAAAACCATCAAATAAAACTGATTTAGGTTCAGTATAATTTATGAAAATGTCTAGAACGGACGTTCGTGTTGTTGTATAAAAATATTTTATTTATTTTTATTTTAATTACAAAATAATTTGACATTTTTAATATAATAAAAAAAAGGAGAAAGAATTCGGCGAATTTTAAACGTGACAGAGTGACTAAAAAATTATTTTCGGTGCAAAATTTTTACATTTATCACTGCGTTGATCGTGTGCACCTGTTAAAAGTGAATTTTTTATTGTTTTTTTTTTTTATTTTTTTAATTATATTTAATTAAATTTATAAATAAAATTCTAGTCGAAATTTATAAGTTAACTAAAAAAGATTTTTTATTTTTTGTTTTGGTGCTATTTTTAATGTGATTTAATTTATAATTTTTTGATACAGTTTTGTTGTGTATGTAAATTTTTGTATTTATAATTCTAAATAAAAAAAAAAATTCCATAAATTTATAATTTTATTTTGGTTTGTGAGAGAAATGAAAATTAAATTTTAATTAAGTGACTTTTATTTTGTTGACCCTTAAGTTTACACAGAAACACCAAAAATTTAATGAAAACTATTTTTTTATTAAATAAAATATTTATTTAATTTTTTAATTTGATAACCTTTACAACAACCTTTTTGTATCTTATAGACAAAAATGTCGGAAATAATTAAATTTTATTATTATTATTACAAAATTTTATAAACAATTTATATACAAAATAAATAAATTTAAAAAAAAAAAAAATATTTTTAGTTTTGATTTTATTTGTGATTTGTAACAATTATTAAATTTTTAAGAATTTTGTGGAAAATTTTTTTTTGGAAGAAGGAAAATTTTTATATATTATTAAAATTTATATTTTTGTTTTTAATTTAATTTTTTGTTGTGAATAATTGATTAAAAGTGAAATGATCAAAATGAAAAGTGAAGTGACTAGTAGTACATGTTTTGATGAATCTAATTATTTTTTAGGTAATCATTTAGAAGAGAATTTTTTACATATTTTAGGTGAGTAATAAAATGTTTACGGATATAGGTAGTAGTAAGGTTACTTATTACTTTATTGTAGAATTTTTGGCAGGTAGTTTAATTTAGAATAAATTTGTAAAGCCCCTAACTTGTTCTAAGAACATCAATCAGATATGTTGTAATACTAAAAAACCGAATAAACTAAAGGTATAATTTGATTTCTTTCCTAAGCATTACCTGTAAGTAATTTCTCTATAGTGAACGTCAATTAATCAATATTTATATAGAAACAAAATTTTTTAAAAATCAATTAGAATAGTCCAAATAATTGTCTAATTCTTGAGTAAATAAAGTAATTTAATTTAGTGAATTTTCATTTGATAAGTACTGACTTCATAGTTCATCAATTTTAACATCATCGGCTAATCATTTCACTTGTATATTCGTCCTTTTATCTTTAGACAAATTTACTTTCAAAATTAGAATAATCTTCCTAAGGAATATTTGGTTTCTAATATGAATTGAGGATTTGATGAAATGTATAACCACCTAAATATTAATTGATTGATACCAAAAAACCCCAAATATATTATCTAAAAATTGATAATTTTATAAAAAAATATTATCTCTAAATTATTTAAATTACATATTTATTTAGTAATATTCATTAAATTAATATTTGACTTATTTTCCCTTAAAATATTATTTTGTTTAAACAATTTTAAATATTTTTAAAATATAATTTCGATATTTAATTTGTTGAATTTAAATTTGTAAATTTAATTTTGTATCAAAAATAATTAAAACTAGTTTACTTAATGATAAAATTGTTAGTTTAATTTTTTTAAAGGACTCACTGTATAAACGCAAAATGCAACCTTGTTCAAATTGTATTTTTTTACTATCAATATAATTAAAACGGACAAAATACTGAATTCAACATTAAACATTCAATAATAGCAAATAAATATTTTGCAGGTTTTTGACATTTTTCAAAATACAAATAAACCCCATACTGTCAGGGTCAGGGTAGTATTAAGATTTTGTACGTTGCTTTTTTCGGTAGATGTTGATACTGACGAGCTGAGGCTCCAGAAATATTTCTTAGTTATTTAATATTTCTCTTACGCTGGTCACATTAGTTATTATTCTTTTAGTATTCTAACTGCTGAGTTTTGTTACTGACTTTGATTTTGTTAGACAAATAGGAATTGAATATTTTCAGTTCAAGGAGTATTGAACGATCCTTAAAATTTTGTGGACGAACTTATTCTTCGGATAGAATTAAAATGCCATATTTCTGATGCAATCGTACATCATTTTTGTTGATTAATACATTTCTTTATAGCTTCTTTCTTGAAGCTTCTTCATAATGGGAATATTTAGGAACTTTTCTTACACACTTGTATTTGAAAGTAATCAGGTTCCATTTTAAAATATTTACTATAAATCGATTTTACACATGAATTCAATTACTGCCTCATATAGCGCCACCTATTATTAATGGATTTCTCTTAATCATATAACCTAAAGTTTATGTCGTAATCCGGACTGGTACATAATTTATCCAAAATTATAACTTTTTATTTTATTTATTTTTTTATAATTTGCACAGATGTTTTATTTTTCCAGTTGTTTAATATTTCAATTATTTATTGATTTCCGTCTAGACATTTTAGAAAATTTTACAATAAATGACCCGTAAAATAGCTTCGAAATATAAATTGAAATATTTTTGTTAAAATTAATTTTGAAAATATTTGTTAAAATATCAAATTTCTCACAAAAAAAAAAATACTTTAATTGTTATATATTTCGAAAGGAATTGTCATTATAAAACTTGACATTTTCATTTTTTTTTCATATGTTTTTTATCGTAACTCAAAAAATTCTTATCAAAAATGAATTATATATTTTTATTTTAAATTAATTATTTTTTTTATATAAATATGATTTTTTTAAATAATATTGTATTTTTAAAAAATGACATGTGACTGACTTAAATGTTGTAAAATTTCTTTATCGTTTTGTTAAATAAATTCTAAAATAATCTTTTATTTTTATACGTGTACGTACACTAAAGAAGTTATCGTAAAATCGTGATATTTTAACACCTTTTTTCTTAATAAATATGATAAGAACAAATAAAATCATCTTTGATTATGGTAGTTTTTGAGATATGAAAATAAAATTTTACAGAAGTTTTTTTATTTATAATGGGCTATTAAAGTTATATGTTTATTTCGTGGATTTAAAAGGAGCAGATATAAAATTTGATGATATCTAAATTAATTTTGGACAAATTAAAAGGTTTCATTAATTGTTGGTAGTAATAACAAAAATATTGGCTTTTTGACAGAAGACAAATTCGAACTATTTCACATTAAAACATACTACAAGTAGTCAAAGTCAAACTCAACCAATATTTTAATTGTACGTTTTTAATATACATCACTCATTAGCTCAAAATTAAGTAAACACGAGTTAATGCTGGGTTAATACCGAATGATCAAGTTTATCTGGAAAGTATAAGATATTGAGTTAACTTGCTTATCTTTCCCCATTTCAATTCAACGATTCCGAAATCTAATATCGGCCTGATAAAATAACCAACTTTTGCATCATAAGTTATATTATAAAAAGGTCTTAATAAATGATTAAATATAAGGCAATTGCAACGTGACATGCGATTCTTAGGAAGCAAAAATGATACGCCCACGTGAAGAATGATACAATGAAACATTTGTTGTGGCATGCCCCTTGGTACAACATAAAAAATTTAGAAAATGTGGTAGTTTCTTTCTAGAAAAGTTTGAAGACGCAGGTAAACTGCAGTCGGCCAAGATTATCTCGTCCATTAAAGAACTTTTGACTGGAGAGTAAAATGGACTAAATTGTTTGCAATGGACTAAATTGTTTGCAATGGACTAAATTGTTTGTCACGTAATTCCTTTAAAAACTTTAAAACCAACCAACCAAGAATTCTGACCGTATTGACCAAATTATTTGCATTTAATTAATAGCAAAACTAAGAGCAAATTTTCATTTATATTTTGTATTTTGTATAGTAGAAATACTGTGCTAACCGAATGATTAAAGGGCCGGCTTCACTTGAAATTTTAATTTGTGGTTCTCCAGAAAGGGAAATATATATAAAGGAGATAGTACGATCAAAATTATAGACAACAAAACGGACTATAAAAGAAATTAATAGAAAAAAAAAAAACTTAAATATTAAATGGAAAAAAACTTAAATATTAATGTTCCCAAATTCTAATATATCGTTCTTTCCTCTATATTGCAAATGCACTTATCTTGCATCCTTTTTTTAAATTCATTGCCATTTTTAAAAAAAGTGTAGTGCAGAGGTGCCTTAAATTATATCAACATAATATAATAACTATATCAAAAATTTCGCAATTTCTGTGCAGTTTATTATAGTTAAGTAAATTTTAAGTATGACACTTGGATTCATTTTATTTAAAGTAAATAATGTTTTTGAAAAATCTATTTAGTTAAATATAAATTTACTAAACCGGTCATTGTGTAATTTATCTTTAGAAAATTAAGATAAGTAAATATATCATAGTAATATAAGTTATTATTAGTTCTTATTTTCTGTTAAGTAAATCAGTCAAGTACTTTTCATAATGTCGGTAATTAATTATTTGTTAATGACCTTGCAATCTCAAGTATCAATCATAAATATTAAACAACAAAAATGCTGAATATTTTTTATTTTTATAATTATAATTGATATTTAATTTTTATAAAGCTTATATTAAATATTAATGTTTTCGATAATCTCACCCGACATTTTTATAATATTGCACTAAATTTAAATGTTAAACAAAATACATTTAATATTAAGTAGTAATAAAATTTTAGAATTAAATAGCCAATTACATTATTATTTTTATTATAAATTTATTAAATTAGATTATAAATAGATAAATTTTCATATATTATTTAATTACTTAATCCTTTAACAATTATCTATAGTTAATAGTGTAATAAAATATTATGAAATTAAAATTTTTATAATCAAATGTAAAAAGTTTAGGATCAACCATTTGGTGTCAATATTTTATATTTTATAATTAATTAACACTTAAAACCTTTATTACAATTTCAAAATTACATTACTATATAAACTTTATAGCAATTATTAGGTTTTAGCTTTGTTCATTTCACTGGGAAGGGCCTCAATATTTCATGACATTTTATTGCGATTTGGACGCACTAATTTTATATGGATTCCGAACCATATGTTATAGATTCCGAACCATAATGAAGAAACTTTTAATTAACACTATTTAAACACAGCTCTCCACTACACTTTTTTAAAGAAGTAGCCATGATTCTTTTCTTAGCTAATGGCTTCTAGTAAACATTTGTTGTCAGCAAATAATTATCATTATGATTTTACTAATCATAAAATCATAGAATATTACAAATTTTTATTACTGGTACTCATCACATCGATTCTTCGGTCTGATTAAATCGCATGGCCTAATGTTTCTATGCTATCGCCTACTGTCAGTTAAATCGCATTTATGTTTCTGCTTAAAATGGTAATATTTTGAATTTGAATGCTTACCATTGAATTTATTTACTGCAAAAGACATGCATTTTTTAGTGCATTCTTGAAAGATCCTTCAAGTGTTGACCATTAATAGATTGAAATGTCTTGGATTAATAAAAAATAATTTAAATGCGCCTTTTAATGCGCCTTTTTCGATAACCAATATTTATGACAACATACAATAAGTCTATAATTACACCATTTTTTTTAAAAATAAATAATTTATATTTTATTGAATTATAAATACAATAACAAGTAATCATAAAAAAAACACTACATAAAAATATGTAATTAGAAATTTTTAAAAAAAACATCGTTAATGATATATTTATATTTAATTTAAATCAATATAACAATCTCAATTTGCTTATCATTCTGTGTTTTACGAAGTATATCAATTTTTTTTATTAGATAGTAATTATATTTAGAAATGATTAAAAACAAGTTTTATTTATTAATTTATTACAATTCATTAAATTAACTTTTAATTGTTTAATAATAATAGTATAAATTAAATGCTATGTTTCTTAAAGACCTTACGAAATTTTCATATTCTTATATTCGAAATTACATAATTCGTACTCATCGTAAATAATATTTAGATATGTAATGAAAAGGAAAAATAATTATAGATACAAACTATGAGGATAGTTAGTTAGTTTAAGTTAGTTTAGAATGATGCTGTCATTCGTTCTATCGGGTGATCCTTAAAAACTCTAGACAGCTAATTGATCCATCGGTATCCCTTTTTTATAATGGAGCACTGAACATTTCACGAATCTAAGAATATCCATTATGGGAATTCTCGAAATTCCCTCCAATCTATTAAATTTATAATTCTCCCAATTATGTATGTAAATCTTTCTCAAATTGTATCCGTTCATTAAAAGTAATCCCAAAAGTATTAACGAATATTTATAAGTTTCTCTAATCCAAAATATGTCGCCTTAATGTAGTTCACAAAGTGGATATGATTTGCAAGTAATATATGGAACTAACCTTTATTTAAAGCAGTTTTTTGGTCTGGGTATTAATAAAATCCTGGATGAATTGGCATCAGACGGAAAATCTCTGAAATAGATCCACAAAAAATAATAATGATCACATCATAGTTCTTTTACTTTTGAGACAATCACAAAAGTGCTGATAATTTTAAACTGGAATTACATAGAAAACTAAGTTACTAGAGTACCGATAATTTTAAACTATGGCATTGAATAAAAAACTACGTTACTGGATTAGATTAGATGAATATGGGGTGTAGCTAAGGCAGAGTTACGAACTTCCGTCTCGGTATACTGAGACCTAAAGAGATCTATTGGTCAGTAGAAGTGTATATGTGTTCGGAAGGTCAGACCCCTGATTTCTTGAGGACTCAGAAATCCCTTATCCAGGTGTATTAACATTTTTTGGCCTTCAACCTCTTCGCAGTAGCAGAGGATGTGTTTCGCTCGCAGTTTCTTCATTATCTGAAAAGAACAGACAGTCACTATTTTCATACTTTCTGATCTTGTTCAAGTGATACCTGTGATAAGTGCAACTGTTTTTTTCTATCTCGGTTTTTTCTAAGTGTGATCTCTTTAGCCTTTTTTATAAATCTTAGAATCGCTTCCCTTTAAACATGCGTGGGATGTTGATCCTGTACTTGGATTTCATGTTATTTTTCCATTCCCTTATTCCTTTCATTAGGTAGCTGCTGTGCTGGTTATAATACTAATAGATCCAAATAAAGTACCGACTCAAATCGTTCATTAAATAATTGTCAATAAGAATAAATTTATTAGATAGATTTATTTTTCATCCTTTGTAATGAACTAATCAAATATTTATGAAATTGAAATTATGTATTTTATGATGGCAATTTATGCAGATTTGTTGTACTTACTAGAAACTTAACCTTTACTAAATTGTATTAAATTAAATAAGACAAGACATTTTAATTTATCATAATTGCATAAAGTTAATTTATTTAAATATTTATTTATAACATTTGTATTTATTAACAATTTCCTTACTTATTTAATAATTATATTTTATAATTGTTTCCTTAATAAATTCTAATAATATATAATTAATTTAAAAAAAAATATATATAATTGTCACGTGTCACAGAAAACGAATGCACAATAATTAAGGGAAATTAATGAAACAGCTCTGAATATCAAACGCATCAAAAAGAAAAAGTCACAATATTCCCTCCTATACCAACCGAGTATTTGGCGCTGCCTTTAAGATACGGGCTGATTCTATTGATCAAATCAATAGAATTATATTTAGTCAAAGATTTTGCTACGAATAGGCTAATAAAATTGTAGGCTAAAGCATAGAAAATCTTAAAATAGGTTTAACTTTTAATTTTTGGGACTGTCCTGTTGGCGGTGCTCGTGCTGTGTAGAAGTTAATAGGATTTTATATTATCTAATCAAAAGAGATGTTTCCTAAGTGCCTTAGGTTTAACACTTGTCTGTAATGCCTGTCTAATTGTACGACTTAGTTTCACTCCAATTAAATTTAACTTGTGGATCATTAAAAATTAAAATTGTGTTAATAATTCTTATGTAATTATCTACGAATTAGTCTGCTTGAATAGTAAGTAGTCGGCTTGACTTCCATTTACAAATGGCGTTTGATGTGCTGGATAATTTAAACCACTTTTTTCTCTTGTTAATTGTTGTTACATTTTTTTTTTCTTAAAATTATTACTTTGTTAATTAATTAAACAAGTTTTAATGAAAATTAAATAATTAAGTATATTCTTTAAATATTAATTAACTCTTTTTTGTTTCAAATCACATACAAAATAACAATCCTAAAAAATGATACAATGAATATAAATTCCATAAATAAATATTTTAAAAATAGAATATTATCAAAAAAAAATAAAAAATTAATATTAAAAAATAAATTTTATTTTTAGATTTTTTGATTTTTTTTTTGTTAAATTTTTTTTTATTATAATTTATTATATTTTTATTTTATTTTCGAAAATTCGAACAAACTAAGTTTGATTTGATGATTTCATTGGAAGTATAAGAAAATTAAATAAATATAAATCACATTAAATATTTTTCAAAAAAAAACATATTTTTATAAATTATATTTTTAATGTTAACATTTTTTTTTGTTTTTGAAAAAAAATTAAATAATAATCAAAAAAATTTAATTTTTAATGATGATTTTTTGAGAATATTTTTACATAAAACTTTTACATAATTTATTAGTATTGGAATTAAAAAGATTTATTGTCAATCACCAATGTAAGCTATTCAAATGATCTTTTATAGATGGAACTCAAGACGAAGTAAAATTTTGGGCAACAAAATACGCTACACTATTCGTATATAATAAACATAATGAATATTACCAAAATTTTACTGAACAACATGTCATATTTTAGTTGAGTATATATAAAAAAATGGTACTAATTATACCAGTACAGCATCTTACCAGCAGCACAGACAAATGTTAAATCTATTTAAGGCACTGATTAATAAATGAGTTTCTAATCCAAAATTAATCCAAAACAGAAGGTCTTATCATCGAAAATGATATAATAAGAGCTTCTGAGTGAACCAATTATCTGTATGGATTAGTAAGAACATGCAGAAAGATAGATTTTATAATACTGTCAGACCAGACACATCTTATTTGAGTAAGGTAATATAAATCTTACATTCACCATACTGCAAAGCCTACAGTACAGTCAAAGAAATCAGGTGTTAAACATATTTTAAGGTTATATATATATGCCGCAGGCTATTACTTTATTAAGATGCTTTTCATTGCATATTAAACGAAGCCATAATATTTGATTAAAAATTAATAAGCTGATACTTGACCAATCAATAGCATCTTAACACTAAGCGGATGGGCTGAAAAACAATGCGGGTAACTTCTTATTTATCGCGTTTGACATTTGTTATATTCAATGTGTCATTTCTAGTTTCAAGTTTAGCTTTAATTATGTGATGTAAAGCTAAAAGCATTGATTTTTTATTAACTGTAATTAAAATTACAAAAATATATGCACGCAAACTCAATTCATCCTAGATATGTCACTGTCATATATTTTTATTAATTCGAGATGGCGCTGTCAATTTTTTTTTATTATTGCATTATTTGTAAATAATGCATTTAATCTTATACTATCGCATTTTAAATTAACCTATTTCTGATGAAAATTAATGAACTTATTGAACTTTATAGTGTTTTATAGATTGTAGAATGTCTAGTGTCTGACAGATAATTATTTATTCACAATCTTGATTTGAAAAAATAAATAATAAAAATAAAACCTTTGACACTGATTGGATATAATTTAAATATTTGAAGTATCTCCCGAGGTTATATGAAATATAATTTAAAATTGAATTTAATAATTTACATTTTTATGAGTACTGCACATGCTACTAAGTATTTTGATGCACATCACCCCAAAAATAACCAAAAAAATTATGCAATTCTATTTATAAAATCTTTCACAAAATCTTTTCTACATTTAAAATTTTGTTGCGTCATTAATATCGTAACGAAACGAAAGTAAAATATTTCTTCCGTAAACTTTAAATAGCTTACAAAAAATAAAATAAAAATTAAATTATTCTGTACTTTCTAGCAGTTTCGTTTTCGTTGTTGGTGGTGGATAATTTTTATTTAGAAATTTTTAAAGGTCAATGCTGTTTATTGCCGTCAGCGTAATTTAATCGGCACTGTTACACTATACGTAATGTAAATTTTGTGTACACAAACCGGCAAAAATGCTATTAATAACAACAAAAATAATATTTATTTTAAAATTATTTTAAGTTTAAACATTTTGTTTTTAATCTTTGTTAATTATTATACAATTTGAAATATTTTAAAGTAATAATTCATTTAAATATTTTGTCAACGACTGTAGCGACGGCGGCAGGGTGAACTTTTTAGAAATTGTTTACAAAAAAGATTGTTGTTTTTAGCCAGTTTTTGTCATTTAATTTTAATGGGATCCAATTAGAAATGTGAATCGCGTCTTATTTTTATGATTTTAAATCAATTGTTGTCTTCAAAAAAAAAAATGTAAGCTGCGTTTTCGTAATTATTGTAATTATGATGTTTTTGGTAATCGCGCTTTACGGAATACAAAACTAAAATAATTAATTAAAATTTTTAATTTTTAACCTAATTATAAGATGAATCGATGATAATAACTTATAATAAATATGACAAGGTCATATAAATCTAAGCTTTATGATGATAAACCTGATTCGAAAGTCTTAGCTTTGACTCATTTGTATAATAAATAAGCCAGTCATTTATGTCCTGGATGTTATTCAATGCGAAAGTCTTGATAGTTATATTCAAATTCCCGAATTATTAATCAACGTTGTTTGATAATTATTTTCCATATCATCTCAGTCCTAAGGACTTTGGTTCTTCCAAAAACCAAAGCGAGCTCCACGATGAAAGTTTTTAGTAATATGAATTACGAGTGGCCCAATTAAAAAGGGGTGGTTCAGTCAAACGCTAATGTATTAGTCTAATCTACCAATTAGCGGTGTTCGAGCCAATTAGCGGTGTTCGAAGTATGAAAATATATTATAGCAAAGATTCCACCTCCAATCATAGCGTCACTCTGAACGTGCACTAATGAAAATAATTTGAGGATGTATAAATAAATGGGACTTATTAAGACCCTAGATTGATCCTTTGTGAATTGTGGATTATCTGTCAATTCAAATCCTTTACCTCCCAAAAGTCTGATATCATCAATAAATTTTGTGATTCGTTAATGAATTTTGTGGCTATTGAAAGTGATCCAGTCATCAGTGCTGTCATAATGTTAGTTCATCATTTTAAATCTAAATTTCAATTTACTTATAAACGGATTCTAAAAAAAAGTTCTTTAAAGTTATTATTTACTGCAAATATATATTAATAAATAAATAAATTTTATATTATCTCATATTTTTCTCAATTCTGGTTATCAACAATGTAATCCGCCGCCGCCACCGCCGCTGTTTTCGAAATTATAAATATAATGTTTTAAAATTTTTAGAATTTTATTTAGCTTTTTTATTGATTTATTTATTTATGGTTTTGCAATTTTTTTTGTAAATATTGACAGTATTAATTTTATTTAAAATAATATTATTACCATTTAAAAATCTATGTAAAAATTATTTTCTATCTTTTCTAATGTTTTTTTTATGTTATGAATGTGCAAATTTATAAATTAATTATTTGTATTTAGAAAATTTTATTTATTTTAACATTTAATTTATAATTTTGTAAAGTTACACAAATTTTTATATGTAATTTCCATATAAATTTTCGTCAATTTTGATGAAATTGAACTTTAATCATTTTACGTACATGTATAAAATTGATGATTAATTTAAAATTATTAATTAATTCTGTTAAATAGAATTATATGATAAGGAAATTATCGAATAATTATATTTTTAGAAATTTATATAAATTATTTAACACATAAACTGCCGTCAGTTTTCCGGTTTTTGTAAAAAAAAATTCGTAAAATTATGTAAGAAAACAATTTAGAATATTTGTCGATTCCAATCTCAGACGTTTACAGAAGCTGTTCGAATTTGTCCATATTGTCTTGACTTGACATTTTAATTGATATCAAAGTGTTGCATTTATATATTAACTTTCATAATTTAGAAACTTTTAGTTATGTCGGAATGAAAAATATGGAATCCTACTACTACCACTTCAGACTTCAGGGAATCATAAATACAAAAAGAAGTAATGTTTCTTGGGTTAAAGACTCTAGAAAATGTTGTGGTTCAATATGCCTAAACTTATAATATTAAGAAAAGTCGTGTCCAGAAGCTAAGTGCATGTTGCTGTCCAACCTGCTTAATGGAGGAACTTAAGAAAAAGTTTTACATTTATGAGGAATTAAAATTCAAAATTATTATGAAAATTATAATTTCGGAAAACGTATGGACCAACAAAATGATATAATTCTAAGATTTCTGTTAATCACGAAAAATCCTTTGTGATTTTTCCAACAAATCCTTTATTTTTGCGTATATAGTTCGAATTTTTCTGATGTGTGCGGATTTATACCTGAGAGAAATTTTCTGTGCGAATTTTCGTATGCGCATTTATCCGATCACGCAGTTTTTAAATACAAATTCCAGATTTTTCATCATATAAACGTCAAAATAATTATCTTAAGTTTAATCCATTCTTTATTAATAATTAATATTAATTTGACATAAATTGTAGAAAAAATGTTTAAGAAAATTAAAAATTCAAATTGTTTAGAATATGTCAGTTTTTTTCTGCTTTGGAATAATATTTATTTTAATTGCCATAATAATTAAATTGTACATATTTAAATATAATTTTAATATTTATAATTTACATTAATTTAAAATAATAATATGTTAGCTTTTTCAAAATGTATGTATAAACCTTAGAAGTTTGTTAAAAGTTAAAGTTGTTTCCTATAGAAAAATAGATGTTTTCATATAGGCTATTTTTTTGTTGGTAGAAAACTTATGCAATTGTGCAATTAATTAACTTATGCAATTAATTAAATGTGAGGTTCAATATAAACATAAAAATGGTATTAATTTGGTGGTTCAACATTTACTGAACATATTTTTTATCTCTATATTACTTAAATAATTTCCCGATTGTTCGGGAAAAATATGTAGTATTTAAATTACAAGAAATAAAAGAAAAATAGAATTTCCCGAATTCTCGAGAGTTTTTCTCTAAAACATACTTTTTTTGACATTTCGCGTTTATAATAGCAAGTAATATTAGATGATTTCGAATCTTACGACTAGCGAGCGAATATTGTGTGCCCGAAGCCCGATTAATAAATGTCTGAAACAAATCCTAACATCCTTTAAAACAGTGTTTGACTTCCAATGTTTTTTTTTGTTACCATTATTTTCAAGTTTATTTAAGTTCGAAGAGCTGCTAATATGAGTTCAGGGTTTCTGCTGCATTAAATATAAATCCGTCAAGAAGGAAATGGGAAAACGGTAATCATATTCCTACAATTACTATGGTAAATCTATACTGATGGGTCAAAGATAGAATCTGCAGGAATTTTCTTAAAGGAAAGCACTATTTAAATTTCTAATCTTAAGTTTATCAACTTGACACACGCCTAGTTAATATTAAATGCATGTGAATTTAATTATCTTTATAAAACTTTACAAAAATCTGATTTAATTTGTATAAAACTATAATATTAAAAATGATTGTATAACATTTAATTTCTTATAATTAATCCAACATAAAAACATGTATTTATGGATGCATATGTCTACCCTTTTATCAAATTTACCCTTGCGGGCGATGCGTGTTAGATTTAATAACTATTTCTTATTATATTATTAAATTATACATAAAACAGACCTAGATTATAATTATTTAATTTATCATTTATATATTTTAACAGATTTTTTTAAAAAAAAATATTATATTTTATTGAAAATACTGATAAATTAAATAAATTTCATTTACATATTTCAATACTATGTAATACATGAATATTTATTAAATGAAACATTGTTTTGTACACATGATGATTATCTTAGAAAATCTTTCAAATAAATTTTAATGAAAACGAATTTTTAGTAGTTTTTATTAAATTTTTGTATTAAATTATAAATTTTAATCAGATATTTTATTTATAATATTTAAATATATTTATTAATAATAATTGTTTATAAAAAAAATTGCATTTATAATATTTAATTATAATCAATTACATTTAATTAATATAGTTAAAAATAAAATAATGACTTTATTAATTTTATTAACTAATAACAAGTTTAATAATTATTAATGATCAATTCGTTTAGTCAAATAATTATAGGTTAAATTAAACACGCAATGAAATGTCAATTAAATGTCAAAAATTAACTATAAAGTATATACTCAAAAATTCAAACAAATAACAATTTTATCTATCAAACTTCCTGTAAAATGTCATTGAATTTGTAGTTCAAATTAGATTAATATATAGCAAAACAATAATATTTATTAAATTAAATTAATTAAATATTAAATGTTTATTTATGAATTATACTTTATATTGTATAAATGATTTAATTTTGTTAACCTTAAACAGATGAATACTGGCCAGGGGGTCCTGAATTAGTATTATAACAAAAAAAAATGATTTACTTATCCGATTTTTGTCATGGTATGCCCATACCATGATTCGTAATATTCAAGGAAAATTTGAATTAGGGATACACTACAAATGCGTTTTTCAGCATTGCATACGCAAGTAATTTTATTTTCCATTACTCCTCTTGGGAGCATAGGGCTTCCACTTGGGAGCATAGGGAATCTTACTCTGTTTGTCGCTGCTGTCTTTGCGCCTTCCAATGTAAGATTACATTTCCCTAGTTCTCGGATTATTGTGCATCTCCAGGTGTTCTTTGGTCGACCGCGACTTCTTGATCCTTGGGGATTACACTCTAATGACATTCTAGTAATGCTATCAGGCTTCTTTCTTTTGGTATGGCCTGTTAGTATCCAGAGGTCTGTGTTGCTGATGGTATTCGGCAAGAATTTTCTACATATGATTCTCAGACATTTGTTGATGAAAACTTGTAACTTCTGTGTGATGATGTTCGATATTAACCAAGTTTCGCTTCCACATGTCAGAGTTGTCCTTACACATGCGTTGAATATTCTGAGTTTAGTCCGTCCGGAAATTAATGAGCTTTTCCGTACTGGCTGTAAATGTCAATTGTGATTCCCATAAAGTCTTAAGATTTTTGAATATAAGTGGCCGTGATACTTTCTACACTACAAGAGATTACATTAAAAGAAAAATTTCGTAAAAGCAAAATATATTTGAAAGTTTGAACCCATCTAGGATTACGTGGATTTAAAAATTACAATTTAACTAAATTAAAAGTAATGTCAATTTAAAAGTACATGAACGATGAATTATGAATCAATCTATATTGACATAGTTAAACAAAAATGTCTCCATTTTTATGTTGCTCACTATAAAATCAACATAATAAGAAAATTAGTCAATAAACTTTTTTTTTTTTTTTTGAAAATATTAATTAAATATTGAGAAATGTTTTTTTTTTTATTTATATTTTATTTAAATCGAAATTTAATACTTTTACATATGCAAACGCAATCGTTTTTATTTAAAATTATAAAATTTGAATAAAAATTAATAATTAAATAAATAAATAATTATCTATATCATCAATTCATGTTTGACACGTGCCTTTATAAATATTATATTTTAAATTATTTGTCATTTAACACGATTTGCAACAAGTGTTTAATTAAAATTATAATAAAATTACTACGTGCTTTTAAGTTTTCTTGTAATCAATTCTAAATTTTAATTGATACATTTAATCAGTTTTAACATTATGATTTATTAATTACACCTGTTCAAGTAATTAAACATTTATGGTTTGATTTTGTGTAACTTTTTAATCAAACACGTTACGTTAATTGACTAGTTCAGTGCCAGAAGCACATCTAGTTAAGGGTACATTGATTTTAGGGAAAATTATTATTACGGTTTTAAGTATATGACAACTGAAAGTCCATGAAGGATGTCTCCTTATTGGCAACTAGTATATTGAATTTCTATGTTATAATGACGATAGTTATGACGAGATATTTTTGCAAGGATGTCATAAAATATGAATCGTTTTGCATAGAAAATTAATAAATTCAATTAATCATAATTGTTTGTACTTATATTTATTATATTTGATGTTAATTAAAGTCTGTTTAAAAAGAAATATTTGAATTATCTTAATAAGATTTTTTATTACATTTGTGATATTTTTTTATTATTACAACAAATCCATCACAATTCACAATATATTCAGGTAGCCAGGCTCGTTACTCATACTAAATTAAATCAAGACTTGTAATGAGACTGCCTTTAAGTCTTAATAACCTTAGAAACAGCATAATATTATCCTGGATTCCAATTCCAGCCCATATAGAATTCGACAGAAACTAAGCAGCGGGCCTTTTTCGTGAAGCAGGGGTAGTTAAGATATTCACAAGACCAGAATCATTCTAAAAAGTATCACGCTATTACATCAAATCGCTTCAAAAGGACCAAACAGCGTGATTCCAACAAAAATAGTATAGTGAGACATTAATGATTATATCTGGGCCGAAAATGCTTGGAATGAATACGAAGAAAGTTAGGACACTATGGTAGGCTTCGTTACAGGTTACAGGACATTGGAAAGTTAAAACACACCTAGACTTGGACGATAAGTCGCATTGAGTACGGAAAATCGCATGAGGTAAACGTATATTAAATTTTGGTGGGTACATAGTTAGTTAGTAAAGGAAGGATTATATCCCTAACACTAGGCCACTAGTTGGCCCATAAGTATCCCCTTGAGAGTACATCATCGTAATGGCAAACAAAATGTAGCCACTCATGATGATAAGAGTTACAAGTTATATAGATATTTAATATGTGGTTTTCTTATTATTCCAAATTTAGTTAAATTACAAATTCAATATAAATTAATATACTATAATAAACATTTAAAATAACATATTTAAATTTATAAATATATAATTTTTTTATTATTTAATTCCATTGTCAGTCATTGCCACCATTCACCGGCTAATTTCAAATTCACATCACGATCTTTTAAAAACCTGTTCATATTCAAAAACCAATAATCATTTTAATATATCACAATTTTTACAAAAGTTTGTATTACAAATTTGTGCAAAATTGCCACTAACAGAAGTGACGTATAAATTCATGATTTTCTGTGGTCAAAGTCCTCTTTTTTATACACGTATATCCACTAAAAAACACTCAATAAATTATTAATAAATTGATTAGTGGCTGAGTAAGAAAGTCTGAGTAATTTTTATAATTTTTATATTATATTACAAAATTTTCAATTTTTTATTATTATATTATATAAATTAATTCAAGAGAAAAACTTTAATATCGAAATGAATAATAATTTTTTTTATATTGAATCGAATAAATTATTATAAAGTGTCAAAATTATCAATTGTAAGGATTTCCTGTGTTCTTCACAAGGTAATTTATAATTTGATTTGTGATTGCAAATTCCCATATAGAAAAATTCAAAAATTTATTAGGTCGTTTGCTTTGTCGTCTAGTCAAGATTAGAACATAAAAAAAAGCAGTTTTATAAGATTAATAAAATTAAATTTTCTAGAAATTAATTTTATAATATTTGTTATTTAAATCGAAACTGGTCCAAATTCCAAATAAAGTTTTAATATTTTAATATATTTTATAAATGAATCATTTTATTTTTGTTGACTTTTTGGATTTGAAAATATGATTAAGTTTAATGTTTATTAAAATTGAATAAATAATTTTATAAAATTAATAAAAAATATTGTTTAGAATTTTTAATTTTACTCATAAGAGAAGTGTCAGTTGATAAATATTAAAATTTTAATATTAAAATTTGTTAATATTAAAATTTTCTCTAAAAATTACTCTCTGTCCTAGAGCTATCAGTTAGTGATTTTGTGATTATTGTTAGTTTTCTTATTTGTTAGCGTTTATATATTTAGCTACCAACCAACAATCAGGGCGTAAATTTTTGTATTGTAAATTATATAATTTCGAAGAGTAATTCGAAGATCGAAGGCGTATGTACAGTCGTAAAGTATAGACGTGGCAAATTCATAATCGTATAAAATAATTTTATCAAAATCTATAATCAATTATTGGAACGACTTGAATATTACGTGAAATTGTTGGTAGAAATATTGTGCCATCAAACCCCACTATTTATAGTTTTAACAGATAAGCTTTGCATCCATTAAAAGTAGAAAGAATCATTGACCTTTACTTTTTCGTAGACTATGTTACTGAGAACGTTATCATATCACGATTGATAATTTTTTGACATCAGATTTGGATGGTTTGGGTTTGGTTTCCACGGTCGATGGATGGCCTTTTATTTGTGGTATTATCTAATGATAAAGATTTATGTTAATAAACCAGAAAAAATTAAGCAACTTAAACAATATACAAACAAATTAATGAAATACCTTTTCAAATGCAAATGCTATAAAAAAAAAACCTGCATTTGTCATGCTAAAGGTGCAGAGATTTAGTTTATTACAAAGGCTGATTATCTTCCATACGTAATTCCCAATATTAGCAATAAAACATTTATCAGCATTAAACAATTTTGTTTTAATTTTTCATAAAGTTATACAAAAAGAATATGGTTTAGTTGAACCTTCCTGGCGAACACCCTGTATTAATGTTGAAAATTTGATGTACGCATTTGAAAACTCTAATATCAACCATTATCTCGAAAATTTGACGAAACTTGTCTAAAAATATAGTTTCTAATTTTTACATTGATAGTAGAAGTAATACTAGAATATTAAATTATATAATTATTTTGTGATGAATATGAAAATAGAATTAATTTATTTTATTAATTTTATGCCGGAAATAAAATAATTCTTTAAAAACATATTCAAAAATTTACCATCCACGTTTCCTAAAATATATTTTGTCGACCTACCAATCCAATTTAAATTTTCATCAAGGTCAAGTACAAATCTTCTTAATAATTTTTTTTTTAAAAATAATTTTTGATCTTAAAATAAATTTCGCAATCCTTTACCAAAAAAATTGTCTCATATTTTTTTTCTTGGGTTATTAAAATTCACTATCAAAAAACAAAAACAGACACTTTTTCAAGGACGTTACGTCGTACAGCTATTTTTATTTTATTTTTTATTTTTATCATCAGCTGAAAATTCTTCATTAAAAAAACAATATAAATATTTCTTTTAATTTTGAAAAATATAATTTATTTATATTTATTTTTATATTATTTTTTTTTGCAGATGTTGACAATAATATATTAAATTTGAATTCAACACCACCACAACATACATCAACTGGTTCTAGTCCTTTACATCAACAGGACACATCAAGTTTAAGTCCAACTTTAAGTCCTGTCGCCAGTAATAATAATAATAATATATTTTCAAGTAATAATAATAATAATCAACAATTAACATCATGTGCAATTTGTGGTGATAAAGCAACTGGTAAACATTATGGTGCATCTAGTTGTGATGGCTGTAAAGGTTTCTTTCGGCGTAGTGTTAGGAAAAATCATATGTACAATTGCAGGTAAGAAAAACTTAATATTGTTGTGAATATTTCTTTTAGTCCAATCACATTATTGACAAGACCCTTCCGAGAAGATGTTTAACTTCTAACAAGACTTCATGTACATCTCTAGGATATCAATCCTATCCTATCTGAGTTTACATTCTTTTTAAAAGTTAGACTGATAAAGTTACATATTTTGTTTGAAACAAACTTGCTTGTACTTCTCTAGGATTTTAATCCTGCTGTCTTTCTTTGAGTCAATTCACAGAATTTTCAATGCCCTTCCATTTCTAATGCAACAAGCTACATATTTGAACACAAAAGTCTGTCCACATTTGTCTAAGATATGCTTTTGTCATCTTTCGAAGCCAAAGATTATTTGTATGATTTTCAGCAAAATTACAGGCCATTTCATCATTGCATGTAATATTCACGTCAAATCTGGAATGGAGGTTTGATCTTGGTACACTTCCTGAAACCTTTTAAAGACAAGCACTTCAGTTTCAGCTTCAGTTTGGATAGAAGATAATTTGTTATATATTTTGTATTCCTAGCTCTGTTCGCTGTAAGGAATTAATCCAATGCATGTTAATATTAGTAACCTCTACATTTCTTTCTAATAATATTTAATATCTCATAATAAAATACTTAATTTTTTGTTTTGCATAATTAATTTTTTCCAGATTCTCTCGGAACTGTGTTGTCGACAAAGATAAACGTAATCAATGTCGTTATTGTCGTTTACGGAAATGCTTTAAAGCTGGTATGAAAAAAGAAGCTGTACAAAATGAACGTGATCGTATAAGTTGTCGTCGTACAAGTAACGATGATCCAAATCCTGGTAATGGTTTGTCTGTGATATCATTGCTAAAAGCTGAAATTGAAAGTCGTCAATCAAAAGCTGGTGCTGCTATGGAAAATAATGCTAATGATGTTGATCTAACAAATAAACAATTTGCCAGTATAAATGATGTATGTGAATCAATGAAACAACAATTATTAACATTGGTCGAATGGGCCAAACACATTCCAGCATTTAATGAACTACAATTAGATGATCAAGTAGCATTATTACGTGCACATGCTGGTGAACATTTATTATTGGGTTTATCAAGACGTTCAATGCATTTAAAAGATGTTCTTTTATTGGGAAATAATTGTATTATAACAAAACATTGCCCAGGTAATTCAAATGCAAAAAAAGATTTATTGAATTGGACATTCTTAATAACTAAACTTTTTTTTTTACTATTACACAGATGCCTGTTTATCACCAAATTTAGATATTTCACGTATTGGTGCCCGAATAATTGATGAATTAGTATTTGCTATGAAAGATATTAATTTAGATGATGCTGAATTAGCATGCATTAAAGCATTAGTTTTCTTTGATCCAAGTAAGTTTTTAAAGAAAATGAAATTTTATAGATTTTATTTAATTTCTTTTGATTTTTATATAAATAGATGCCCGAGGTCTTAATGAACCACAGCGTATTAAAAGTCTTCGTCATCAAATTCTTAATAATTTAGAAGATTATGTATCAGATCGTTTATATGAGACACGAGGTCGTTTCGGTGAAATATTATTAATCTTGCCAGTATTACAATCGATAACATGGCAAATGATTGAACAAATACAATTTGCAAAAATATTTGGTGTAGCACATATTGATTCATTATTACAGGAAATGCTATTGGGAGGTAATTTTATCATCTATATATATTTACCATTAAGTTTTATTTAATTTTAATTTTATTTTCCCCTAGGAGAATTAGCTGACAATTCATCACCATTATCACCACCAATTGTTAATGCTTACAGTCCAACACATCATCATCACCACCATCAACAACAACAACAACCACCACAACATCATCATCATCAACATCATCCACACCAACAACAATCTTTGGATCATCCCCAGGTAACATCAACATTAGATCCAATGTCACCAACAAATTCAGAACATATGTCAACACAACAAGAACCAATGTCCACTTGTATGGATACAAATAGTTTAGATGTACCAATGTCAATGACACCAATTATGGACAATATAAGTTCCACAAATTTTACAACAACATTACGTACACAACAACAACATCAACAACGTCCAGGTTCAACTGGACCAGGTGGTGTTGGTAATAATAATTCAAATAGTAATAATGGTGAAAATTCTTATATTGATTCATCAGTTGGTGAACAACATTCAATTTATCATCAACAACATCATAATAGAACACCATATCAACGTCATCATATATTATCATCATCATCACCAAATCATGTATTACATTCAAATGGTAATAATAATAATAATAATAATGGTATTGTATCATCACCTACTACAAATGGACGTATTGGTGTTCGGAGTCCTAGTGAAATGACATTAAATGAATATAATCGACAGGGTGGCGAAAGTGGTAATATATTAAGAAGATTACCATTAAAAATGGACACAGATGTAACAACAAATTCAAATTATTTAATTGGTGGCAATAGTAGTAGTGTTATTGGTGGAATTGGTAATATACATGATGATTATAGGTTACCATTGAAACAGGAACCAGAAAGTGGATATTAAACAGGAAACCAAAAAAAGAAAAGAAAAGAAAACGCGGATATTAAAACAAAAATGATGACGGAAATTCTTTTGGGTGTTGGGGTTGTTGTTGATTTTTTATATTGGTGTGTTTTTTATTATTATTATTATAATATTTGTTATAATATATTGTTATAGACTATAAAAAAAGATTTTTTAATTAGGGTGTAGGAATTTAAAGAGATTAATAGATTTTTTATTAAAATGAAGAAAAAAAAAACATTTTTTTTATATATATATATAAATATATTTATATATTATTGTTGAAAAATGTTTAAGGTTATATAATTTAATTATGTATAAAAACATAAATTAAGACAAAAAAGAAACAAAAAATTTATGATTTTCTAAGATTAATTAATAATGTTTTATTTTTTTGTATCGCTGCAGAATATTTATAAAATCAAATTCAAAACTGAACACATTTTTTATTTATGTTAAACTCTGTTATTCAATGTTTCCATTTTATATTTTATAATTTCGAATTTTCGAAATTACTTTTTAAAATGTCTAAAACATTTATTTCGATTTTATGAAGATAGAAACATTTAAAATTCTAATTTTAATGAATTAATTAATTGTTGGTAAATTATATTTAAAATGATTATAATAAAGTTCAGAATTTCGATTTTACATGGAAACTTATAAATAGAAATTTAAATATTCTTTTTGATATTGTGAATATTCTGCACCACAAAATTAATATTAATTAATATTATAATTTCATATTTTATTTGATTTATTAATTACAATAATTATAATACTAGTGTGTATAAATGCAACGAACTCTTTTAAATTAAATTTACGATAGATTTGGAATAGATTGATTTTAATATTATAATTAATATTTTATTTTTTTCCAAATTGGTTTTTTGTTTTATTCAAATTTTTACAATATAATTTTTATATATAAATGGCAATAATTTTTTTTTTTTCAATATTTGTGCCTTTTTGATGACACAAAATAAATCTACTACTTTTTTTTTGTAGTAGATAGTAAATTTTATATTATTTAAAAGAGATCAAAGATTTCAAAAAACAAAAAAAAAAATTATATTTTTTTAACAATGATTTTATTTATAAGTTACATTAAAATTTATTTTATTATTTTTTAAAACATTTATAATAAAATTATATAATTTTATTTTTTATTTTACTACAGTATAATGAAAAAGCTGCATATTATTATTAACGCACCCAAAAAAAACATATATTAAAGAAAAATTAACAATTTAATTGTTTTAATTTTTTTTATATGAATTTTGTTAAATTTGTTGTTTTTTAGAAATTATAATTTTCAATGTTACATGAAATTATATAGGATTTTGCTATAATTTTTTACTGTTTGTGTGTGGTTCGGTTAAGGATTATAATTTTTTTATTACAAAATAGAAATTTATTATTTAATACTTTTTGAAAAACATATTAAGTAGTAGGGTAAATTAAAAATGTTTAGAGATTTTGTCAATTTTGTTTAAAAAAAAAAGAAGATTGTTTTTAAAATATTATATAATTATATTCTCTTAATTATTATGAGAGAATTTGTTTTATGAGGATACAGAAATTTATTAAAATTATATTGGACAAAAGAATTTATTGATTTTTTATTTTAAAATACAGGAAAACTTTCTACCATTGATTAACTTCCATATTGAAATAACCAGTTTTGGAACTGCATTTTCATCTAGTAATATTTTTACATATTTCATTGAAGAATCTAGATTTTCCCTAATTTAATTGAATATTGGCGAAACTGTTGGAATAGTGAAATTTGAATATCTTCGTAGAATCAAGAAAAACTTTTCAGAACTTTCCAAAAACTATGATTATCAAATTTAACTGTGTTAAATTCCATATCATCTGAATTTTATTACACATAAAATTTTTCAATTCTGCTAGTTTTCCATGCTTAATTAAGTATACCACCAATAAAAAATTACATAAAAATTAAAGAAAACTAATATATTTCGTTAAAAATAAATTATTTAAATATATTTTATTTAAATAAAAGATATATGAATATTATTTTAATAATATAGTACATGTAAATGTTTTCTCTTTTTTATTATTCAGTGAAAAGCGAACGAAATAGTTCATTTTTTGATTCATCAGTCCAATCGTCATTATCATTTGGTGCCATAAAATTAACCAGTTTATTATGAACAACATACCTGAAATGAAATAGAGAATTTACATTAAATTAAAAAAAAAATTGTAATCGAAATTTATATAACATTTACCTAATTTTTCTACCCTTTGATGCTCGTGTATCAACTTTCTTTTTCATTTTTTGCCTTAGTTTTTGTAATTCAGCAAATTGTTTAGTAATTTCTGTTGGATTTGCTGAAGTATTTGTTTTAAATTCAATTAATTCTCTAAGTTGTTGATGATAAAAATCAGTATCATCATAAATATTTGGACATGATTTATTAGTTATCTCTTCATCAATTTCATTATTTTCATGGTCATGGATTCCCTCTTTTGGTTTATCACCAAATAAATTAAAACTTCCCTTAATCATTTGTGATTTTTTAATTAAATCATTTTTATTTAATAACACTGTTTCAATTTTACGTATAATATCATAATTTTCTGAATGTGATTTATTACCAGCACCAGGTGTTAAAATTTTTGTTCTATCATGCCATTTTTGTAAAACTGAATTACGATATGGACGAAAATTATTAAAATTATCATCTAAAATTTTACCATATCGTTTATTTGACGGTTCATCTAATTCGGCTGTTGAACTAGTTGACGGTCGTTTTTTATTGTTGCTAGTAGTCGTAGTTGATGTAATTAATAAATCCTTTGTTTCGGAATATTGTTTAGTTAAAATTGTTTGCATTTCAAGCATATTATCTAAAAGTTTTTGTACATTTTCGGTTGTTTCTTTTGTTGCTTGTACAAATTCATCATTTTCTTTAAGTTTATCATATTGATTAGATGGCAGTGGCAATGAATTAGCTTTAAAGAGTATTTTTTGTGAATGTATACGCACTTCTAATAATTTTTCCCAAAGTTTTAATTGATTTTGAACAGCTAATCCTTTTTGTACTTCATCCATACGATTTGATTCAGTTAATAGATTTTGATTTGCCAATGATTCTTCTTCATTTTCTTTAGTACTTTCATCACCAGATGAACCATAATCTGAATCTTCTACATTCGAATCTATATCAGAATTATCATTATCAACATTATCATTTTCATTATTGTCATCATCATCATAATCTGTACTAAATGATTCATCTTTATCATCATCTTTAATTTGACAATTCTTAAATTTTTTTCGATATTTCTCCAAATCATCACAATCATTGTCATCGCTACTATCATTCTCTTCACTAATCGGTTTTTCCACTAAATGACCAGATGATGATAAAGATGAATTTTCTTCATTTTCTTCATCATCTAATGATGAATCAGAATTTTCATATTCATCTACGTCGTCATGGTCCTTACGGGATGAAACTATTCCTTTGTATTTATCATTTTCTTCGCATAATAATTTTATATTTCTTTTGCGAAAATCACTTAGCGGTTTTGGTTTAGTTAATTTTTCATAATCACTATCATCGGAATCAATATCTACGAGTTTTGGTCGTGTTTCATCATCGGAATTATTTTCAGGATCAAGTAATGAGCGTGGTGTAAATGAATTTGCAATTTTATCTGTTAATGTTTTTGGTTTTGTTTTACGCGAAGACATATTATTAAAAAAAATAGATTTTTGTTTAGGATAACTTGATAATTAATTATTAAGAAATTAATTATTGTTTTAATATATTTATCACACTTTTCTCTATGTTCATCACAATTCAGAATTCACATGGTTTTCATTTTGAAATGTCATTCTTTAGTTGGCCTGTCAATTGTCAGTTTTGTCAACTTTTTTCTTTTTTTTTTAAACTAAAAATAAAAATATTAAACAAAGGTGCCAGACTTGCTAATCATTTTCATGCTGCTTTCCAATACAAATGAAAAAAACATGGGGATAAAAAACTTATCTGTGGATATAAATTAAAGAAACTTTTGTTGCGAATGTATAGATACAATTTCTCTTTGCCCATGATAAATCAGTTAAGAAGGTTAAGACATCCACTTCTTCTAAAACTAAATTATAAAATTACTCCTAAAAGTATGTTTAATAAAGTTTTAGTAATGAATTCTAAGTTTTGAAGTTTTTTAAACTATTATTATTTATTTATTACATATTCAATCAAGAAATCGAATATTAATTGATGTTGGTATTTATGTTTTATAAATAGTCATTTCAAAATAATGTTATTGGTTGCTTATCATTAAAAATTAAGTTTTGTGTATACTCTTCGTAGGTTGCAGAAATAAATCAAACATATGTAACATGCAACCGATATAGGGGCTAGGTTAATCTGTAACTGGTCCTAATATTTTGAAAACTCTACGTAAAGGTTATTTTTCTTTCGATATATTTGTATCAGTTCTATGATAACGACAGTCGACAATTACCATTCCCATGAGTATAGAATTGTAGTGTTTAAATTTAAAATTCCAGCAGATTGACTGGATTGTGTTGGTGTTGGTTGGACCACTGCCTAGCGTTTCTTTATAATGGCTATATATAAATGGTCAGAAATTAAGTAGATTCGAGTATGTATTTATGAAATAACTATGAGTGTTGCAACGGATGTGAACTAAAGAAAATCTATTTCGTTCAAATGTGTTTTTCTTCATTTTTTCGAGGGTGAGAATTGGAAATTCCAAATATGATTGGTAGCTGAAAATTATGTTTCAAGTTTCATATGTTTAATATTCTACATACAACATACAGGAAATGGTAACCGTTTTCAATAACATTTAAAGGTTTATTTTCTTCTCTTGTAGGTAATCCTGAAATTTTAGTTCAGTAGACCGTCAGAGGTTTCATGGCAGAATAATCTATTAGTATTCCTCTTTAGTTATATTTGATTATGTTCCTAGACTCTACTAGATCATATAGTAATAATAATACGATTTTAATGAAATTTGGAACTCAGGTTAGTTTTGAAATCTGTAAAATTAATGGTTACTAATTTCTGTATGTTCCCTATTCAAATTTCGAATTATATAAAATTTATTTTTGGTCTATTAAAACATTTTTGATCTTTTTATAAAGAACTAGCTTGTTACAAAAGTACTGTTTATTAAAAGTTACTATTGGAGATAAGTTATCTATCTATTCCCCTTGGTTAACAGCTTTTTTTTTGTTAATATATTTTTCTTATTACAATATATTTTTATTAAATTATACACAATTTTATTTTCATTAAAAACTTATAAATTTTAACTTAACAAATATAATTTAATTCCTAAAATGTAAATTTTTAAATATTTATATTTTATTTTTTAAGTATAAAAAATTTCTTTAAAATTTAATTAATAAAACTAATTTATAATTTAAATTTTTATAAAAAAATATTCTCTAGGAGCTTTGGTTTCATTAAAAGTCAATAAATTTACATTTTTTTTTTCAATCTCAAGAAAAGCAATTTAAATTAAATTTTACATTAAATTAAATTACAAAATAATCTTAAATATTCGTAATTACAAAATATTAAATGAATTTGTTAATCTAATCACTAATGATAAGAATAATTATGATTTCTTAAATCTGGTAATTCAATTGATTCACCGCAACTGGAAATAAATTTAAATTTAATCGTTTTATTTTAAATATTTTGATAAATTATCCAATTAGAAAAACACTCTTTTTTTTTTTTTTAAATACTACAACAAAAAAAGAATATAAATCATAAAATAATAATTAAATAAAATAATAATAATAATAATTAACGATTACTTTTTAAGTGGTTCTACAACAACAGACCTCAAACAAATTGTTCGTCTAATATTTGATGTTTGACCATCTCCAATATTTGTTCCAGGTGAATTTGTTGTTCCTGTAACTAAATTTGATGATGATGTTTGATGATTTTGTGGTACTTTCATTGAATTATTACTATCCATTCTTGATGGTGCTCCATTACCATTAGTTTTACCAATTATTGAATTATTCAATTGATCACCATTACGTTTTGAAATTGATGTTGTCCTATTATTTATGGTCTGTAAATATTTAATTTAGTTTTACTAGTAAATTTTTTAAAAATGTAAATTGTTTATTGGAAAGCAAAAAGATCATCTATTAAATTAACTTGTCTGTTGGCCTGTCTGTCTCGTTATCCATTTCATTGTAAACCTTTTCAAATTCAAAATTTTATTTAAGCAGTTGGAATGTTTGACTAATTTCGAATTAAGCGAATATATGAAAATTCTAAATTCATTCACAAGGTGGCGCTATTCATTTATTTGTCCAAAAAATGTATTTTTAACGAGGAATATTAATATTAATAAATGGAAAAATGCTATGGAAAGGTGTTAAAAATATAATAGTCAAAAACTTTATTTTAGGATGGATGTAGCTCCACAAATATTTATAATTGTAACAGAAAATTACTGGAAACCTTACAAGTATTTTATTTAGTTAGTTAGAGACTATATAGACATTCAAAAGCCCATTCATTAGAAACTACTGTGTATAATAGTTTAGCTGGTGTGGTTGTTTTGATTATGTTTTGTCAAGTAGTTACTGTGAAAATATTAATAAATTATTAAATTAATTTGTTTAAAATTAAATATCCACCATAGTTAGTATAAAAAATTAATATTTATGATATCTCGTTTTATTAATAAAAATATATCTAAGAATTTTTTCGATACAATAATTATTGAAGAAGTGATAAAAATAATGAAGATTAGTGGAATTTGAAAAAATAAAAAAATACTAAATGAATTATAAAAGGATTAAAGAGATCAAGGATGAGAATAAATATGATATTTTTATGGTAATTCTTATAAAATTTTATGGTTTATTTAAAGAAATTGAAAAAATAATGACTATTGGTATATAGGATTAGTTCAAAAATGTTATAATGTGTTCAATTTTATTGAAGTTTTATTTATAACAACAATATTCGTAATTAAATAAGAATTTTAAATGTAAAATTGAATTTTTTATATAAAATTTAACTGAATTGGGACCGAGAGGTGGAACACTTGCGTATAACGTTCTACAGCAGTTACTTATTTTTGAGTGTTAGTATAATAAGTAATTATGTAGTGAAATAAAATATGATTTCCAATCTGAGCTATGATAGCTATTAAATTGAAATTAATTAATAGTTGTTACAAAAAATATGAGCTAAGTGTGATATTTCTTTCAATATTTAAAAGCGAATATGAAATCTACTCATTTTTGTATGGGGGTCGCGTTCTGACATCTCAGCTAAAATCTATTGATAATCTGTCTCATCCCAACCACAGAAGTGTTTATTTTATCAAAATCGAGTGGAAAATAGTTCATTAACAATCATTTTGAATACTTTTTAGGTCGGTCTTATTAAATGCCACCGATTTATACGCAAGATTTGCGGTTTTACCGAAAGTGTGGCAGGTAATTATTTAATCTGTAGTGGAGCCTTGTCTTACGCAGTACTTGTAAATTTGCAATACTGGTAGTAAAGCAAATATGTAATTTCTATATTCAATTTATGTTTCTCATTGGTGAAGCTTAACATTTCTCAAAATTGAACTTAATAATCTACCAGCACAAAAATACACAATTTTATTACAATTATTCTTACATTATTATGACCTCGACTTCGGATATTAAATATTCCATAAACAATTGGATTCATACATGAATTTGTTGATGCAAATAAAAATAATCCTTTTTGTATCCTTTGATCAATTTGAACGGCACTGACTTTATCAACCCAAAACCAAACAGACATTACATAAAATGGTGTCCAACATATTACAAAAACAATTACAATTATTACTGTCATTGTTAATGTTCTCCTTTTAGCACGGCTCATTACATCATCATTAGATCGTCGAAATCTTTCTATAAAAAAAATCATAAATAAACATAATTTATTATGGAAATAATTTACTTGCCTTGTCCTTTAAAAACTTTTTTAGTTTTTTGATAAATTTCCAAATAAATTGATATATAACAAAATATTATAATAATTAATGGAAATGCATACATAACTATCATTCCCATTATTGAATATAAAATAATATGATAATCATCTGGAAAACTATGAAATGAAACACATTGTTCAAACCAATCAACTTCTGGATGTGTTTCAACATGAAATATAATCGCCTAATAATAAAAAAAGATAATTTTTTTTTAAATATTTAATGATTTATTAAAATTTACTTGTGGTGTACTAAATACAAATGACATTATCCATGCTATCATTAGCATAATTTTACCCCTAGTATCAGACATATTAAATGGTTTTAAAACTGCAAAATATCTGAAAATAAATTTTATGATTTTGGAAATTATTTGAATTTGTTTTAAGCTTAGTATGTAACTCTAGTTTTTTTTATATATTTACCTATCTATTGATATACAAACTAGTACAAAACTTGATAAATATAATCCGAATGTACGAAAAAATGACATTATTCGGCATGTTAAATCACCAGCATTCCATGTTACTGTATATGCCCAGGCAATTTCCATTGGCATTAATAGAAATGTTACTAATAAATCAGCAATTGCTAAATGCATTAACATAATATCAATTCGTGATGGACCACGTATTCGTCGTTTTGTAAGCAGATATAGAACTGTAATATTACCAATTGCTGATATCACCATTAAAATACTGAAATTTAAAAAAAAATTAAAAATGATTAATTAAATTGAATGGTTATTTTTAATTTTATATTTTGGTTCTAAATGCAAGCAATTATCGGCCTAAGCATTCATCTTAAGAAATGCACCTAATAAATGTATCGACAACATTTTTTTAGCAATATATCTCAGCAATATTTTACATGCCTTAGTAATGTAATGTAGGAGTTAATCTCTCCTGGCCCCTGTACCACGATGTATGGTGCCGATGCCGAACTTGTTAGTTGAAGCAATGAGAGTAGTTAATCTCGACTCTTAGCTGTGGCACTTTGTTCTGCGGAAAAGTTCGTTCGAGTTCAACTTTTCCACTTTGGCGCTTTGAAATGTCAAATCATTTTATAAACAATTTTGCTTTTGAATATATTTCTTTTTTTATGTGACATTTCAAAACGGCAGCGGCACAGCGACGTGGAGTGTTTATCTCCAGGGTATATTTTTCAATTTTTTTTTTTGATATTTCAAAGCGGTTCCGCGACACAACGGTGACAGTATCTACTGGTACTGGGTAAAAGTACACAGCGAAAAATATTACAAACCCAAACAAACAAAAATACTAGAAAATTGTATCGCAATGAATTACTAGCGATGCTATCGCGATAATTTTTTATCTATAGTTAATTAAATTAATATTAATTAAAATTTTCAGAATGTAACGTTTAACACATTGAGTGGCTCTAATATCTTATTGAAAAAAAAGAATATTTTAAATTAAAGAAACAAAATTAAAACTTGAAGGAATGCTAATTAATTCTAATATTAATTCATTTAACAGGCAGCGCAATAAACTCGTCATGTTTAAAAACTAACTATTTGTAACATCTCAATTGTGACATCTCAATTACTTTGGACTATTCTATTGATATGTCAATTTCCTTCTACAATTCATTTATATTAAGCGTGATAATAAACATTATGTCAATCGCGGACATCAGAGTGTGACCCACTGTGGCATTCTACGTGTTAAAATATTAATGAAGTTCAAAAGTTTTTGATAATACCAGTAATATGAGTATATAGAAAATAAATCAAATTTTAATTTCAATTTGAGTATAAAAATAAATGATAATAAAATAAATTGAAAAATTTATTTATTACTGACATTTTTGATTGCAAAAAACAAAAAAAAAAAAAACTTTTTGTCTGGATGAGAAATTAATGCTTCTTTTTGCATGATAGAAAATTTTGAATTGGAAATATGTAAAAAAAAAACAAACATTTTATAACTAAAGTCCAAAAGTTTAAAGTTTTGAGATAATTTAGTGATAATCATATTTATATTAGAAGCTATTTTTTCATGTTGTCGATGACTGGATCTTGTTAGTAGTTGAATTTTCCATATAAATATTTGTTTTGTAGACATAACAATTTAAAATTAATTGTTTTATTTTGGAAAATTGAAAAGGTGATTGTAATTTTTATTTATTAAGTGGGAGTCACAATGATTTCGATCGTTACAGCATCGATCCGTTCGAAAATGTTGATGTTTGAGAAAACCTTATACAATTTTGCATAGCATTGCCGGATTGAAGTCACAGTGAACGTGTCTAAACGAATTCTTTCGAAAATATTTAAAATTGTTTTATCTTTGCCGGATTGATCGAATCTAAAAAATTATATAAATGTAAATTAAAATTACAAATTACTGTCATAATCGAAAAAATGGCAGAAAAAATGGATGTACGATTGATTGCACAGGCAATCAGACTTCTAAAATTCTAAAAATTATTGTGGTTCAAACTTTTTGTTTTTACATGTGTAATATTAAAAATAATTCCTACATTTAAATTATTTTTATTATTTTGAAATAAATAATTTGGAATTCTCAAATAAGTTTTCAAATGACGGAACACAATGTTGACTACAATTAATTTGCAAAATGAACTGATAGAATCGATTCGCAACCTGGAATCCATGATTCTGTGTCATAAATTACTATTAATGCTTTTCATATTTCGAATTTCCAATCGAATTGCCATCAACAATATTTATCCTTCAATTTTAGCCACCACTAATCTTAGTAATACAGACTTCGATTGAGTTTTTGTCAGATCCAATATTCAAGTCTAACAAAATTATGTAAAGTCTAACAAAATTATGTAGCAAAGAAATATTGCTGACAGGGGGATTGAGATTTTAAACAGAATGTCGTTTGCAATATAAACTTTGCTGACCAATTCCATACTGTTAATTTGTGATCAATTATGGTATGAAATTTTAATGATATAAACTTCAAAATTATAGTAGACCTTACAATTTTTTCAGATTTTGGATTTAAATAGTTTAAAATTAAATCATTTCAATAAAATTTTTATACACTTACCTATAAACAATTATTGATAATTGATGGCCAGCATTAAATTGCATATCAATTGATAATATAAATTCAGTTTTATTACCTAATGTATCATTTTTATCAACATCAGACCAATCTGATAATTTCCGATGATCTTGAACAACTTTATTTACTTCAGTATTGTGCAACATTTTTGGTAAATTAATTATTTTTTTTTTTGCACTTTTTTAATTTTTAATTTAATTTAATTCATTTTTCAAAATAACACACAATTTCTCTGTTCAATTATTTAATTATTACTAAATAATTAATTAAATCAATTATAAATTTAAATTTTATATTCATATTATTAATTTATATATAATATTTTTTACTTATAGACAAAAAATAAAAAACCAGCGAGTACAGATGTAACTTATTTGTCTATGGTACACTAATTAACACTCGATATTTTTTTGCAATTTTCATACTTAATTAAAATTATATCCAGAAGTTTATAATTTATATAATTTTTCTTTTTTATTGTTTTAATTAATTTAATCTTCTTTTTTTTTGCGCAAATTTACCGAAAAATATAATATTTTCTTCTGTGCACACACAAATTGAATCTATCAGATACAAAGAGTAAAATAAATGTATCTGTAAGATATTTTTATGTATTTTATGTATCTTTTACAGTACTACACGGTTTTAATTATTGATCAAATTAGAAAATTTATTCACTGATCTTTTTTATATTGCTTCTAATGTTTATCGGTTAAAAATTTATGTAGTTTTAATCTTGTAGTTCTCGAATCTTTGTAGTGAAATGTCTAAAATTTGAATTTCTAGGTCACTTGAATAAATGAATTACTTAAGATTATTTTTTTGTATTTTTGAGGTGATTTCACATAATCATAAAAATTCAATTAAATATAAATAAAAAAATTGATTTATTTCGGATGTCGTTAAACTGGTGAGCATCAAAAAACATATTTTTTTTTTGTATTACCAATAATAATAATAATATATAAAAAAATTTAAATTATTTTTATTTTTTATTAGAATTTAATCAGAATTGTTTTGTCGGTATCGATTTGTGGTGACTAAGAAAATTTCATATTTTGTTATGATTTTAAATTATATTTTTATATTTTGTTTATAAAATGAAAAGTATCTTTTTAAAAAGCTTGATTTTTGCATTGAATATCAATTATTTGGGAACGTAGTTTTAATGTTATCAGTTATTCTTAAATATATTATTATTTTATATATTAAATGGCGCCTGCAGAAATTTGGCGTATTTATTTTAATGTATACTAAATAGAATTTTTCGAAATAAAGAAGCTAGTTTTTTTTAGAACTGTATATATTTAGTAATTGTGAAGAATTAACTATATAAAAAGTGATATGGAACAAATAACTTTAGTTATACAGAAGATTATTTCGTACCGATATTCTTTACTGCTCCACATATAACAAAGTATTAAACTGACCTTAATCAGAGTTACAACATTATTTAAGTACCAGTAATATTTCATTTTTACATGATAATTATGTTAAGACTAAATTTACATGTTCTCAAAAATTATATCAAAAAATATTTAATATTCGATTAGTAGCTTAGAGAAGTTACATAGAAGAATCTATTAATGCTATTAAATTCATTAATATTTCACTTGGTCCATCGGTTCGTCTGTCTACTTGTAATCGCTTGTTCTCCGGATCAATAGAAGTGCAGAAATTGTTCGCAAACTAAAAGTCTCTTGTAATTTCTTCCAAATTATGATTCCTGATTTCATGCTACTTTATAAGCTTATCATTTTCATCAAAAATTATGCTATTACTAAAAGTTTGTTTGAAAGAAGTACAAAAGAGTCCAGTTAATCTAATCTTATATTTTGATATTTATGTTTTTCCTTAGTTAATCTAATCCTTTTTATAAGGAAAATTATAAAAATTAAGTGAAATTTTAATCGTAAATCTTGTCTTAAATAGCAAAATTTGCTGTTTAAGACTAAATTTATTAGACTATTTATTTACAGGCTAATATTTGGTATCATTATTTACTAAGCTTTCATATTTTAATCTTAAAATTTATCTTTTAATTCTAAGATTTTCTGGTATTCAAAGTGACGTCTCTCTTTACATAAACATTATTTAGTAAATCTTTGATTAAACTGAATTTCAATTAAAAATTTTCAATTTAATTCGATTTATTTTTACTCGAATGTATAATTATTTAAATTTATTCACCTCAATTTATTCACAATTTTATTAATGAATCGTTCAATCAATCGTAAAATATTATATATTTATATAATTTTATTAAATTTTGATCATAATTTATAATCATCTTCATATAAAACTAATTAATTGTACATTGACTTTTGAATTTTCCATACATAAAACTGCAATATTTTTAATTATTTATATAATTTTTATTTTGAATTGATTTTTCATAATTTTTGCACTAATTAAGTATAACATCTTCAAATAAATCGGAAATAATAAATTTTCATTTGAAAATCATTTTTCTTCTTTATATAATTATATTATTTAATGGCATAATTTTTCATTTTCAATTCATTAATTTTTTTTTTTTGTTTTCTGTTGTCCGTAACCAAAATTAAACTTTGACATTTTATAGATAGTTTTTATGTTTTTGAATATTTATGTTTATATCAATTTAATCAAAAGTTATTCGCATGTTTCTAATTATAATTTATATAAGAAGCACAAATGATTACATAGTTAAATTGACAATTTTAATGATTATTTTCTATATAATTTTTTATGCTATATAAATAAATATTCGTCGTCGCGAAATAATAGTAGAAAAGTTCAGGCTATTTCGATTATTTTTGATCAACTAAAAGCTTTCTGATATTTGTAATAATATTTATATTATTAACAAAAAAAAAAAAATTCTTATTAAAAATAAGATAGAAATAAAAATATGATTATTATTTTTGTATCATTGAATGAAACCATAGGCAAAATATATGTAATTTTATAATTATTGTTTCGACTTACTATATAACTAAACTAAATAAGGAGGAATGAGGTTTCTGGAGTTTTTATAAGTTAAATAATTTGAATTTTTATTAAAGTATTTTGAATTTCATTCAGCTTTCGAAATTTTGGAATTGAAAAATTTGATAGCTCATACCGAGTGTAATATGTAGTCTATATAGTTGGTAGCAATAACCATTTATAAGTTAACAATTCACTTAAATTATACACCTCTCAAAATTACAATCTAATAATTTGAAAATAATATTTAATAGTACCGATTTTTATCGAAAACGCTATTGACTAAAGCGATTGATCTTGATTTGTTCACAGTTTGTTCTTAGACGGTAAACTATTCTCAATGCCGAGTGGCAATGGCGTAGTTGTAGTTCTTCTATGCTATATTCATATTGCATCAGGTCCCGGGTTCAACTCCTGACTCAGGCATCGTTGTCACTCTAAGTTGACTCAATTAATTTTGATTTTAAGGCTGTAAAAAATGGAATATTTTACTATTAGAAGCCATTAAATTGTTTCAACTTAAAGTTTCTTCACTATAAAAAAAATTATGGTTCGGAATCCATATAAAATTAGTAGGTCTAAATTGCAATAAACGAAACCTCTATCATTGCAGTAACGAAGAAAAAATTATCAATTCCGTACTCACACTGAAATACGCGTAATGAGATTTTACTATGCCTCTTGACAGGCAACAAGATAATTAACCTTTCGCTTTTACCTATTACAAGGCAAATTATGATGGATATAGCTTCCGGTTGTGATATAGCTTTCGGATGGATATAACTTTTGTAGCTTTGGAAATGACTTTGACCTTGAACTCATTTTATGGTCACTCTTTGTCAGATTGTTAAGACTGTGTTTACATTCTTGGATTAATCAACACATATTTTAATGATACTAATTAATAATTTTAGAGAAAAGTGAGATTTTAATTACATAGGGAAATTTTTATTTAAAATAAAATCCTCAAACTTTTTAAAATATGACTCATATTTAAAAATATAAAAAATTGTTTTCTTAAATTTATTGATTTATTTTTATTTAGAACCTCATTTTATTGACCATTCATTAACTAACTATATTAAAATTAAATCACAATTATTAATAAAAACAAACACAAATTTTTACGTGATAAGGGTAGCAGAGATCTCTCACCCCCGCAATAATTCCAAAGTTCAATTACAAAAAATAAAATATAGATTTAAAAATTATATTCACAAATATTTAAACACTATAACATCTTCCCGGATATAAATTGTCTAATTATGACAAAAAAATTTATTTAAATAATTTATTTTAAAATTTATTCTAATTAATTTTCTAATTTTAAATTTTTGTATATTTCTGAAATGCAGTTAAATTTCCATTAAGAATCTTCAAAATTGTTTATTTGACTGGTGAAGATATTTTTTTTTTATTTTTCAAAAAAATAAATAATTGTAATTTTTATAAAATTGTATAAGAAATCAGATTACATTTGAATGGTGTTGTGCAGAAAATGTGTAAGTCTTTATTAAATATTTAAGAATGAAATTTTAAAATTTAGCTCAAGTAATTTGGCTGAAATCTTTCGCAGTGATAGATTATAGTAGTCGTAACACATATTCAAAAATTAAAGTTAGATCTTTACATATTTAGAACAGTTTTTCTAAAATTTTGTTCTGATAAGTTACTTAGTTCTGTTTTTAATTTCAGGACTTGCTCTAAAACAGTGGCGTAACTACAAAATTTGTAATTAAGAATTTATAAGGAAGTATACTAGACGAAAAATTTCTGCACATTTAAAAAAAAATTGTTTTATTATAAATTATATTATAGTGAACAAATTCGAATATATTTATTTAAAGATTACTCTTGAGTTGCAGTACAATTAAAACTAAAATTATATAATTAAATAAATATATAAATATAATTTTAATGTAAAAATACTGTCAAATATAGTGAGTAATAATTTGACTCCAATGTCATTATTTTTAGTAGAGTCGTCTCAGCTATCAGAAAGCAGAAATTTAAATCCTTGTACTCTTTTTTCGAAGCAGAATTCGTAGTGTGATTTTCATACGGAATTGTGTGCTCTTCACTTAATAAAAAATGTATGCTATATTAAAATATGAAATCCAAATTTGAGAAAAAAAATACAAAGTACTTAGTGAAATACTGGCCAGTTTTGCGTTCCAAAACTTCTGCACCCGCAGCATTTGTTGCGTTCGCCTACCGGTAGTTTCGCCACTGCTCTAAAAGCAAGTACTGGAATATATCTGGTCATATGGCATCCAGCTCTGTGGTATTAAAACAAATTTAAATATGATACAACCATACAACGGTTCCAGAATAAAGTTTACTAAGAAATATCGTGGATGCACGGACCTTTTGGTACATCAAAAACACAAACTTTCATAGGAATCTAACAATAGACACTGTTCAGATAGTTGTAAAAAATCTAAACAAAGAATTCGATATAATGTGAATGCTCAGCCTACCAAACTACTAGATAACGCCGACAAAGAACAGGGACTTAAAGGGTGAAACCTTTTAAGTTTGTATCAATAAAATGAAGATGAAACTAGAATGAATCGCTGGATAAATTTTTAGTACAAATTCTTAGTGCTTATTATTATTAGTATTAAGACTACATTATAATAGTTAGCAACTTGATTGTTCTCGGCGAGGTCATTCTCAAACTATTTTTATTCTTAGTGTTTAAAAAGATTTTCACCAACCATTTTGCCTAAATAAAAAAATTACAAATTCCAAATTTCTGATAATCAAATTAAAAATTAGATGAAGTATTCAGAATATCTGCGAAGGTACAGAATTAATATAATCAATATTTTATACTGCGGGCAGGTTATTATACAAGATAATAAAATGAGGCACTCTGTAATTAGATGCTTCCTATTTTGCACAGCATGATTCAATAATTAACAAATACATATACAATTAATTTACTTAAGCATAAAAAATATATAACAAAAACTGAGGATTTTTTTTTAATAGGATCAAATTGAAAGGTTATCAATGAAATTTTAGTATATACGAAACTTTAATAAAATTTTGTTGTTTTTATGATATTATTTGTTATTTATTTAATTTTATTATTTAAGAAATTAATGATAAGAAAGCGGGTGGAAAATTATTGCTAATATATCGCCTAATATAGAATAAATTTTCTATATTTATTTCAAAAATTATCATTCTAAGCTTATTACACTAGAACAATTCTAATTGGACAAATCCTATTAGTTCAACAATTCTACTGGGATTATTACAAACAATTCCACTCGATTACAAATCAATTTGCATAACTTAACTTTTGTTCTTCCAGGAAAATTGGTAAATCTCAAATATCTGGAAAATGCTGATAAAAGTTTAAATTGTTCAAAGTGAATTGTAGCAATTGGAATTGTATCCTAGTCAAATTGTTCTATAGGAATCAGCTGGTTACCAAATTTTATGATTTATAAAACGTGGAACAAAAGATTAAGGAATTAGAATAATTAAAAAAAAAAACAAGAAAGCTTTTTGGCTTTTTATAGTTAATTAGATGTTGAAGATCATAAACTAGAAAAAGCTTATAATTTTTATATTTAAGTACTTAAAAACGCGTGATTTATAATAGTTTATATTTCTTTTATTAGATTGGAATATATTATTAATTTTAATTTCAATTTATATTTGTTATTCACATTTTAGCTATTTAATTATTAAATTAAGATAATTTCCAATAAAACTTACAATTATATGCCAATTATATAAGTAAATAAGCTTTAATATTAAATAAGGTAAAGTTCCCTAATATCGTGCTAAAAACATTAATTTTATTCATAATTTTATGGTTTTTGTATTAGTACGAAATTTTAGGTATTAAAAAATTTGAAAAAAATATATTTAAATTTAACTAAAATTTTATTTATTAGATAGCAACAAAATATTTAAAAGAAATCAAATTTTATCCTATTATCGATCTATTTATCAAAGATGTGCACATAAAAAACTCAATTTTAAATAATAATTTTTTTTTTTTTTTAATTTATATTAATTAATTTTATGATTTATTGAAATTAATATTTATCACAATCGAATGAGTAGTTTAAATTTTTTATAGTACGATAAAATGGAATATTTATGATACTTCACTATTTAAATAACAAAATTTTAATTTAATTTATCAGTTTGAAATTAATAAATAATTAATTTATTAAATTTAATTATTTTTAAACTTTTTTTTTCATACACTTTAATCAAATTTTATTAAATACGAATTACAATTTGAAATTATGAATTCCGGTTGAAATATAAAAATGAACTGCATTACAAAACAACTTTCACTAAAATGGAAATAATTTCGTATCAAATATCATATTTTATTAATATGAAAATACATTAAATTCTTTTCTGTATATAAATAGTCTATCTAAATATGCTCCTTTTTATATTTACAAAATTGTTTAAATGCGCATGAAGTCCTGTTTTTTTTTTCATTTATTTATTGAGTACAAAATATTTATCACAATAAAACCAAAAACCACTCATAATATTTTTCTAGATAATCTACAATTTGTTTACTGAATATCCTGTTTATAAACGATTAATATCTAGAACGATTTTGTGTCCAATAATTATAAATATTTTTATGTTAAGGACAATAATTATAGACAAGACAATTCTAGATTATAAAAAAACTATTCAATTTTTCTGCTAGATAAATATTTAATAGATAAATTTTGTTGTTTTCGAATATATTATTAAAAAACATGCAAAATATGATTTTTAATATACAAATAATGTAATTTTATGAAGAGTTATGGGAATTATGAAATATTGCGATAGAAAGATCAGTTGAAAAAAATAGAAATTGATCAAATCAATTTTCCTTTACGTTTCCCAAGGTGAATATATCAAAATTATATAGTGAAAATAGTGAAATTACATAGTGGTTCGTCATAATAATCTGTTCCCAGCAATATGTCATAGTAATGAATGCCCAATAATGGAATGGTTCCAGCTTGTAAAATATGAAATCAGTAAATTTAGGTTGTAACTCTCAAAGTTTCCGAATTATATGAAATATACATTAGAAATATGAAATTTTATTCTGTTTCCTGAAATATGAAATTTTATTCTTATTCCTGTGAAATGATAGATTCATGATTTACTTCAAGTTTTGGGTGACCCCTAGGTAAGCAATTTTTTTTTGTAAGGTTATCATTTAAAATATTAGTTGAGCTGTTAATAATTTGCATTTACAAGGACAAGAAAAACGTATACTTTTTTTTTGATTTTTTAAAAACAAACTCTTTTTTTTTTGTTAATACATAATATTTTAATATATATGCTAAAATTGTTGCTGGTATGCTTTTACACATAAGTTCATGTCCAGCGTGGGATAGATATAAAGTTCCGGTAATAAATTTATAATCAATAATGATTAAAAAATAATTTAATATTTTGTATATTTATTTAAAAACAAAAAAAGGACAAGGAAAAATTCATAAAGTACAACACTGTTCGAAAGATATTATAGCTACAATTACCAAGGAAATGTTATGTGATTATATAATATTCGTAAACTGGGAAGGATGAGATAGTGTTTGACCTAAATTATATTTGTATTTCAGTTTATGGTTAATATAATTGTCACAGCAGTCAAATTAGTAAAATTTTTTTGCTCATGTAGGTGGTCCTTTTAAGAGAAAGAGAGATTTCTGACGTCTTTAATTTAAATGTAACCGCGGAAATATTTGTGTTTAGATTACTATTTCGCAATTAAATATTATGTTTTGTGATCCAAAATTAATAAATTTTATGTTCTATATTTAAAATCTGTTAAATTTTAATTTTCCTAGTTTTAATTTCACTAATGATTTCAATTCATTGAAATAAATATGGGAATATATTTAATGTCCAACCAATGTTATGAAAAAGCTGATAATCTGACAAGGTAAAGGGCTATTGATTATGCTTTAGAAATTCATTAAATTGGATACCACATGACATTTATTAAAAAATCATTTTGGGCTCAACAATGTAACCTTAAAAAATTAATATCACAGAACAGATTCCAACATACAAAACTGTTTAGGGAATCCTATAGAGAGACAAGTAATTTCATAAAGATAAAGAAAGGAACATGAAGATTGTTCATTGGATTAGGTTAAGATTGATCACAACCTCAACATGCAGATTAACTTCATTACCATCTATTGTGCCATTGTTGCTCGATCCAATAAAGAAGGTTCAGGATTTTGTGAAATTTCTTCCTGAACAACTTGAAGGAAGCAGGCGGATTAAATCCGGCTATAAAGATTAACTTCATTAGAGATATAGGGCGGTTCGATACGCTGCAATGATGGAAAATGTGGTCCTATTCCATAACTGAAGACTACAACGAGTCTTTCAATAATGATACAGTGCGTGGGGAAGAGGATCCCTTATCCTTTAACAAAATAAGATAACTACAATAAAATAAATATTTGTATAAATTTAACTTGATTTAGAATTGCCAAATTTTGATATTTTATAGACCATTTAAAATTTACTCGTTGGTATTAGAAAAAATGTTGAAGATTTTAATTTATAAATACTGACAATTTTTTTTTTTGTAAACAGTGTAAAACTTGAATTATGAAATTCACCACACATTTTTAACGATTGAAATTAATTAAATTGGACATTTATGAACAATATAATAAATAAAACAAAAAATCACACATATAAAATTATCCCTATTTGTAGTTTGTAATAATCTATATATTAACATTTAAAATATCCTTTTTGTACAAGGACAAAAACGATATTTTAAAAATAGTTAAGATACATAAAAAAATTAAAAATAAAATGAACTGAAAACCAGAAAATAAAAATTTTACAAATAAATAACAAGATGAAAAATTAAAAAAATCAATTAAAATTAATTATTATTTAATTTGTCACCCTGTAGAGTTTTTCAAGAATTATATTAACAAAATACTAACAATTTATTACAATTCCTTATTATTATATTTATGTTTTTTTAATCATTTTTTTTTATTATAGTTTCACAATTATTATTGTATTTTCCAACAATGACCGACCGTCAAAGTCAATGTTGAGACGTCTATCAGTATCAATTTATCAGACTATATAGACAAATCGTATATAAAAAAGGATATTCTAATTACATTGTAGAATATTATATTTAATCATTATATAAATTAATGCAATTGACATGGAAATAATATGATTGTACAAAAGAATTTATGCGAAATTTTATCAAAAAAACAATAGTGTCTAACGAAATAAGGAATTTTATGCGACATTTTATGTTTTGCGTATTGAGTAATTTTTGTAAATATTTTTCCTTTAGTATTTATTTCATAACGATTATGATTTTTATATAGAAACTTAAATATTGTAGGTGAAGAATATTAGAAACAGCTAACTGTGGAGATGAATATTAGACGATAATAGATTTTTTAAGTAAATATTAAGTAAAAGGCTATTTGAAAATTTTGAAAGGGAAAAAGACAGAACGAATGTTGTTAATTTAATTTTTCAATATAGTTTATCAAGCTCAACACACGTTAAGTCAAACGTTTATCTAAAAATACCATAGTTAAACCATATTGATTCAAACCATAATGACTCAAAGCTTATAAAATAACCATCTAAGCTTATAAAATAACGACAAACTCTTTCTAGAAATGAATTTTTACAGTGGAATTATAGCAAAAGCTGGTCAACAGTAGCAAAATCAATTCATATCAAACAAGTTATTCATAATTAGTTATTCAATTAATTGATTTTTACCATGGTCAAAACACTTTTGAGAGCTGGTTCTAATTATATCTGTCTTCTTCCATAATTTTTGTAAGCAATCAAACATGTTGTATTCTGAGTGCGGCTACAGATTATGTCCGGGTTCAAGTCGATGATTTCAGCTTTCAATGAGTACCAGTTATAAAATTTGCAATATGTAATTCAACTTTTAAGACTGTAAAAATTGTTAACAGTTGAGACTATTTGCTGACAACAAATGTTCCACTATTAAAAGCCAATTAGTTTGTTGAAATTAAAAGTTTCCTCGCTATAATGAAACTTATAGTTCGGAAATTTTATAATAAATAATATCAATATAAAATTAGTAGTTCCAAATGTCTCGAAACATCTTTGAGAAGGCCAATGCAAAAAAGAAAGATATACTGAGTTAATTGTTTTACCTTTCTGAAGATAATCGATCAACAAAATTCTTTTTGAATCCAAAAAAAAAAACTATTGTATCATTCTGATGGAAACGTCCTTGTTGCACTTTAACCGGCTTTTAAATTTTGTTTTGACGTATTGTACAGTGGTGGATTCAAATTCAGTTTATTTAAATTCAGTTTATTTAAGTTAAAACGTTTTAAATACACTTGAGAAATTCGCATTCCATTTAACGTACTTTGAATCATCGATCATGTAATTCCATTGTTGAACGATTACTGAAGTTGTTACAGTTTTTGGATGTCCACTGCAAGGAATGTCTTCAATACTTGTACAACTACGTATAAACTCTAAACTCTATATGTGTATAGGTGGGATTGAAGGAGCAGATTCGTTTAACACTTTTATCTTCTTTGCATGAATTTCTGTTGTTCATAATCCTTCGAACTGTCCTCATAATATAAAAAGCTGAAAGCAATTCTGTGTGATACCACCTTTATAATGTCCTAATAGTTCAAGGTTAATTTCAATATCTTAATAAATATTTTTCTTACAATTATACAAAATAGAAATTAATCTTTAATTTGAATCTAGCTTCAGGCTTAGATTTTTATTTTATTGCTTAAGAAATATAGAATGTTGAGTAAAAGATAAATTTAAATAAACAATTTTGTTGACCTTCACAAATAACCAAGAAAATACAATAAATGTAATAATAATAATAATAATAATATTTATTTTAAAAATGTATTCTTTAATAATATAATATTTTAATACTGTCATCGCGAGTCATTGTAATAAAATTAATGAATTATAATATTGTATTGAATAATTTCAACAACGACAAAATGGTGACATGAAAAATGATATTCCTTAAAGATAAAAATTATATATAAAAAAATTTACATTTCTACAGAAATATTTATGGTTTCTGGACGTCTATTAGTCTGGCGTTGGTAAATTCAGTTTAGTTTTGCTTTATGTGATGAAACTTAAAACCAAATGAATACAAAACCGCACAGACAATAATTGTGTTTCGTAATTAGGTGTAACTGACAGGATTTTGGCTTCTGATTTTTTAATGATGATAATAATGATAATTTTGTCACAGATTATAATATTTTATACTTTGTAAAAAGTAAGGATATCAAATTACAGTCGGTGGTAAGGATTCGATTTTAATAGTAATTTTACGTACGTTTTTCTCTTTTTTTTAATATTATTCGATTTTGTCTACTGATTTTGTATTATTTTTTCATTTTTTAAATTGTTTATTAATAAATTTTCAATCCGTAAAATATGATTACTCATATATCAATTATTTTATTTTACAGAGGTGTAAAATCCTTTTTAATAAATGTTCCCATTATGACGTTTCTCAAGGTCTATTTTAATCTTATTCTTTTATATCTTATAATAAACAATATATTAAATAAATTGTTACTATTAAAAATTAAATATTTACTTTAAAAAAAACATGTAAGAGAACAACGTAACCAATAATCAAGAAATGAAGACAATTCCTAAGGTGCGGCATTAAAAATATTCTGCTCTTGGTACCTTATGAATAGTAATTTTGAATATTTTCTGAAATTAAGAATTAAATTGAATTTAATTCACCGACAACAATATCGGCTATAATATTTATATAAAAACTAAAAAAATTATATAATTTTATTTATATTAAATAATAACACCAAATAATATCCGACATTAAAATCGACATTTTTAAATTTCAATTTAACTGCAGATGTTAAGACATGTCGATTTTAAAAAGATTTTTCAAAATAAATATAGAAAAAATGAAGGTTTTGAGTGCCCAAGGCAAATTTCGTCTTCAAATTAATCACTGGCGGCGGCAACAGTAACGGTTTTAAAATTATCGTAGCGTAGGTGTGTAAATTTACCAATTAAAAATACAAAACATTAAAATTCTGATGCATGTACTCATATGTATAAGCTCAAAAAGAGCATCAAGAAGGACTGAAAATTTCTGCGAATTAATTTTGAAAGGAAATATGGAAAATTTGAGTTTTAAAGTAATCATATGATGATTCTAGGACTATTATAGTAGAAGTAGAACAATTCCACATGGTTGGTTACAATTTAACTTATACCAAAAAGTATAGATAGAAAGAGACTAAAACTTATATAAAAGTTTTGTATGGAAACAAATTTGGAATTTAAATCCCACAAGCATGAAAACTTTTTTTTAAATACTTTTTGTGGAAAATCTTGAGAATAAATAAATTCCACAGTAAAACTTTTATATGAGTTTTAATCTCTTTATACATACTTTTTGTTTATATATACAATTTAACTAGTTATGGTCCGTAAATTCTTATTATTAGTTTGAATTGTTGTGCAGAAAACGGATAAATCTCATTTATTTTAGGTAAATTTGTATAAATTTGAATTATTACTCAGTGAAATTATAACGAATGTAATTGAACTAGTGGAATTATTCCAGTGGAATCGGCCTGAACGATCATATAAGTTTGAATTTGAAGAAATTATTGTTATTTTTGTACAGCATAATTATTGATTGCAAATATTTCATACGTGTCATATATGAATTTTGTAAAATTGTTTCGGAATACTTGTTCATTAAAAGTACTCTTCAATATCGTTTCATGATTAAACCTAAAATTTGTCCAATTAGTACAGTCCTATAAAACAGTCCAAAATGTTAATGATTATATGATTTTTTATAAAATTTTCCAATAAAAATCTATTTTCCATACTCTTGTTATCATTTGAAAAATATTGTTTTTATCATTCATTCAAATTTGCAAAAGTTCGACGCCAGGTCAATTTCATCAATAGCAAAAAAAAAAAAATATTCTTTCTATACAGCTTAGAGATTTGATCTTAACTTTTGGATGCACACAGCATAGGGTAATCGATCAGATACGAGTAAGTAAAAATCAAAAGATCATTTATCATTTTATGAAAAAGTCTCCTCCTCGGAGGTGATTTTCAAATAAATAAATTTAATACATTCAATTTGCGGTTGGTTATATAAAGTTTAAGTTACTTTTAGATGCAAACATTTACGAACAATAAAAATTTATAGACAGATTATTATATAGTTGGAAATAGATATTGGCTTAGTGTAGTTAGTGATATATCATTATTTTTCTGAAAAAAAGGCCAATAGGTTAATTTCATATGTTGTGCCAATACTGAAGTAGTTTAGCGCCATTTATGGTTATATGATTTTTATTTATTATGTTAGACTATAGAGTGAAAATATATACATAGATACATAAAAGTTTCCAGGAAATTATTTGATTTAACTTTTATTTTTATATTTTTAAATATATGAAATAAAGATTATATTGAGGAGAGTGTAGGTTGGTAATGGATAAACAATGTTAAATATATTCGTTTATAATATTGATAATAATAAATTGATAATTTAATATTACGTAAAATTGTTATAAGGATATTTTTCATATTTTTACAATATCAATTCCAATTGCTATATAATAATTATAACTTTAAATTATTTATGGAATTGGAATTTTATCAAACAAAAGTAAATTATTTATAGCTTTTGTAAGATACTTTCTGATAGTGATTTTTAGAAGGCATTTCCCAGACCCAAATGGTTTTTTTATATAGACACTGAATATTAATATTTTATATTTTCGTTAGTTGACTTGTAAAGATAAAGATCTAAAAATCATAAGCGTATTTGTATGCTCCCGATCAGTTTTCTCAGCTTAACGATAACTGATTATACCTCGTATCATATTGACCAGTTTCTTCTCACCTGCTTATTTAGAAAATTCTAAATTTCATAATTTTCTATGTTGTAGTGGAAGAATGTGACTACTCTAAGGTTTTCTTATCTCTTGCAGACCGTTTAAATTTCGAAAACATCTATATAACACAGCAGGACAGTAACTATTTTAAGGATACCTTTTCTTCTTGGCACCATCTAAATTTTGTAATCTTGGATGTTGCACTTCAGGACTGTGACTGCATCTTTTCTTCTTAGTACAATCTAATATTTCGAATTGATGTATTATTATTTACAAAAAAGCGTTAATTAAAATCCATAATTTTAACAATATCAGTTTAACAAAACTAATAATTTTCGATTTCCATAAATAATTCATAATTTTATCGTTTTTTTTTTGGGGAATTTGAAAGTGTTAATTAGCATTTTAAAAAAATACATTATCAACTTCCAATTTAATTGATCTTTTTTTATTGAACCAATGCGTTTACCTACACGCAATCAATTTAGTTATCACCCTGCCTAAAGGGATCATGTAAATGAAGATCATATTTATACCTTTCTGCGCTTGATTTCGTTGCCCTTCCAAATTCATATTTTGAATCCGTAACTTCTCAAGAAATCAAAGAAATGAATATAACGAAATATGAAAATAAAAATATCATTTTATCGGCTTTTATAAAACATATACATATAATTATATTATATTCGATTTTTTTTTATTATTATTTAATATTTTAAAGAAATATTATGTCTACGCTCTCATAAACAAGTTAATACAAAAAAAAAATTAATCATGTTCATAAAATTATGCTACACTTTACAAATAATCCTATTATATCGAATAATTTAGGATTTGTACCGTCGTTTTGGTTTGTAAAATTATGAATATATTTTTTTTATGTGATATTAAAACATTTAAAGTGATTTATGAATATTACAGATTTATGAGATTGAAGAAGAATAACATTTTTTTATATAGATTTGGTTTCCGATTCGAAAAATATGACAATAGATTGGCGATAGGTCAATCTTTAATAAGAGCATTGTTAAACTTCTATTTAACGCTTCTAAAATATAAAAATCTATTATGAATTTATTATGAGAGGCACACTTAATTTGAATTATTTAATTTGAAGATGAATGATTCTACTTTTGTTAAAATGGACCAGTTATTAAGTTAATATCAGTTGATGACTTGTTTCATTCCAAGCTCAAAATCGGATGGAAAATGATTTAATTATTCACAAAGAAAATTTCGTATATTTTAGATTTATGAGATTAGGATTTGCCTCAAAATATCTTATTATGGTGATAATTTTTGATTGGAAAGTTGAAAAGTGGAGAGTAGTTTTTCTTACATATTTCCGAGAGTTTAGTTCAATTTTATATTTTTCTTGAGCCCATGTGTAAATATTCAAAACATTGAAAAAACACTAAAAATTAAAACTTGCATAATTATGGCAACTTTCAAATGTTTGTTATTTGACTATATACAAAGTAATCGGAAATGACATATCAAAACTCAGCCATTCGATCATTTAAATCTAAACTACCTAAACTATTAAATTAACTATCAAAATTTCTTTATTTATTCAAAAAAATTAAATGATAATTAAATCTTCCAGGGTCTGATGGAATGGTAATTAAATCTAGCCTCGAAATTTCTTTGAAAAACTGTTCAAATATTGACATATATGAACTAGAACTTATTCAATTCTATTTAAACAAGCTTTATCCTTCCATTATGTTTTAATTTCTAAAAATTACTAAGCCGAATTTTGTTAAAATTGGATTTTTTTCTAATAATTGATAAACTTGTATACGGATCCAATACAAAGAATATTTATATTTTCTGATTCAAACCCTCGAAGGCATCATATTTAGTTAAGTAAAAAACTATATGAACTAAATATCTAAACAGAATTTTTTGTTGATCTGTTAAATGAGAATTTAGTAGTTTTACAACATTTAAGCATAGCTTCTTCTTATGTTAAGATTTATTTGTATGTTAAAATTGCTTCCAGGCAAAGACTAAAATTTAAATATATTTAAACAAAAATCTATAAAAACATTTAATATCCAATGTAAACATTGAAAATTGCCAGAAGCCTTAATCATCATTTCATATTCCAATAAAAAGAATAACTATTTAAATATATTTTTTGCAATTAATTCAAACATCTGTGATGAATATTCAATTAGTTTCAAAGATACTCTTAACATTAATATATGTATCTACAAATTGTATTTTATAAGATTTCTTCAAACGTTATTAAAATCTCAACTACTATTAACTTCTGGTTCATATCCACTTTACAATTTTTTTAACTACTATTTTGTTCTGATTTGGTCGAATTTACATAATTTTTTAATAAAAAAATGAATAAACAAAATTTAGTCAAGCGAAGCAATTTTGTAAATTAGAGCATAATAAACGTTTCAAATATTTATGCTGAAATCTTGGATATTGTAATAAAAATATAAATAACAACATTTTAAACCAGCAAAACTTCCTGTATTTATTTCTGCACCCTCGCAAAAATATTTCGGACAATAATAAAAATGACTTTTGATTGTACTGCGTACAAAAATGGATGTAATTCTGTATCACAATATGAAATGTTTTTGAAAAAAAGGGCAATAAATTTTGCTATATAACGTAATAGTGGTAATAGTTATCGTTATTTAAATTTTTGTCATCATCATATTGTCCGATTTGGGTGGACAAGATAAATAACAACACTGTATAAATGGTCATTTATTACATACAAAAATTAGCATATATTCAAAGAGTTTTAAAGTTCATTGAATTAATTTTTAACTTCTCATGGAATGATAAAAATTAAAAATAATACGTAACATTTTGGAAATTTAATTTTCTTATTCAATATAATTTAAGCTGATATCATTGGATCCTTAACCACAACTATGAAATCATGGCGTCGAACTTTGATGAAAATTCAAATACGACGGAATGAAAATTTAAGGGAAATGGGAAACATTCTATTCAGACAAATCTCTAATTTCTACCCTGTAAACTTATGGAGCTCTATAGTGAATATTAGTATCAACTGGAAATTCGAATTTAAATAATTTATCTATAACGTTAGAGGTTACCGAAAATTATTTAAGTTTTAAATAAAACAATAACTTTTCCTTAAATTTCAAACTTATTGAATGAATAACATAACATTCCATTAGATAAATTGTCAATTCCATTTGATTTTAATTTTATGAAAAGCGGAATTGACATTTTTGTGAAGTAATAGTTTTACCAAGGTTTCAAGAATAAGCAATTGTGATAATATAACTTCTTCCACTAATTATTAACCTTCACCTTCCAGCAATGCATACATTGTTTAAAAGAAACAGAGGCTCTTACCGCCGATAATTGGTTGTATAACAAATGCGGTGAATAAGAGTTCGATTCCAGAGAGGCCAATAGCGCAACTTGGATTAAATATCCAAAATTTACGATCCTATCTAAAATTTGAGGTTTGGCATTCGGATAATCACCCAATCCTGTAAAAAAAAACAATTGTGCGTAAATTTAAGTACATTAGCAGACTGTAGAGCTAAAGAGACAGAATAGTTTTACTTTGGTTTGAAATTTTGTGCTGTTGTCAAATTTGTATGGCAAACATAATTTTGATGCTTCCAGCCACTGTAAAGTTAAGATTACATTAATGTACACTCCTCAGTATACAAACTAAATGAATCTTACTAAATTCAATCCCATTAGGTCACTTTTATATAAATATAATTTTTATCTAAAGATTTCAGGGAGAGATTTAATCTAATTTGAAAAATATTTAAAAACAACTTTCATAAATTCTTTAATTATTTTGTGTTTATTTAGTATAAATTTATTTTAAATGTATGAAACTTTCCAGTTTTACTTATTTTGAAGTCCACCTACACATAATTTATACATTTCAATTGTTTTGCTACTAGTTGCAACATTTTTTTTTTGGCAATAAATTTTAACGAAACTGCCAATAGTTCAAAATTATCTAACTACTTAATATTTTACTTATGATAAATAAATTTTACATAAAATATTTTGTTGACCATAAAAAATATTATTTAAATGATACTTTTGGGATATATAAACAAATAAAAATTTAATGTTAACCCCCCAACTGAGTAGATAATTTTAAAATAATCTTTTTTATTGAAATTTTCATTAACTCAGCTTGAAGCCTTCTATTAAAGTTGATGATTTCTTCAATATCTGTTAAATAATTTTGATTTAGTTTTATGTTGCAGAAAAAAAAAAAATTTAACAGATATTTTCTGTCTATGCAAAATTTTTGTTAGTTAGAAGTCACTTTTCACTAATATTGTTAATTTTATCTATAGTTATATGAATAATAAATTATATTGAAACAATTTTAAAATTTCTTTTAAGACTTAATAAATTTACCAGCTAGGTGTAAAAAATATCTTTTTTAAATATAATTTTAAAAAATATTTTCATTTTTTATGTCTTGCTTGTTTATTTAACATAATTTTTCCAATAAACAAGCTCGTTTGCAAAACATAAAATTTTTGAAGATCATTGAAAATTTATTGATGGAAATATTGATATTGAAGAATGTATACTCGTACATAAAATATAAAATTGAATTATGAATTAAAATATTTAATTGTTTTTTATACTAATTTTATGAATGTCTGTTTTAAAAATCATTAAAATTACTTACAGTGGGTTCCAAGTAGTCCTCACGAAATCAGAAATCTGGCATTCAGGAAAACATTAGGTTTTTACAGAAGCCTGGTAATCAGCTGACCAAATACTACATCTCTTTAGGTCGTAGCGTTAAGAGGAGAAGGTTCGTACTTCTGTCTTAACGACCCTATATTAATTTAATCTTATCTATTCAGGGAGAGATTTAATTGAAAAAAGTTTCGAATTAAGTTTAAAATTATAAGAACTAAGGAAATAGTCAATAAGGTAAGATTTCATTGTTAAGAAAGCTCTGATTTCTACAGTTAGACAGCTTTTGACTTTACCTTTCAATTATAAGTTACTGATTAATTAAATTATATATAGCTAGTTCACAATTTCAATAATAAAATAAAGTCAATAAGGAATAATGGTTCTGGTACAAGTATCGATTCCATAATTATTGCTTATGCTAAGAATCCATCATTTAAATAATAATTGTCTTTATATGCTTATTTTTGGATATGCTTTTTCCGAAGGTTACAGCCTTTTCTGTTTTGTGATGGCCTTCTTGCTGTTATTCGTTTTCTAAAATCTAAAGTGTTATGAAAAAATAAGCAGTCTGAAGTTACAGCAAATTCACACAAGATGTATTTAAATTCAGCGGCGCGGCAGTGTCATAGTAATAGTGAGCTATGCTGTGATGCTCCGTACGGGATTAGACTATCGAACGAGGTATCGATATCCATATAAGTTTACTCAGCTTTAAAATATTACCAGTAATAAAAATTTGTAATATTTAATTGTGATTTTAAGACTGGGGAAAATGCTAACAGTTGAGACCATTTCTGGCAACTATAAAGCCATTAGGTGATTGTATTTAAAATATTCTTTACTATAATATAGAAACTTATATTTCGAAATCGAAATTGTAATATAAATGTCATAAAATTTAGGAGTGAACAAGGAAAAACTATAAATTCAATACTTACAGTGGGTTACAAATATTTTGTATGCTTTACTATACATTCAGATTATACTTGCCTGCTTTCTTGCCCTGATGGAGAGCATTTCTTAAGGCCTTTATGCCTGGTCCAATATTTATGGAGAAAACAGTACATAGTTTCACTTCAAACATTTATATTAAATAATTGTACCTTTAAAAAGCTTTCTACAACTTTCCTTTCCCCATTATTTGTTTATTATAAATAGTACAAAAAATAATTCCGAAATTAATGTTGTCATCTAAAGTTAAATCTATAAATAATCAAAAAAATACACAAAATTCTTAAATTCCAAAATATTTTTCGAATACATAATTTCCTGGACTTAATTATTATTATATACAATTTTATTTTTGTTTTGGTAAAATTATTTTATAATCTTGAAACATAAATAAAACATAATATTACACAATTGTTAAATAAACATCTAATGTTGGCATATGACCTTGACAAATCATCTAAATATTTATAATTAATTTATAATGTTTTTTTTTTATAAATATGATTTTATGCTTTTTTTTTTTTAATGTACGATCAAAGAATTATATGATAATGACCTATGCATCCATAAAAACAGATTAAATAAAAAAAATTTTTGAGAATGATAAAGTTATTTTGTTATGATGTCGAAGAATTTTAATATTTATAGTGAAATTTATAGTAGCCGTGGCTAATTTTGAATTATGTAATAAATAATTTTTGTAAATATATAAAATTTATTAATATTTTTATTGGATAATAAAATTATGAAGTTTATTAATGATTTATATATCATTAATTAATTTTTCACACCAAATTTTTGCTAGCGATTTGTACAGAAAGCTATACTGAGATTGGAAATGGTCTTTTTATGATATTATTGATTTTTCCAAGAAAAATGTATAGCTAACCAAACCTATACAAATGAACTTCAACTTAGGCCACTTATTATAATCATACTGGAAATTCAAAAACACTAAATGGAATAACATTTATTTAAAAAAAAACTACAAGTAGACCTCAAGCATAATCGATTTATTAGCCAGAATGCGCACTTCTAAGATAAATCCATCACAGTAAAGCATTGTTTATGCTGTGATATCACATCCCCTGTCAAAGATTTAACAATTACAAGCTTTTTAAATCTATTAATATCTGATATACCAGATTTATAATAATTATATTGCCGAAATTTGCTAACTTTTCACTTAGCAATTACAGAATTTCACAAGTTAAAAGCTTGTTGAACCGAAATTATTAAAAGTTTTCTTCATCTCTCATTAAATTTAGTTTTCTTTCGTAAAATTCCATTTTTTCCAGTAAAAATCTCTTCGTCGTGAATCTTAATTTTTACTCTACAGAATTCAAAATGATAATAAATTATAATGAAAAATGTATTTTTCATGTTGCTGGCTTTTAAAATACGCTTCGGGCGATAAAACTTTTTGTTTTTTATGTAGTATGTATAAGTGAGCAGCGATATTTTTGCGTAGGACGAAAATTGTTCATCATCTGTAAAAATATCTCGAAAGCTGCTAATACTAAAAAAAAGAGATTTGATTAGCGACACGATTTCTTTTTTCCAACATTTTAAACTACATAAAAAACTTCAATATTCTGAAAACTTCTTTGGTCTTGTAGCATTTTGTATTAGTAATTTTTTTAGCAGCATTTGGAATTTTAGAGCAGTTAATGATTTGCACAAAATAGAATACCAAAATCAAAAATATATATATAAAAAAAAAACAATTTTTTATGATATCAACACGAAAGGAGATTTATTAATAACTTTTTATGAGTATCTTAAACAGTTTTTGAAGAAAAGATACTTTATCTTATAGATACATAAGTAAATGTACAGATTTTAGTGTATCTTTTTAATGTTTGTATCGTAAAACTCAGCTGATTTTTATTTATGTTTTGGTTGTCTTTTAACAAATTACTGGTCTATCAAACACTCTTACTTCCATTTCCAGCCATTTTTTTTTTGTTTTTTTTTTAAGTTTATGCATAGGCGAAGCATATAATTTTTATGTTCATTATAATGGTTTAGCTATGCTAGCAGGTATACATACTCTTTAAGAAAATGTCGTCTTTAAGATTTGCTGCTGTTGCTAAATAATAAAAAAAAAGTGTTGCGCGCGCGACTAAATCTAGTCTAAATATTTTGGTATAGAAAAGTTTATAAAAAAAAAAATTATACATATTTTTTTTTTATATACATAATTGATCAGATATTTTTATGGAGATTTTGTTTTTTTTCAAAAATATATTTCGAACTTCTTCAGTCTATCGCTTCATTGCCGTGTGATCGGATCAAGAATATAACAAAAAAAAATAATATAATTTGTTAGAATTATAACAATTTTTTGTGGCTGGAATTGATAAAAAATGATTTCTATAAAAAATTTAAATTTTCAAATTAGAATTTGTTCGTAAAATAAACTCATTGAGTTTTTGAGTGATATTCAAATATTTTTTTTTAATTTAATAGTGTTATTGTGAATATTTTATATAATTGTAATTTTTAATAGTGGACAATAATTTGTGGATTTTCTAAAGGATTATATAAACTGTTACTAAATTGTGGTAAGTTTTATTAACTGAATAAGGAAATTAAAGAGTTAAAGATACATTTAGACTGCTCCAGCTTAGCTTCTCAGTTTAAAGGTCTCTTTGGTTCATCAACGTAATTACCATGAGAAATTGACAATTTTACATTGTCATTTTGATTTATTCATAAATTATTATTACAGTTTTGGAATTTCAAGAGCAAAGAAGCTAAAATAGATTACATAAAAAAGTTTAAATGTATCAAATGTCAATAATTTCATATTAAAAACATTATTTCCCGTGAAATTAATTATTGAAACTTGTGAAAAATGTACCGAAACGAGTACTTTAACTTTTAGTAATCATTAGCAGCAGAAACGTACCACTTCAACGGAACATTATTTATTGTAATCTTATCGTAAACAATACTGAATTTAGTCATTTTGTCTAATCTGAAGCAGCGTATGAGCCAGAGATAATCCATCAGGCTAATAGAAAATTCTTTTAATAATAAAGCAATAATATACTTTACAATATGACCCACTCTTTCAGTTTAAAATTCATGTGTTTGACTTCGGTACACGACTATTAAGAAAAGTAGTACAGCAAGACAAGGTATCTCAAATTGGTACTATATTAGTAATTGTATAGTACATATTATTTTTTGAAGAGTAAACGTAAAAATGAAAATATTGAGAAATGCTAATATTAAATTATAGTTAACATTTCAGATAAAGTTTTTCAAGTTTATTAAAAGGTAAATTTTTACTGTATCGTAAATTGATATCTTTTCATATTAGATTTATGATGACATTGTGGTTTCTATTGGAATATTTATGACAACAAGGTGCTAAATTTTATTATCAAATTTCAATATTTGATAACTTAATGTTCACCTCAAATTCATTTGAAATAATGTAAGAAAGACGAACAATTGCTAGTTTCGAAAATTAATCAGAGATGGATTTTCAAATAAATAAGTTGTTTGTATAAGCTTTACAAATCTCTTGTATTAAGGGGTCTTCTAAATCTAAATTTAAGTATATGGTTCAATGTCATATGTCTTTCAAATTTGAGATTACATTATCAGAAAATTAAATAAAAACGTTTGAATTTTGATAATTGCTATATGAAATTTATATAATTTCTTCTTATTTTTAATTTTGTTATAATTTTAAATATATTTAGCTAATTAATGAACACCAAGAAAGCCTAAAACTAAATTTAATATATTTTTCTAATAATTTAATTATTGAAAAGTAATTTTCCCACTTATAAAATATTCTTTCAAATTGTATAGCTGGTGACAAGTTAAAAACGATAATTTGTATGCATAGAAAATTTGATAAGAAAACTATTTTAATATTATATCTTTCATCAATGGAAATTTGATCATCATCTATTCTTATATGATAAACATTTTAAAAATTTCCATTTTTAGAAGCATATTTAGATTAAAAGATTAACTTTTAAGATATTAATTCAATAACAAATTTAAACCTGTTGACACTATACTATATAAAACTTTGATTTTATGATCTAAAGATGATCACTCCCTTATCGGGAGTAATCATCATTTATTATCGCACGTTAATATCAGCATATAAAAAATAACTGCCAACCTAGGGGCAGTAGATGCCTTGTAGTAGATAACATAACAATAATGCTTTGTAACAAAAAGTGTTCACTCCACTGGGGAGTATAGAGCCTAAATGATAATTGTTTCATAAGATTTTTATTGAAATTTGGAACTATTAATTTTATATGGATTCCGAACTATAAGTTTCTTTATAGTGAAGTAACTTTTAATTGCAACAAACTAATGGCTTTTAACTGTGAGACAATAGTACCAACCGATTCCATTTTTCCCAGTCTTAAAATGACAATTAAATATTGACAATTTTTATTACTGGTACTCATTTAAAGGTAAGAAAACTTAGAGCGACATTGTTGCCATGGTTTGGATTTGAACTACTATTACGCCACCGCCGGTAAATATAAAAATTACATAGTATTAGAACACAATGAACTTAATTCGGACCCACTAAGAAAATTTTACAGACATCATCTAAATCATGAAACAATACTGAGTGAATGACAAAATTTTACTGAAATCGGATAAGAACCCACATCTCTTCGCACAGGTGTCGAATAATTTTCATCGTTCGGAAACATAAAATAAAAATTAATGCAATCAATTTTTTTAAGCCTTTATTGCAATCACAATATACGAACTCTTCGTAATATAATATGAACAAACATTAAAAGAACTTCTAGACTGGGGTTTTTCATTATCTCTTACACTATGTTGTCCCGATAGATTATCACAAATTTTAATCTTTATCGATAGTTTTTCATTCCATTTCAAAAAAAAATTATAAAACTTTCCCGCTTTTATATATAGAATGTTATTTAGATATAAATTCTTAAGACAACATTTTAGATTATTATACGCAGATGGTCAATATCTTTTGATGGATATGTTGGTTGTCTAACTTTACCACTTAGCACCTATTAAAATAATAAGTGAAATCATAATTGAATATTATTGGTTATTTCTTTGAAGCAAAATTTTTCAATAGAATTTATATAGTGAGTCAAGTATAAGTGTCATAATTGGCAGTATTTTCATTACACCAATTTTATTAAAGTGATCGTCTTTTGTATACGGTCAGTGATTTTACTATTCGATTGAAAATTGTATGGTTTTTATATAACCAATATACTTTTAGTTATATTATATCCTAAATTAAATTGAACTAATATCGTGTTAGCAATATAAAATTTAGCTTTATTTTAAAAATCATATTTTTTTATGAAATTATGGTTCGCTTATAAATTTGGTTAAAAATATAATTTCAAAAAATTGCAATTTGGTAATATAACTTTAGCTAAAAAAGTTATGTAATTTACTTTCGCAATATTCATAACAATCAAGAAATCTTTATTGGTCATCAGAATTCATTAGTACATCATAAAAATTATATAATATTAACCATTGTAATAAAAATAAAAAACGAATAAAAGAAGATTTTCCTAAAATGGACAGAGCATCAATTTGTGTATTATGTTTTGCGGTTGGAAAGTTTTTTTTTTTTTTGGTAAAAATCAGTGACATTTTTACAGTATCTATCATTAAAATTACATAAATATTTTAGTAAAGTCTTTTCCGTATATCCAATCAAAATAATGTTAAACTCGTTCCGTTTTTTAATAATTCTATGTAAAGAAGCTGTTCATAAACAGGATTTTCTGGTCGTTCTTCTGTACGGATTTCTTACATATAATTATTTATTTATTTGATTGATTAATATCTTGTGAATGTAAGGTGACAAATTGACAAGCATATTTCATAATTTTTTTTTTGTACATATACTTTATAAAATCATTTTTAATACAAATTGATAGAAATCACAGAAAAAGTTATGATGTTATGAGTCTGATTTAATTGATTTAAATGTCTATAATAATTTGTTAGCAGATTAAAGAGTACACACTAATTAACATTACGAATTCCTGATAATACTAGTCGTTAATAGGGGCATTTCTTTTTATAGGTTTTCCTTATGTTTCCCAATTCATTTCCTGCCGAACTGTTACATATCTTTTTCTGATATTCTGTTTTTTTCTGTAGAAAGTTTCATTATTATATTATAAGCATTTTTAAAAGCATAACTTACTCATTGTCATTAATTGGACATGCAATAGTTTGATGGTAGCCTATTTCATATGTAAATATTTGTACCGAGACGCACATACTGAAAATTACTGACCATATGGAAACTCAGCTAAACCGAATCTAGTGTTTAATATTAAAATATTAAATTTATTGAGTAGAGATTTTATTGAGCAGAGCTTATTGATGTTAATAATGAAAGAAGATTTTCAATGTTCTTGTTGATTCGATGCTGCACTTACAGATTAAGTGAAGTTTTCGATGCTGCACCTTCAGATTAAGTGAATTAACTCTTACAAGTACAATTTCATTAGTGTTTCTAATTGCTGTTGTAAATTTAACTTTCCAAATACATAATCTTTTCTTTTAGCCTTGCAGTTTATTTTCAGTTCCTTTATTTGAGTTAATATTTTAAGCATTAATTTTTCGAATGTCTCAGATTGAATATTCTCGTCAAGTTTTGCTGAAAGAATGGATTTTTTAAAACATCCGGATATCATTTTTAAAAAATCCATAAAATATTTACATAAAAATTATGAAATTTTAATACATATAAAAAAAAAATATAATTTAATGTTTCTTTTTAAATTAAATAGCTGAATATTAAACAAAAAAATTAAAATACATCCTTGTAAAAAACGTTGTAGCAAAACTATTTATTAAATAAAAGATCTTGGTAAATTTTGACTTAAAACTATATAAATATAAAAATTGAATTTATAACGCCAACACATAAAATATTATTTGCATATTATTTTTTTTACAGGATGATTCCGATCATCATAAGTTATGCAAATCCTCTAATTTACAATATTTTTGCAATACATTTTTAGCACACTCTGTCCATATGTTAATCTAGTTTTCGATTTTTTAGACCCCACAAGGTAAAATTTTCAAAATATGATTAAATGAAGTTAAAAGTCATTTTAACAACTCACATGTGAAAATATATAAGCTTAAGGGCCACTTAATCTTTTGTTCAAATAAATTGATGAGCTCATATTTATTATTTTTGTATTTAAAATTGGAAACGTAATATAACAATTTTAGATTTACAAAAATTTATACAAGAAAATCGTAAATAAAATTGATATAAATTTGATTAATTTATGTCCTTAGGTTATTTATTTACATATTAAAAATGTAATATATTTCAATATTCAAAAATTATTAAATTTCAATTTAAATTTATTGAATTTAACCCACACTGGAACATCTTGTGTTTGCGTGCGATAGCCTTACACGTATCTGGTACAAATAATTTGGGAATTACTTTTTACACTGTTGGCCCTTCTAACATTACCATTGTTATGTAGATAATTATTCTCTACATAATGGTAAACAGAATTTTTGATAGAATTAGTGCTTATTTTTGAATCTTAAATAGAGGGAACACAATGGATCGATCAAGGTTGACGAACGATCTTCACGCGTCCTTCTTAACCTAACTTAGGCTATTCAATTTATAGTTTGTTATACATTGTAAATATTTTCAAATTGAAAATATATAAAACATATAATTTTAATTAGTGGCTTCTTTTTTGTATTTTTCTGCTGTAAATTTATGTCAGATATCTAGTGCTACCGAATATAGTGTATTCCTTGTCTTAACGATAAATATTCAAAATTCGGAATCCATTATTATCCGTATATATATTGCCGTATTTTCATTGGATCGTTAAGACAAAGTGCAACTTACCCGCAACGTAAGGTAGAAGATCTACAGACTTATTCGTCTTATTGCTTCGGAGTTATATAAATATAACTTCAGTTACAAATTTCTTAAGTAGAATCCTTTTTTTTAGCATTTTTTATTGAAAACTCTAAAAAATTATAATTTTCTTTCCTTGTATTCTGAATATGACCAAACCCATGCTCAGACTGTACACAGGAATAGTCACGGGTAATTTACTATTACGTAAACATGCCGTGCGACTAAGACTGACAACGTAAACCGCTTGTAGAAGCTGCGCTGAAGATGACGAGACAATTGAACATCTTTTATGTCACTGTCCCTCTCTGTAATAAAAGATTAAAAATTTTCGGTTTTTATTTTGCAAAAGATTTAATAGAAACCTACTAAACTGACAAACATTATAAAGAAAGTGGGATGCCACGATTCGCGGTGAAAATGGGTAACATATCGTAAGGGTGTACAACAGGCCATACGGCCGCTTCCATTCCCCCATTCTCAAACCAACTAACTAACCATCTTCTTTCCTTGATGTACACTGACTTTTTCGTATTAAATAAAACAATTTTTCAATTAATTAATCAATTCTTTGTTACTAATTTTTATATTTTTAATTAATTCAAAACGATTTGTCAAAACAACCATTTGAAATTTATGTAAATGTTAATTCCAAATAGTATCAATTTTTGAAATAATTTTCATTAATTACAAAACTTTAATTCATATCTTTAATTATTTCGTTGTCTAAATATTTCGACATAACTAAATTACATACAATCAAATATTTATTAAAATATCCTACTGATTTTTATGTAAATTTTCAAAAACTAAATCGTATTCAGATCAATAATAGCTAATGCTATTTTATCTTATATAGAAATTATTTTGCATTTCTAGAAATTAATTGATATCAATTTGATTTCTTAATTAAAGAAAATATTTTTTATAAATTTGTGGGTTTTCATATTTAGTTTCTGTGAATATTAAGCGCCGCCACCGCCGCCGCCACTATAGATAAATAATTTTATCATATTTTATTTTAATTCATCTAAAAGGGGGCAATTATCTATTAGCTATGTGACCATGTCCATACCACACACGAAAATATTCACTATAAATTTGCATAATCCTTTTATATACAATAAGAATTTTTTATGTAAAATAAAAAATAAAATAAAATTATATCTTAATATAATAATTGGCAATTGGTATCAAGAAAACAGTTTAGTGAATAATAAAATTGGAAAATTTGTACAGATTAGTTTGAAAAGAGATTAATCGAAAATAGAATTTGTGGTTATATTTTTTTTATATGATAACTACTACTGTAAAATGTGAAAGATATAAGCATGCTATAGAAAATTATGCTGGTCAAACATAAAGATACATATCTTAAACAGTTCAATAGTTATTTTGTTTTTCTTGTTTTTATAGAAGAAAATCCTCTGCGGCATAAAACCAGTAAAAAAATTGTAATCTTCTTGTATATTTTTATGGTATGCTTATGGTTACATGTAAAAAGGAATTGAAGGAATCTCCTTGTTCAGTTTCGTTTTTTTTTTTCTTTTAGTTAGTAAAATACTTCAGGGAAAATTCATATTGAATGTTTAGATTTTTTACCAGTTGCTTTTTTTTATATAATGGCATGCTTACGTATATACAAGAAAAACGCCATCGAACAAATTGACTACAATTTACATCCTAAGTGCATGATCTTTTTCATTTTTCAGATGGCAGTATAGAGTAAAGTGTCGTTACACTGTTATAATTTATGAGGAAATTGGCTGTGATAAAAGACAAATTTAATATTTTGAAGATCAAGTAAATATTGGTTGAAGATCAAGTAAATATAAAGTAACGTTTAGCTTACACATGTCAATTACAACTACAAACTACTGCTAAATTTTTCGTTTCACATAGAATATTCCATCTGTTTCGGGTACTCGCTGTTAATTTTATTTCATGCTAGGCTTTGCCAGATTTATACATGCTTTATTCGCTTCCATCTTTGGGAGACTTTTCTTAATCTGCTTGGCTGTGAATTCCATTCCAAGGATTGGCGGTATATTGGCGGTATATTAGCATAAGTAATCTGCATTCTCGCAATTAAAATTTTAAATTGAAATTTGAATAAAAGTTGAAATGTTATTTGAATTATCAATTCCACTAAATACCAGTTATAAAAATAGTGTATTTATGAGTGTTGTTTTAATATTGGAAATAATTCCAATAATATAAGAAGTGCAAAATAATAAATATTTATGTTCCTGAATTATTCGTACTTGCCTTTATATGGTGTCGTACTGAAACCATGCTAACTTTCTGTTATTAAATTGATAAAAACTTACTCAGTGCTAATAATGTTACACCTGAACACCACCTACACCACAAAAGGCTACCTAAATTCTAAATAATACCACACTGCCGCCACCGAGTTACAAAAGATTAAATATGAAATATAAGTAATGTATTAGGTCAAGAGTTTGATTCCACTTTTCCAGAACGAAACATCGATGACACTCTAACTTGACTGTAGTTTTAAAAAAAATACTGACGGTTTAGAGTTAATGCAACAAATATCTCACTTTTAAAAGCCATTATCAGCTTATTCTAATTAAATTTCTGCCACTATGATACAGAATTCATAACGCAATTAAAAGTTGTAGAAAACAATTATGTTCTTCCATATTCAAAATGTCTGAAGAGTTGTGAAACTTCTGCACTGTTTTGTGATGCGTCGAAATAGTATTCTGAATCAGACTTAAAGAAAGTTATAATTCGATATCCATATAAAATAAAAGGTCCCCAAATTCCAATTACAATGCCAGCAAACATTTATGATTGAAAACAGGATGCCTTGTGAATAGTTTACATCTGAATTATTGTATTGCCACTGAAAGCCGAAATAGATTAATTGTTAGTAGTTTAATTAGACAAAATAATAAATAAAAATATTTATATATTCCGACAGAAATAGATGGCGTTGTACTACTTCAAAGATTATATAATATAAAAATAAATATTTCAATTAAATTTCATTGCGATCTAGTATAAAGATTACTTTTAACGTTTTAACAGTGCAGTAAAAACTATTAATTTGTAAATAAATGTTTCTTCTTTTAAAATTGTAATAATATTTATAGAAAAATTTCTGTTTATATAGAATTTTAAATGTTTTTTTTACATATAGATATTTTGTTATTTTATGCAAATTCTTTTTATTCTTTTTTTTCATAACAACATAACTTTTTGTAAATGGATACATGAGAAAGATATTTCTTCAATATATTTGCAAATATTTATACTTCAATATATGGAATACAAAAATTAAATAATTTTTTTTTTCAATTTTGTTCTATTTGAAAATCTAGAAGTGATTTTTTATGTCCAAAACATAAAAGCGGCTTCTAAGGCAATTCTTGTATCTAGTAGATACACAAGGCAACTCTAAAATGGTATTATTAATATAATTTTTTTTTTTTTTTTTTGCATTATTACTTATATATTTACACATTTTTGATATGCTATTTTGATCAGGTTACCCGCATTTACTTAAATTGCCTTTTTAGAGAATATCTCAACCGGGAATATTTTTTTTATTTTTATTTTTTGTACACTTTGGCAGATTTTATTTATCCATATTTGTTGATGATGAAGAAGAGACTTTCTGACCATATTTGGATGAACAAGTTTCTTGGAATTTCTTACTATAACTAAAATACTATATTATTTAATTTTTATGTTTTATTATGAAAAAATGTTACGATTTTTCAAATTGTCATAGTGACAATATTTTTACAAGAAGTAATTTGATATTAGTGTTTACTCTACTCGGTGTATAAGAGAATATTTGATATTTTCTTTTTGCAATTTTGTTGTTAGTGATATTAATATGAAATTGTAGATTGCATTAGGTAAAATCAAAATATTTATGATATTTTACACTATGGCTGAAATAAATGTTAATTAATTAAGTATTAAATGACCACACTAATTGCCCTAAGATGAACTGTTTAGAAGTTATGATTTTATATTTGTTAGTACCTGTTCGAAATAGCTCATATTTTTCTTAATATGAACGAAGAAAATAAACAGATCTGAAGCACATAACTTGTAGATATGTAAATTTATTATAGTATTATATTTACATAGTTATTTTGTGGCCTGTTGCATTTTAACGAATTGACAGGTGACAGCGGAGCGAAGTAGTTGGGTTTTTTATGTTCAGAACCACGACGTCTAAAGCTAGTGGGAACATGTTAATTTGTTTGGTTTTTTATGATGCTGGAACTACTATTTCAGTATTTTGGTAAGTTTTTTTCTTCGCAATGGGGAAACAGCCAAAATCGAGCTGTGCCCTTTTCAAAGAAGTTTTATGACATTTTTATTGTAATTTGGATCTACTAATTTTATATGGATTCCGAACCATAAGTCTCTTTAGAATGAAGACACATTTAATTTCAGCAATTTAATGGTTTTTTATAGTGAGAAATTTGTCGTCAGCTTATAATTTCAACCATTATCATTTTTCCCAGTTTTAAAATCACACTTAAATATTGAAAATTCTTATTACTGGTACTCATTTAAAGCTGAGTCAACTTAGAGCAATTGAACCACGAAGCTAATGCATCACAGCGTAGCACATTACCTCTACACCACCGCCACCCATTTTACTTGTAGACAGCTGGATACAACCTGTCATACTTTTGGAATCATATACTTTAGTACTAAAAATTTATGCCTTGGTAAGGGAAGTAACTAGGAACTGTTAACCCCATGTAAGTGGTAGCTTTTTAATTTAAGTTTTAATGTTTTGTGTATTTTCGGTTTAAAGGTATGAACTTATTTTTATTGGGCTCTTCTCTTTTGTTAATGGACCTACTAACAATATCTCTCTCTTAGGTTGGTTTTGCTGATGTAAACAAATATTCAGTTTCATTCTTAAATTCCCATTTTCTTGGCAACGAAAAGATTTTGCTTGAGCCTAACATTGATTAATATCAGAAATTTTTTAATTTATTTAATTTGACACCAACACAATTTTGTTTATAAATAATGTCACCACCACAAAATTGTATATCTTTAATTTCAATGTTTTAGTTAAACCGCAAACTTAAACTGGTTTTCAATTTATATTCTTACTAATAAATATTATATGTAAATATTAAATGATTTTAAAAATAAAATCTTTAAAATCATCAACATTATTAATTTTAATGGTAAAAATACTATAAATGGTCTAATACTAATGATGGCATTTTGCCTAAAAATCAAATAGTCCAATAAAAAATATCTAATTTCTCTTACACCATAAAAAGGTGTCATTATGCTAAAATATAAATATCTTGTCCAATAAATATTTTTGTCTCCGCATTTAATTCGAAAAACTTAAATTAACTAAAAATAAAAAAGTTTTTGTTTATTAAAAATTTATATTTTGTTTAACTAATAAATTTGGAATTTATTGATTCCAACTCAAATCTATCAACATTTTAAATGCTTGACGTTGTTTATAAATATTGAAAAAGTTTTGTTTTCTTTCAAAAAAATCATCAGTTTCAAAAATCATCACTTTGAATGATAATTTATATATGAAATTTCTAAATGCTGCGAATCTATAAAAATGAAGAAATATTGAAAATTACCAGCAGTTTTAACTGATGATTCTTAATTACAGATGGAAATATGATATACAATATATTAAATTTATAGTGGATTTTTATGTTTATTTTGGTATTTGGTTAAATCAATTCGGTTAATCTATTATTCAGATTTCAGAATAAATTATAGATTTATCATTAACGTTTTCACGTTTTCTGTCAGAGTGATAAAATAATGTAACTACTCATAAAACTGTAGAAGAAATCGACATCAATCAGATTGAAGACGATGAAATTAAGTTAAATGGTTGTAATTTAATATTGAATAAATTTTTTGATTACGATAGTACAATATTTATACGAATTTAGTGAACCAGCAGCACCAGACTTTAAAAGTATCCTATCCATTAAGAAAAGCAATAGTTTCCCATGGAAAAAGTAACAAAAACCCAACTTTTTCTATTTAATTTGCAGCGTTCTCTCTACCACCAACGCCAATCCGACTGTGATTATTGAAATAGTTTTGATTATTAATTCTTTAGGGTCTGTACAATTTATATACAAAAATTAAAATTGATGTATAATTTCCAAATTGTCTTAAAACCTCATAATACCAGCAATTAGGCCAAGGTTTTTATATATATATAAAAAAAATTACTTTTTGCTAAAATCATTACATCTTAATTGAAGTTATTCTTATGGAATAACAAATTACATCCTTCGAACATACAAATGAGCGAGCCAAAGTTCAAAATAACTTAATACAAATCTTCAACCATCAAATACGGCGACATACAAGTTCTGCACATATTATTATTTTATAAATCTTCAAATTATAGAGTTAATCTTTTTCACAGATTGTCTCATCATCATCAATTTCCTACCTAATCATTATTAAGTATAATCATATTTTTTTTTTATTACAAATATTTAACATCTTCCAGAGATTTTAATATTCAACATTTTATAACATAAACGAACAGAAAAAAATGATTTTAAACTCATTTTCTACATACCAAAGACAGATATCATATCAGATTTAAAATATTTATTGTACGATGAACTGATTTCATTGCAGCTAAAATTGATACAAATAACAAAATTTATTAATGATTTAAATTTTTTTTTTGTTTGGTCTAAAATAATTTCTACATTGATCTCATACTTCATTATACTAAGCGCTTCAATTTTTATAAAACATATTTACTAATGCTTGTTGATCTCTGCTAAGGTGTAAATTTTTCATATATATGGTGATCTCTCACCTTCAATCTGCTTTGGATATCACATTCATATGGTTAAATATTATATCGAAGTAGCAAAAAATGAAAAAATAATACTATTATTTTTTGTTAACGATGAGTTATACCGCAGCTTTGGATGCTTCATTTCGCATCATCAGTTTAAATTGAATTACTCCAGCTGAGGTGTTTGCGATTAGATTGGTGCTATAATGATATTTATTATTTATTAATAATAAATATTTTCTGGCATAAATATTATAGTAGATTCACGACATAATATGCGATGTTCGTATGGTTCATTTTGGTGGGGCAGTTGCACAGTAGGAGTTCATGGACGATTTTTTTTTGTTTTTTTTTTTTTTTCTTCTTCTGTATTTTATCTGATTTGTTAAACGGGTAATTTTTCTTGTAATAATTTTTGTTGAGTTGGAAAATTTAAAGAAGTAATTTGTCATGTGAATTGTTTAGTTTAAAATGACAAATTGCTGTATAAACGTTGAGTTGGTCAGATATAGATGAAATATTGGAAAAATTGTTGTTTCGGAAATAAATAAATAAATATAATTTTTTATTATGTTTATTTAAAATATTTTGTTGTTTATTAGGATTGAATTTATAATTCATAGTTTTATTATAAAATTTGTAAACGTGTAAAAAGTGAAAAGTTTTTTTTGTAGGAATAGGCGGTAGATGTGAATCTAATAATGTTAAAGGAAAAGAGTTTTCTATTCCAGAGCCTTTGAATCAGAGGATATAAAAGAGTTAATTAGTTAATGACAATATGTTTTAAAATAATATCAAAATGTATTTTAAATACATATTAGAATTTCGACAGATCTCTTAAAATTATAGCGTAAGTTCATAGCTAAGAATACAACAGGTCACTGCGTATAGGAAACGCCGCATAGCTAGGTATCCTGTACAAGGAATGATATGGTAGTTGTATGACCATTAATCGTTAGCCAGGCTTTGCTCTCATGGTAACTGTACCACCTTAACGAATTAAATGATCTAGCCAGTAAACGACCTACGCAAACAGTACTAACATCATGAGAAGGATCTAAAATAACCTCATGCATTCTATATGTTTCACTAGAGTGCTTGGTATCAAAACGGCGCTAAAACACTACTTGTAGTCCTGGAAAGACTGTCTGGGGCTCGTAATTGAAACCAAACAAGCAATCACGGTAGAATTGGGAAACCTGAGAATTAGTGTCATCGATTGAGTGTTCTGAGTGTTCTGATGACACGGGTAAATTAAAGCCGACTAAAGTGATATCGTTCATTAGCACAATAGGCTGACTAATATGTGGCCTACATGTGAGGGAGTCTAGAAGTCCCAATCCTCTGCTGAAGAAATTTTATTCTAATATAATTGAGATATTAAAATTTATTAAAATTTTACCATCTTTAAGATTCGAATCTATTTGAATTACACTTGACTTAATCACAATTTTATTTTACTTAGATATTATCTAAAAAAATAAAACCTCAACTAAATATTATTTATTAATATTAATATTTATTATAATTTGTGTAATAAATGCTGTAATACAAAATTACAATAATCATAAAATTTAAATTTTATAAATCTAAAGAAAAAATTAGCACAAAATATTTTCTTAATGATCAAAATATGATCACTTAATGAGTCAGTTTTATGAAGATCTTTGTCTCATTAAATAAATAATTATTATTGGTAGTGTAAATTATTTTTAGCAACATTCATATAAAATTTCTGCATTAATAAAAAAATATTCGTTTTTATAGAAAACAAATTAATAAAAAATAATAAAAATATTTCATGGAATTTCACAGTTTTTCTTTTAGATTGATCAACAAAAACTGACCACTGAATTCACAAATTTAATGTTTAATTTCATTTTATGTATTATAGACGATATTTAAATCTATAAGATTTTCAGGTTTTTTTATTACTATATAGTAATTTTATATAGTGGACCTGGAAATATCTAGTTGTTAAGGTGGATTTACATGGTATCTTTATGGAGTACAAAATAATTTGAATAAAAGATTTAGATGATTTTCCACTTTGTTATAATAACTTTTGTCTTTTCGGATTCAATTTGATTTTAGTGTTATATTATTGCCTCGGAGTTTGTAGTTATTGTCATTATGGACTTGCAACGATTCCTATTTAATTATGTAATCAAAGAATAAGAAGTGATAATAACAATCCTCGATTTATGAATGGTATCACTGCGGTAAGATAACTGATCTGGTTATCCTCTTAAGTACCACCGCTGCTACGTTTAACTAATCTATAGAATGGATAGTCAGTCCTTCATCCGACGATTCTTCTAATTGGATGGTGCAAATTATCACCAGTTTTCTCAATAACAGAATAATTTAATCAGTGGTTTATATATTTTAATAAATTTCGACATTTTGGCCTAGGTGCAGTGTGGGAAAGAAAGGTCTATAGTTTTAAATCTCCAATTGAGGACATTCATTCAAAGACCAATATTATATGATAAAAATAACTGCTATAAATGATATAACCAAATAATCTACTCGGTATATAACCAACACTATACAAAACTGCTCTCTGTGCCACTGTTAATTTCAACTTATAAATATTATAGAGGTGAGGTTTTTTTTTTTCATCGAAAAACCTAAAAGAAATCAACAAAATTAAGAAAAGAAAGAAAAAAAACTGAATATTATTTATAAAATTGAAAACGATAATTTTCTGTAAACATTTTTTTATAAGCGTAGGCGTTTTGTTCAAAAAACACTCAACATAAAAATATACATAAATTCTTATTTATTTATTTATATTTATTTCAAGTTTCTTTCTATAACTCTGAACTATCGCAGATTTTCGTATACATTTTCGATGTTTGAGGTGTTCTGATATCAAAATCCGTAACATCTAATCCTCAAGCTTAGTAGTAAAATTTGTATAGATTGTAGTAAACTACAAAAAAATAGAACTTTTAAAGTTTATTGAAAGCGTTTTAATCTATTTATTTTTAATACAAATTTTAATTGTCTTTCAATTAATTTGATTGTGATATCAAAATTTGATCTGAAAATAAAATGAAAATAATTGTGTAATTCGAGGAGGTGGAGATACAACATATCACTACTATTAAACTACTATCAACGCTTCTATAACTACAACTTTAACCACATCACAACACTGACAGCAGGCAACCCAACAAGTTTTTGTTGTATATATTTACATCCACGCTTTTATGGTTGATCGGGTTTTTTTTATAAATATTTTTATTATGATTTCTTTGCTTGCTGCTGCTGGCTTTACTACGATTGTTTTCTGATTTGAGGATTTAATTTAGTTTGAATGATCGTTACGAATAGACGTGTTTATAGTAGAATTTCGGTTTCGATCAAGAACACCAAGTAAATAAAAAGTTTCGTGATAATTTATCCCTGTAAACATTGACAATATTGGTTTAGCTTTACACAATATTTTCGGCAAGGATAATTATTATCATTTTGATGTTGTATTTATCGTCGTCGTGACTCTGTAATAAATGTGTTAATAAAGACACGCGAATTTTAAATTAACGCGGTTGCTAAAATTCATGATCAGAGTGCTCAGATCTTGTTGCTTGGTTGAATGATGAAATCATTAAAATCTTAAATTGATATTTTCACACTTCATTAATTAAAAAAAAAAAATTAAAAGAAATTTTATTTTTTTATGATCTTTTATATTTTTTATGCAGAAAAAAAAAACCAATTTAATGAGCAATAATTAATTATTTAAGTGAAGTAAAATATGTGATAACATATTTTTTTTTTAATGCTTTTCAATTTTTATAGTGTAAATTGACTAATAAAATGTCAATATTTTAGAAATTTATTATACTAATAAAAGTGATTTTTATGTGAACAATTTTTTTTTGAAATTTTCTATTTTCTAGTTAATTATAAGTGAAGTGAAATAATTTATTACGAATTCTTTATAAGGAAAATTGTTGGTTTTTGGATTTATTTTCTATTGGAAAATTTATGGTAATATATTTTTTTTTAATCTGTTTTTATTTAAATATTGAAATATTCTATAATTAAAGAAATTTAAATTCTTAAAAAAAAATTATTAATAAAATAATACAGAGCTAATAATTTGTAATGCAAGGATGGCTTCTTTAATCGTCATTAACAGATTAAAATTTTGAACTGAATTTCAAAGACTTTTTTGAAAATTATTTGTATTTCCTTGGCACCAGTTTCCATGAAATTTAATATTCTTGTCAGTCAAAACACTTCAATCAACATTTCAAATTTACTCTTAAATATTTGTTAAAAGTATTTGAAATTTTTATTGATTTGGCTTTCAAAGCGTGTTATTAATTGTAAAATCTGAAATTATATAAATTATATCCTTTCTACAATCATTGCACATCACATCACAATATTATAATTAACATTTTCCATAAATTACAATTTTTTACTTCCTACACAATTTAATCAATCATAAATCATTTTCATAATTTTTACATGTTTTTATTACTAATTTCTAATAAGAAAATTCATAATTTGTTTTTCCTCGGAAATAAATCATTTATCATCTTTTCCACCTACAAATAATTTTTGTATTGAAGTTTGTTTGTTCAATTTGAAGTTTTATGTTTTTTTCTTTTTTTCTAATTTAAATTGGTATTTTGATATTACTAAGAAAGGCTGTTGTCATGATAATGCAGAATTATTTTCTTAATATTTCAAAATAATATAAAGTAATTATGATTCAAGTTACAGAATATTAGGAATTATAAATTCTAATTATAAAAATTTAAGGTTTTTAAATGATAAAATCAAAATTATAAACTTGTGAGTCGTTTATAGAATAATTACAACGCTTCTAAATATCATATAAATCAATATTTCATAGAAAATGGTATTCGAGCAATAATTTACATAATTGAACTTGATCTTAAAAATAGGATTTGACTGAAATTTTTTCTGGTCGTTTTTTTAGTTCGGAGAGTCCAAAAAAACGTCCTGATATTTGTAACCAGTAGCTTCAGTGTATTCAAATATATGAGCATCTCAATTTCTGAAGAAAATTTGATTTATGTTCTAGCTAGAGCAAATAATTATTAAACGATTTTATTGAAATTGTGGGACACAAATTAGTTTTGTAATCTTGTTTGTGCCTATAAAATTGGCAGTTTCATTGGACAAGTTACAAAGTTCTAATCATTATTGGACATAACTACGAGTTTTTTCTCTGCTAATTTATCTTCATTTAATTATAATTTTAATAAAGTCATATTGTATGGTGCGGTTAACTCGATTAAAATACTGTTTAAACTATGGTTAGTAGAGCAAAATAGGTTAGAATGGGTTGGAACAGTATGTTGTCTCCACACAAAGCTGTTCTGGAGTAACCACAATGCTAAACAATCGAGAAGTATTCTAAATATGACCAAACCTATGCTCAGGGTACACGGAATAGTTACAGGGCATTTAGTATTACGTACACATGCCGTGCGACTAAGATTGACAACGGAAACCGCTTGTAGAGGCTGTGCTGAGAATGACCGATGACCAGACAATTGAACATCTTTTATGTCATTGATGTCGTTCGAGAAATATAATAGAAGTAAGCAACCTGATAAACTTTATTAAAGAAGTTGGATGGCACGAATCGTAGTGAAATTTATAACGTTTCGTAAGGGGGTACAACGGACCAAATGATCTAGGTACGAGGTTTGGCCGCTTCAATTTCCCCCATCTCAAACCAACCAACCAACCAAGACATATTGTAAGTGTTTTGCACCGATTTCAATATATATAGAATCTATATATAAAAATATCCTGTATTCCATCTAATTCGATAGTTCAAATAATTTGAGGATAATTCTGACACACCTCATCTTCAAATATACAATTTCCCATAATCCTCCTACTCCTTATCAGCTCAGTACGCTGTCTATCCAACAAAAAAAAGATTATATTTCAATTCAATTTTATGGCTTTTACACATATTTCCGAAAAAACAAAATAAATATTTTAATATCTTAAGAATTCTCAAAAAATCAACCATGAAATGTTTTAACTAGCATCCCTCAATGGGGTTCACAGTCAATGCCTTAATTTCATTTACAATATATTGAAACATAAACATTGTTGTTAAGATCATCATCATCATAACAATTTTTTTTTTACCTTTTTATTATGTTCTTTTCGAGATATCTTTGATATCTTCAGACAAGTAAACTACTGCAATCGTCTTAAGTTTCAGAAACTGATGATGATGATGATGATACTGCAAAAATACGATTCAATGATATTTCACTGCATGGCGTTTAAAATTACAAAAAAAAAAATATCTATATTAAAATTCATATTACCAATAAATTCATGTAAATTTATATATGAAAGTGAAACGTAAATTTAATTATTTTATTGATTTGTTTTTTAGCTACTATTGAAATGAATATTTAAATATATTTTTTTTGTGATCATAAAAATGTTTGAAAAAATATTGAAAATAATAATTTAAATTAAATGTAATGATATTTGAATAAAGCTGTAAACTATACAAGAAAATCAATTAATTTGGAATATTATTTAAAAACTTGTTTTAATTATATTAATTAAATGAATTTTACTGTCATAATTATTGTACAATTTTTTTTCTAAACTCTACTAAAAATTGTATTTATTGATTCGATCGATATTCGATGATATGAAAGTTTTGAATTACAAAAATATTATGCAGAAATGATAGATAAAACATAAAATTAAAATATTTATTGTGCACAGGCTTTTAGTATAATAAAATATTAGAAAATATAATTTTAAAATTAATTATTTTTTAAATTATTAATAATTAATAATTGTATAATTAAAATTTATCGAAAGAAAATTGTATAGTGCGGATGCGGATCATTTATGACACACTTCAAAAATTAATATTTAATATTGCATTTAATTTTGTAGTTATGAAGAAATTGAAATTGTAAATTTCATAAATTATTTAAATTTATAATTTATTTATTTTTCTATAAAAATTATTAGTTTGGGGTTATAATTTAATTCTTGAAAACCAAATTGCTTTATTGAATTTAACCACAGCTTAAACTGTGTATTAAGTTTCTATTTTGTTATTTTATATCTTTTGTATACTTTGTGAACTGCTCTTTTTTTAATAGAATAATAAACGCTCTGATTCGAATAAAACTTTAATATTTATAGAATAAATGATTTTATTTGGAGAGTACTAAAAGATCAAATCATCTATAAACATTGTGAAGATAACATGATACTAGACAAGAACGGGAGCGATATCAACTATTCCCAGTACTACACCTTTTCAGAAAGTATTAATTTTAATTCAGATTAGTCAATTTTAGTTATGATAGCGTCAATTGTAATTCAGAAAGCATCAATTAAAATCTCAACTGCATATAGCGTGCAGCTATATAAATCCACTTTTTATTAAACATTCGTTAAAAGATTAAAGAATATTATAGATGATGCTAAAAACACTATTACTGGTGGTGATTGTCCTCGTGTAACACTGTACAAAACATCAAGCTACAGCTTTAACAATGACATGTCTGTCGGCTGTTAACTGCAATTTAACGCCTGCTGAAAGTCTGAATGTCTTAATTTAATAATTTACTGCATAAAACATATCTTCGAAATTGTCACTTATCAGCTAAAAACATAAGTTTTCCATGGTCTGTAAGGACTTTGGAAAAACTAAAAGTATGGCAAAAATTAATGGTGTATGTGAGTCAATGCACAACGACAAGAAATGTTACCATTAGAGAACAAATAAAAGGAGTCGATGTATTTGAACACTCAATTACAATGGGCTGGATACATAGCGACTAATTTAACAACAAACTGTAATGTCCAGTGTTTGGAAACTACTTTAATAACCTCGCACCGAATAAAATAAATTTCTAATTTAAATAATATTTATATACAAATTGAATCAAAAAAACGATATTAAAAATAAAAACTTTAATTAAAAATATATTTTCAAAAAAAAGTAAAAATGTAATTTAAAAATATGAATTTGATTTAAAAAGTAAAAATTAAAAATAACTTTTGGGTATAATAATGATAAATATATAATTCACCTACTCATAAATTGAAATTTTGTTGATGTCAACTATTCTGTCAGTTGTATCTCAAGTTAGTAATAAATCCTATACATTTTTTACCACCAGATATAAATAAATAAATCTCACATTAATTGGTAAAAATCGCATGACATATTTTATTACTTCTATAGACCTTGAAATAAAATATTTATAAAATTAATAAATTCATAAGAAAATCTATTATTTTCCAAAAATACGCATTTATTTTTCTGAATATTTTTATGTTTTCTGTTATTATGTGTAATTGTTACATAAAACATAATAAACAAAACGAGAACATATATAAGAAAATACAATAAAAGAAAATCTCATACCAAAAATCATAGATGACAAATAAATTTTCACGGCCATCAGAACAATTAAATCGAAAATATAAACGCGAGGCAGCATAGAAAAATGAAATACAGTCAAAATATACAAAATCAAATCAAATTAAACGTTGAATATAATACAAAAAAAAAAAAATTATTAAATTCACAACAATCAGAAAAATCAATTTTAGTAGATTTTTATCTATAAGATTGATTGTTATCGGTGGTGCGTAAAGAGATTATGTTACTTGTAACACGAACACGATTAAAAATTCAAGCTATTCAATAAAAGAAATGAAGTTAAAAAAAAAAAAATTGGAATTTATTGTTAAAAAAAATTATTATTAGATAGTTAACATGTGAACCTATGAATAGACCATGAATAGATAACACTGAGCTATTTGACATTTATGTTATGGAAATTATGATAGTTTGATTTTATGTTTATGTTGTTGCTTCAGATCATAAAGCTTTATTATAACAATTTTGCTCATTTTGTTGATTTTAAACTGAAATAATCAATAAATTATAAGATTAAATTTATTTTTATTGAATTATGATTTTGGGTGTGTATCATTTTTTTGGGGGAATTACGAATAAACATATTTTTTTGAGACAATTTTATTGAGTGATTATTGGATTATAAAGATGAATAGAAGAAACTGAAAAAAAAAAACAATATTTATAGTTAATAACAGTTTGCTATTGTTATGGTAAATAATTTTTTTATGAAATTGCAGTAATTTTTATGTTGAAAAAATGTGTTAAGGTTTTGTTTATGTAAGCTGAGAAGGTCGTAGAAAATTTAATTGATTTTGATTGTTCACAATGAAATTTAATTGATTTTGGTTATTTTATATTACATATTCAGTTTATTTAAGGAATAACTTAGAAACAAACTGTTAGTGAGCTTTAAAGTGTAATGAAGGGAAACCTGATTTTTAAAGAAGTCACAGAAATTTTTATAAAGCATATTATGTATAATGAGTAAAAGATTTAGATTCAAATTATACTAAGAAAATTGTGTATTCTTTGTAATTGAAATTGAGGTATAGTGTAAACCAGTAAAGTGATGGCTAATAATTACCACGGTTTTTAAACTTGGCTACATTAGAGAGATAAGACATTACACTAAGACACCCAATGTATTATTATAATTAGTTTTCAAAAAGTGTAACTTTTACAATGTGCAGATTTGATCCTACCTTTCAAATGGATTAAAAAATCAATTTTATTGTTTCGTTTGGGTCATGTTGATCAAATTGTATTTGCAATGCCTTGCTTAAGATAATCGACTTCATTTACTTCTTCTGCACAGCTTTACAGTCCTGCGGGGGATTACAGTCACCAGCATTATCCTACTCATTTCAATACTTTGCACTTTCTTAGACATTCCTCACTCTTGTTTGCTAAACTTTTTTCGATACTATATCTTAATTTTTTTTCGTGGTCTGCATTGTAACCCTCTACCTTATTTAGTTATTCATATAGTGACCAAGTGATTCTTTGCGATTCAATGAATTTAATACAATATCAGCAATTTCGATAAGATCATTCAATTTTGTATCGAATTCTCTACGAATCTTCACTGATTCATATTGTACCAAGAAACTTTTCCTAATACTTCTTTCTATAATCAATTAACAATGTGTCTTTACGCCGTTGTCATTAACAATACTATGGACCTGACGTAACCATAACCACCAAATTTATTAAAGTTTTTAATACCATGAGTAATGTAATTTTATTCTCATAATAGGTTCGTTTTCCGTCTGAATTCTACTCTTTATATAATGTTTATAATTAGAATATTGTGTATGTCAACCATATTTTTGGAAATATATTATTATAATCAAATTATTTCTAAATTCGGCATCAACTTATCTTCTCCAGAAATTTAAAATCATCATCAATCAAAAAACATAACCTTTTCAATCAAAACCATCACTTGTCATAAAAATCCACTCGACACTTAATAATATTTGAACACTTATGACAAAGTGGCCGCCAAGCATTTGATTCTTTTATCACTGATATTTTGTTTAACCAATTCTTTTCCACCTATTCGTTTCGGTTTGTTGATGTTTTTGTTATTATTATTATTATAAACACCAGAAGCAAAAATCATAAAAATTATAAAAATTTCTTTATAATACCATGAAATTCATGGTCATTCAACAATGTACTCATCATCATCATTCAATCAATTTTGATCTCATTTGCTGAGGTAAAATAAAAAAAACAGGCTGATAATAAGTATGTTTATAAAAAGTAAATTGAACTACAAAAGTTATTTCAGTTCTATTGCCTGCCCCCCAGGCAAGAAACTTACAAAATTGAATATTATTTGATGCGGTGTAAAAGAATTTCTATAGTCGTTTTTTTTTTTCAATGAAAATTTTAATGTGGACCATGATGACTTTGCACAAAGCATATCCGTGCCGCTATTATAAGAGAGTTGTTGTGCAGTTAAAATACCGATGCGGCAATATTTTAATAGAACTTTTTTTTCTTTAATAATATTGAAAACGACCACCATTTTCAATGTGCGAAAAAAATCTTTTTGTCGGAATATATAACAGAAAATAAATTTTCTTTTTACGATGTTACAATAATGGACAACAACATTTTTACGTGTTAATGATTGATGAGAAAATTAAATCGCTTGTGGTGGACTTTTTTTTATTTATTTTGTTATCTTACAAAAATATCTTAATGAAAAAATACAAGTAACAAAAGTCGATTGGTATTTTTTTGTTTGAAAAGCTTAGGTTGGAAAGTTGGAATATAAAAATTTGTTAACCTATTCAAAATATTAATTTTGATAATATCAATTTTTTGACAATCAAACAGATTTGTTGTCAAGATAAAGTTTGATTTTGAAATTGTTTTTTTTTTTTTAATAATAAATGACTAATGGCTGTAGAGAAAACTTAATTAAAATGGTGTAATTTATAATAACAATTTTGTTAGTTTCTTATGTTGTCAGTTGTTTGCTGTCAGGTTCTGAAAAAAAAAATTTAATTTATATTTCCAACCAATTTAATATGTGAAAGTCCTTTACTTAAAATTCTTGATACTCGTACTGTGAGCCTATTCTGAATTGTGGCTTAGCCCTTGTTAATTAAAATCCAATTCATACACCAAGCACAATATATCTTTAAGATGGTTTGACAATATCTACAGAGGAATTTTGAAGTCTTTTCCGAATTGGTGAAGCCGAAGTCTATATAGAATACAATTTGTTCAGACGTTTCCTCCTTCGCCTTCACAAATTCTTCATAATTTTTTTCGTAGATTAAGTCCACAGTGGTTACAATGACCAGTATAAGTAATGCTCTGTTAGTGTTCTTACATTTTTCTTGTAATTGCCCATCAATTCTTCCACGCATTGAATTTTTTGGTAAAAATCTTTTCGTATATTTTCTCAACTTAAAACTAAGCTTTAGTATGCTTGTATTTCTGGATTGCTCAATCTTCATTTTCGTAGTAAAGTATAGTGATATGTCACACAACGGCGCAGTATTGATACATTTATTAATCCTTTTTACCTTAGTAATGTCAGCTTCCGCATTACTTTCAATAGCAATACGTTTTTGCGCACCTAAATCAGTAAAATTGGGCTCGAGTTTCCCAAGATAATAATGTATTTAATTTGATACGAGTTTAGAGCTCTGCTCTGTCCGAGCGAATATAGATTATTTAACCCTGCCTTATCACTTCTTAAGTAATATTATTAATAAATCACTACTTTTATTGTAACCATTTTTGTTTTTAATCCTTTCCTATACATAATCACACAATAAATGTAATTACATTATTCTTACATGTTCATTTTACTCTTGTAATCACAGTCCAAAAAAAAAAATTCCAACTTTTCTATTACATAGAAAAGAACTTTTCAAATATGACACCAAAACGACTGTGACAAAAGTTTTCATGTAATCAACAAGTAAACCAACAAAAAAAGAAAATTTATACTAAAAATTCCAAACCCACAATCAATTTTTTTGAAGTCTTTCTGAACAAAATTCAAACAAAAGAGACACCAGAACTTCCATTGCTCTTCAAAGTACAAATCAAATATAATATAAATACATTTCCTTAAGTATATACACCACACCTGGTCGTCCGTCTATAGTCCACCTTCTATTTAAGTCCTCATTTAAAGGTTCTTTTCAAAAAAAAACCAAACCTAATAAAATTGATTGTGAATGCCTGCAAAAGTGTGTCTTTATTTTTGAACATAAATTTTACGCGTGGGGTAATTTCGAATTTCAGATCATAATAGATCAACATTTTCTCTTATGTTTTGTTAAGAAAATACAAAAAAAAAAGAAAAAATACAACAACAATAAAGACAAAATCTTTTTTGTAATGTTATGGTTATAAAACATAAAGTTATGCACTTTTAAAATGCTCTGCTCTTATAAGAATTGTACAATTCAAATGGACTTCATTTAAATTCTTGTTAACATAAATTTCAACATCTTTCTAACATAATGTATAATACTCGGTATAATATTAAGGGAAGTGATAGCACAGTGTAATTTTTAATATCCGCCTTGAAAAATGTAAAAAGGAGTTTTGGAATTTTTCTGATTCCGGAGGATAAAAATATTTGAATAACAATAGAAATTCCATTCAAAAAATATAAATTTTAAATTTAAAATAAATTTTTGTTGATTTATAAAGTGAAAAAAAATATCACTTATTACATAAATAAATAAAATATAAATAAAAGAAAAAAGAATAATTTAAATACTAATAAAAATATCGTTAAAAAAACGTTTGTCGGAAATTGTGTATAAACGAGAAGAAATCAAAGGAAATTGTGGAAATTTTTAGTTGGTGGTAATTTGATCCTTTATTTTTGATATGTTAAATTTTATTGATGTTTTGTAGCTATAATAAAATCATAAATGGAATGGTTATTAAAAAAATAAATATTTTAATAAAATTTCTTTTTATTGCCATTTAATTATATATTTATTTGTGTAAATATTATTTTACTAAACAATATTAAATTTCGATCTTGATGGAGGTTAATTTTTGGACATAAAATTAGATTTATTAAATTTCTTTATTTCTATCATAATTTTGTGAATAAATTTAATATATTTGGAATAAAGCACTTTGCAGAAACCTATTTCTTATTGATTTACTATAGAAGTTTGGCCTCTACAGAATAACATAATTAAATTCGAAGAGGTTTAATTTAACTTTGTTTCTGGCTTTATTGGATGTGAACGAAGGTGTCAATGATGTTTAGTGTAACTCATCCGATTACACAGCAGTAATCAAAATTCTAAATAATACTGAAAGTATGTTGATTTGATATGTACTTGCTAGTAAATGAAAAAATCAATAATACGAACTTACAGATTCTAAAGCCACCAATTAGAACACTAAGTTTTTTTTATCTTTCATCGAATAAATTGAATTGATGATGCAAAATATTGTCATTAGTTTGGAAACCTTCACAGAATTCTGTGTTATCCCAAACTCTTAAGTAAACAACCGATTACAAACGATGACAGGTATCATCACTATAGGCATATTTTGATTAAAGGAAACATGCAGAACGGTTGAACATGTCTATGATCTAACATTGAAGAGGTTCCGACTAGGACTGTTTAGATTAGATAGAATAAACTCTTTGTCATTGATGGACAGATTTTAAATATTTGTAAAATACTTACTTCTTTTGAATGACTTTTCGATGTCTGGTTATTATAAAGCTGGAAAAATTGAACTCGTTCTTTAAAGAAGTGCTATGGACCAATGTGTTATGTTAATGCTAGTATAACAATCGATTGGTTAACATTTCTTTCTTTTAGACTTTTGTTTTCTGGAAGAAATTAAACTGAAACATAGATCAATAAATTTCTACAGGAAATATATTTTTATTGATCGATTTTAATTTGTTGATCAAAATTGTGTTTTTTTGTGGGTGGTCTATTCTTATAACTTTGAAAATTATTGCTTAAACACTAAATCTAAACGCATATACAAATCTTTTATACATAATTCCATTTTTATCATTAAGCTTGTTACAAAGTATTTTAATATGATAATAAATTTCAATTAATAGTATTAAGTCATTAAAACTTTATTAATAAATAAATATAATAATTAAAATATTTTAATGACAAAATTGATTTTTCCTAATTACAAATCATAAAAAATACCATTTGAAAATAAATTTCAAGATGAAATTAAAGATAAATAATTTTAAAAGAAAATTTCTCAGAATGTTAAATGTGAAAAATTATTTCATTTTTAACACTTTATTTGTCGGAAATTTTACAATTTTCATTTTCTTAATTGAATAACTTTATTTTTGGTCATAAGAAAAAAAAAACCAAACCAGATTTACATGATTTACAATATACCCGCCCCAAGTTAATCAGATATCAAATAATATAAAAAAAAATGATAAAATTTTATGAATTTTCATTTGAAATTATTTATTATATGAAAAAATTTTGATTTTGATCACGCGGCGCCAAGCAATTTATCAATTTAACGAGCCAAAAACACCTACGACATAAAACACTCTCCTCTACCACTTCTTATTATATATTGTCCGTTTGTTTTGTTGTCATAAAAATTATATTATTTTTGATTATATTTCTGGTGCGCTCTTTAATCATATTTTCAACATATATTTATTTTATATCAGGGTTGGATACTGGTAGTGAACCAACCAAATCTAAAAACCACTTTAACTTGAGAAAACCAACAATAAACTCATAATTTAAAAAGAAAACTGAAAACAAGATCAAATTTAAAACCATGGTAAAAATTAGTGATCTGTCTTGACTTTGTAAGAAACAATCTACCACTTTTTTACATAGTTCGCATAATCCAGCCTTTAGGTAGGTCCACATTGTTCCAAATCACTACGACCAGTACTTTCAAACCTTTAAGTTAGAAACCACCTTATAGAAGTACAACTCAACTGATGACGGTGAAGGAAGTACTAACGTTCTTTTCAGAACTGTGAAGCCTGAAGCAGGTGGTAATTTGTTGATTTGTGGCACTTGCTAATCATTAATTACTCTGTTTGTCTATGTATAGAAGCATGTAGAGAAAGTGCGTTGAGGTCCAGCTTAAAGAAATTGAGATACTCTTAATATCATATCTATCTTTCTGCTTGTTCTCATTAATCCATACAGATAATTGGTTCACTCAGAAGCTCTTATTTGATCGTTTTCTATGATAAGAAACCTTCTGTTTTGGATTAATTTTAGATTTCAAACTCAATTACTAACTGCAGTAAGCTTTTAAGTATGTTCGAGGTTCGACGATAGTTTTCAATAAATATCGATTGTTTTTATAAACAGAACCAAAACAAAAACGTATTTTTGACAGGAAAAATGAATAGTTTCCATCCCTGAAAATATATAACTATAACTACAATAAAAAATAAAACTATGTAAAAACGAAAAATCATTAAAGACCAGCATAAATTTTAATGACATTTTTTTTTATAATGTTGTTTGTTATTCTTGTTGATGCGCTGAAAATATACAAATCACTCTTAAAGATTGTCCTAGTTTTTATGTAAATGAATATTAAAAATAAAAAAGTTTTTATTATAGTAAGAATGCATAAATAAATTCCAAAACAAATTTAGATTTATGTATAGATATAAAATTTATTAATTTCAATTTGAATGAAATAAAGGGATTTGAATTATGAACTCAATAGGAATAGACTATTTGAATTCAGGAGAGTTTTTCAAAAAAATCGTTATTATTATTTTGATATAATTTCGAAATTGCGTTAATAGCAAAGTATAAATATGAACAAATCTTACTTTTTCAGATTGCTTTCATTGAATAAGCTTTTAAATTCAATTTAATTTATTTAAAATTTAAAATCACCTTAATTCCAATTAGAAATGCTCTTCATTACAAGTCAATTTCTTAAAAAAATATGATGATAATAATACTGCACATTAAACATAAACTTAATTAGGTCAAATCGAAGAGCACGTTTTCATTCAAATTATATACGTTCTTTCCATATCATCACAACACAGAAGGTTAAATTTAGATGATAATAATAATTATATAAAAATAAAATTAATTTAAATTAATTTAATGATCTCTGGGTTCAGTTCAGACGAGAATTTTAAGTGGGAACTGACATAGACACAAAATATAACATGTCAGGGACATCTGTTTTCGCTGTCACCATTAACATAATATAGTATGTGATGGTGGACAGGGAAAATCCAAATAGAAAGTATAAAGTTTTTTTTAAAAAAAGGGAAAATCATTGGAAAATGAATGGGTGTATATATCAATAAAATAATTTCTTTATCACTTTTATTAGTTAAAGACATAGAATGAAAATAAAAATATTTTATTTTTCAAAATTCGGAAATGCCAAATAGTAAAAATTTAAAAGGATGGAAAAATGTTGAATATTGGAATTTTCTTATTTTATAGATTTACAAAAAAAATAATTAGTTTACGAAACGAAAGTATTTGTTCATCTATCAAAATTTAATAAGCACATAAATGTCAACTCGAAATTATGAATTAATATTAAAGTAAAGGTTACAAAATATATGAAGACGTCAAATTTGAACTTTACTGAACCAATCGAAACTGAACTGATCGAAACTATGTAGACATGGCTTAAATGTTTTTAATAATTTACGAAATTTTATTTTAATGATTTTTGAAAACTTTTAAGCTTGGGTTGGCTACAATGTATCGATTAGTTAGTTCAGTATCGATTCATTCAGTAAAGTTAAAAAATCCGAACTCAGGCAAATATCAAGAGAAGTGAAATTTCAAAGTTTCCAAAAATAATAATGCGTGATGAAACATGGCTGAAGAACATTTTATAGAGGATATTAAAAATTATCCGGAATTATATAATAAACAAAATAAATATTACATGAGCCCACTAAAAAAACCGAAATCAAACTTAAGCGGTTCCAATCAATAACTATGAAAATATGTTCAGTCTATTCTTAACTAGTCGATTGGCTACTGTACGAATCGATTCGAAACTAAACTGATCTTTAATTAAGCTTTAATTAATTTATCGATGAATTGCAAAACCATAAATATGCTACAATTGGTTCATGTATGCCCCTATATTTTCTTGAGGTTTGTGTGGCAGTAACTTTTGTAATTGTTGAGTTGTCGTTTAAAACGATGGACCTAAAATGTGACCTTCTAGTCTTCTTAAATTGTGTGCCAATTGGCAACCAATCAGAACGTTTACTTGAATTTCTTTAATTGTTTTGACGTTCTGCTGAAACAGCAAATGCAGCAGCATCGATGATTAAATTTATGAGATGATTGTAGGAATCACTTCTGTCTTGAACAATTGGTATTAATTGGTTGCCGCAATTGCTTTAAGTATTATTATCTATATATGATAATGTTATTTGTAACGTCCAGTCAAATATAGTCAAATGAATATTTATCTAAGTCTGGTAAAAATGCAACAGACTATAAAAACTAAAAATGTATTTAATTTTAAGTATATAGCTAACTGTCCACTTTTGTCATAATTTCAAATATTAATAAATCATCCCAAAGTAAGCTAAAAATTATTACTAAAACTATTACTAACAGAAAAAAAGATCTGTAAATCTTACTTGATGTACAAAGAACATTAAAGAAATGTTTACATAGTAAGATTCGTTTTTTTAAAGGCCTTCTTTAACAACTGGTTGTCATAAATTTCCCTGTTTTTTATAAATATTTTTTATTTTTTCATACCTAACACAGAATAATGCGTTCATTTTTTATCAAGTATTTGTCAAATAAACTCGATTCTTCGGAATTTCATTTTTTGTAGCTCTATCATATAAAAAGAACAACGAAATATTTCTCACATTGAAGATAATTTTCTTTTATTATAATAATAATAAAAAAATAAAAATAAACTTTAATTTATCATACTTAAGAATTACATAAAACGATGTTTCAGTTCCAAAGCATTAAGATTAACTTTATGCCTCTAGTCACGATCAGACCTCCTATTAAGTCTATTAATACTTGATAGTTCGTTTGTTTCTGATGATCGATCAAATAAATAAATGAAAATCTGACCTTGTGCAAGGATTATCACTTAATGGCGAGACAGTATATTTAAAATTTGACTTTTAAAGGACTTATATTTTTCTGCTGTTAGGGATTATTTGATTATGTATTGTTAAAAATATAAAGAATTTTTTAAAAAGGAATATGAAATGTCATATGAAATAGTAAAATTCTGTAACATATAGTTAATAGACTAAGATATTTAAGCAAGAAGTTTGAACATTTAGTATAAATTATTTGGAATTAAAAGTATATAGCCAGCAAAGATAGTAAAATTATTGTAAACATTTCATAATTGATGTTGTAATTGTCTCAATATTTAAAATGAAGAGGTAGTCCTTTTCCATGTATCCAGATAACTTGTTCAAAGAATATTTTGTTTTTTATATATAACGACCATCAAATTTTCATAATAAATTTCTCAATTCAGTCTCAATAATTTTTTTTTTTTCATTTGCGGCAAAATCGATAGATTACTGTGCCTATTAAATCTGCATGCGATATTCCTCATATCTCTTTACTATAAAACATTCATCACCATAAGCGTTTTCATGTCTCCATAAATCCATGTTATATAAATTATATATCCATAGAGCATAGACACTAAAGGCTTATCAACCATAGACAACTCAAGACATATAAAGAAGCTTAGTTGTCTATATGTGCTTTAAATGTAACTAGAAAACATTCTGCACTCTATATAACAACAACAACAAAATTACATAAATGAAATACTGGAATGCGACAAGAATCTTCAAAAATTTACACCTTATCTTAAGATGTGCAAGAAAAACTGCAATCAATACAAAATCAGCAGGGCATTAAAAGCGGGTTACTAAAAAGATTTGAAATTTTTATAGTTAAAGTTGTTTTGTTGGTTTTCTTTTAGTTTGAATTCTTTAAGTTTTTGTTTACTATCATCTCTAGAGAGATATTGATGTATGACATCATTTATTATGAAAAAAAAAAGAAGTTTTCACAAACCTGTAATCAGCAGAGCTACTGATGTACAGCAGTATAATATAAATAGGCTTTTTTGAGTGCCAATTGTTGTAAAATCATAATGGTAAGAAAATTACAGGGCCACATCGTGAACAGAATAGGCAATTATGTATTTTGAATGATGGCCACTCAAATAGTAATTTTCTGCCAGCCCTTAAGACATAATAATTTATGAATGATCTTATTTTCGAGAAAAATGTCTTGTGAAAAATAATTTACATTGATTATTTTCAAAAATAAAATTTGTTAGATATAATCACATAGTTCACATCTACTAAATTGAAGAGTACTTATATCTTCGATCTACTTTGTAGTCTTCAGAGTCAAATATTTTTTTTTAATTAAGTCTAAGTTGCTGATCTTAATTTAAGTACAAATGAACGTAACAAGTTGTAAAATATTAAAGGCTGTCTTAGTCATTACCATTAGTTTAATTTAAAAAAATTTTGAATGATCATTAATGTTGAGATTCAATTGGTCTAAATCTAGGAGAATAGTAAAAGTTGAACATAAAATTTCAGATTTCTATTTTAATATTGATATTCGAATGTTTGATAAGGTCAATTTTTGTATTTCCAACTATAATTACTTATAAATTCAGTTATTATATTCCATAAAATTGTTCCCAAGTTTATTTAAAAGGTTTTGATAGTTTTGTTATTGGTTTTCTAGAAAATATATATTTTTTTGTCTAGATAAATTAATTTTCTTAATAATTAATCTTTATTAATTATTTTCAACAAATTGTTCATCATTAATTCGAATTAATACAAAGATTTGAATTTCAATTTATATAACGATCAATGGGTTTTGAATTTATAGATAAATTTTTGAATTAATTTTAATTCAGAAGTTAAATACCAATTATTAACATACTCCCTCACGAAATTGGATTAATTTTGTATTTGTAAAATTAATAATTAATTATATTTAAATAAAATTATGTAAAAATGTCACTTTACCATAATATAAAATGGCAAGATTAAAGTAAATTAATTTAAAAATATACGAAATATTTAAAATCCCCGCAAAACATCTACAAATCTCGCCCACGCTATTAAACCACTTGAAATAGATTACTTATTTTCAATAAGCAAAACATGTTAATTATTCGCCTATCTAGCAATTATTATAGTTCACATAATTTTCAAGCCTTCTCTTATTAATCAAATGGCACGAATTGCCATTTTCAATATTTATTAATCAGAGATGGAAACCGATTTTGAACTGAACGGAAAATCGTTTATTGAACCAAAACCGAACCAAAACGAAACCCTCTTTGCAAATTATCACTGAAACAAACCATTAAGAGTTTCCGTTTGGTTCGGTTAAAATGTTTCGCAAACTGTCAGTTTTTTTAAATGTTGTTTTATTTAATTATTTGATTTTGTTATTTAATTATTAATTATAATTACAATTTAAAATTACAAAGAAATGAATTAAAGAATTATTTTGATTACAATTGATATTCGTATTTATTAAGAAAAATCTTTAACTAAAAATTGCAGGTAATCTTTAATCGAAATTGGTTTACATCTCTGTTTATTATATATAGATTTACATTTTGAATATTTATTTACAAAAAAAAAAACATTAATTCCAATTAAACAATTCTAATAAATTTATAATTTTTCTTATTTTCCAGAACAAATATTGAAGTGATCCAGAAAATAAAACCAATATAAAGAATTATAATATCAACCCACACTTAAGTGTGGGACCCTACGTTCCGATTAAGCATTTTTAGGCGTATCGCCTGGAAAAAAAAACTTATTTTTTTTAGTTTTGCAATAATCGTAATTGAAATATTGAAAAATCATGAAGAATTTTGGATTATCAATATTAGCAATTTGGGCATTTACCTTATTTGGTAGTGCCATGTCATTGTCATTGGATCCAGGTAAGAGTCAATTTATATTAATATAGAAAATTTAAAATTGCGACAATTTATATATGAAGATATGAAAAATAATTTCCTTTTGAACAAACAGGAAGTGATAATTCATTAAACTCGTGAACCATATTAAAACAAATAAACTGTCAAACTTCATTTTATCTGATTTAAGAGTTTATAACATTTTTACATAAAACAAGGATTGCGCCCCCGCTATTAATAAATTTTCTTTTTCTATGATTGTGCACCAGAAAATTATTAATTTCATCGTATTCTTCTCGATAAAATACACGTGTCGCTATTATAATTCGATTTTAATTTATATAAATATTTTTTAAATCAAATATTATTATTAAAAATGACTTAAAGGTGGTAATATAATCGAGTTTTGAACTGAAAATCACTATAATTTTATTAATACTTGGCTGAACAACAGGTCCTAAATTCATGTCGAACAAGCAGCATTTCATGTTACATTTGCATGCTATTAAATTGATAGTTTTATGTGTTATAGAGAATATTAAAAAAAAAAGATAATCATTGGAATTATTTTGCAAATGGTTTATTTTATTACCTCTGTTTTTTTTTTTTATTAAAACCTTTGAGGCATCCAATTTGTGATCATTTAAGTGAATAATGCTATAAAAACATAGGCTAAATTGGTTTCGACTGAATAATGATGTTTTGTATATTCTGGAGCGGAATGGTTAAAGAATTTTTGAAAAGTAATTCTAAGAATAATAGTGTGAAATGTAATATGCTAAAAGGTTATTCATTAAATTATTTGTGAAGTTTAAATCGTGATAATACACTGAAAAAAAAATATAATGCAGGTATCGCATTTTAGATTTAAAATTAGTCTGTATGTTAAGGTAACCCGTCAATGTGACATTTAGTAGAATGAGCCAGGCTGACAGTTTGACAAGAAATAGTTGACGGGGTATATAAAACGTTAGCAACATTATGACACGTTAGAAACATTAATAAATCAAGCATTTTACTCTGAATTCTGAATAAAAACAATTTAAGTCTCAAGATAATGTATTCGGACAGCTCACTATGCATAAGATGTCTAATAGATTGGTCTTTACTTCTGAGGATCTTTGTCCAGGATATATGGATCTCGACGTTGAGTATTAGTCATAAATTTGAGGAAAGTAATTTTTCTTAGGAAGACACCATTCTGACAAACCCGGATAGGTGTCGGAATATTCGTTAAATACGAAGATTTTTAATGGAAAAAGGCGTACAAGCTATTATTTTATTTATATGAAAGGTTATAATATTTCGGAGCGTATCCAGTACGAATTGCCAGTTCTTGATTGGTAAAGTACTTCGTAATTCATTAATATTTCAAATAGTTAGAGCAGTAAATATAATGCTTCAAAAATTATATTCCAATTTGTAGCTCCTTTTTGACACTCAATATTCACATTCACTGGTTATTCGACCTATTTTTCTAATCCATTAATTTTTTCTTAGTGAATGTGTAATTACTCCAATTCCATCGTTTTATTATGTTATATATTTAAATTCTTTTTTTATATTCTTTTTACCAGCTCCTCCCAACTCTTGGAATTTTGAACATTTTTCTTGTTACTTTTAATGTTGTTTGTCACTTGTGCAAGGTGGTTATCATATCGTATAATTGTTTCTTATATACGTGCCGCCACACAGTATAATATCGATCTTACTTTAGCCCATCAATTAATTCAGCTCACCTAACAGACAAACTTTTTATATAATTCTAAATCACAGGATGTGGTTTTAGAGTGGATATTTGTTAGTAGAGATGAAATGGCTTTAGTTTTTTAGTTTTTTTTTTTGAAACCACACTTAAGACATTAATTATGCTGTGAATTCAGATTTATTTATATTTAAACGAAATTATCGTAAATATTGTATTTATAAGAAGGAACCTAGAGGCTATTTCGTTTAAAAAACGTAATTGTAAAATTATATTACCGTCTGATCGGTTTAATAGAGAGGTTGTTGGTGTACAGGAAATAACGCATTTTTATCAAATGAGTAGGTGGTGATTTGTAATTTATTTACTTAATGATTTTAATCTAATGAAGTGAAACGAAATTGTGTCGAGGTTGAGAAATTTTGTATATAGATATATTACCCAAAAGGAACAAAATAAAGAGATAATAATGCAACATTACATGAGATACAATTTTTATTTCTGTTACAGATTATATTACAATATAGAAAAATGATAATAAAACTATTAATTAAATTGTATAATTTATTAGAATGTTGACGATATATATAAATTTTTAATAAATTTTATATAATAAACTTTAATGTCAAGATACAGAAAATTTATGAATAAAGTTGAAATTGCACAAAAATTTTATTATTGGTTTATGAGTCAAAGATTTATGATGCCAAAAGCGTTAAATTGTATTTTGTATAATTATGATTTCAGTTACAATATGAAAATTTATCGCGGAAATTTGTAAAGTTTTTTGATCATAAAATTTGTAATTTACAAAAATTTTAAGCTATTATTGAATGCTGAGCTTATTATCCTTCAATGTTCCTTTCAAATTTAACCTAATTTTACACTTGTAAAATTACAGACGCTATAGAATTAATCATAGAATATTTATCTTTAACTTTGCTAGTTTTGTAATAATGCTCATTTTAAATTTAACGTGGTTTGAACCCACATTTTAAGGCTGAGCTACATAGTTTCTATCAGTTCAGTTCAGTTTCGATTTGATTCGATTCGATTCAACTGGTTAAGTTGACTGCACACATAGCTATCGATTGCAATTGATTAAATCACATATTTTTTTAACTGTCAAATTTCATTCTTCTTGAGATTTCCATCAGTTTGGATTCGCAAAATTCCAATCGTTCCAAACTTTTCCAATTCGATTCGACCTATATGTGTCCAATCAATCGATTTCCCATACAAAATATATGAAGACATCAAGTTTTAACTTTACTGAACGAATCCAAACTGAACCGATCGAAACTATATAGCCCACACTTCAAAGCTCAAGTTACCTAGAGAACAGTGTAAGTCAAATAAAACATGTCTTATCTGTAAGGCTGACAAACATCTTAGCTATCTATTAATATTTCACTGGGTCAAATCCGCTTAGGTAAGAGCTGAAATGTAAGGAATATGTTAGATCTCATATGACCTACAATAGATGAATTAATTTTTTAAGGTTATGGCAGTTTTTGTTACAATTTCAACTAAATAGATACTGATACGAATCGAATATTAATAAATCATTTTTTGGTAGATCTGAATATTGTATACTTTTAGAAATTATATTTTTATTCAAGTGCTACTGGTCTGCAGCTTAAGTAAAATCTAATTTTCACTTAAGCCTGTATTGCGAAAACAAAATATAAGTTAAACCCAAGTTTAAACTCTAACTAAGGCTTTGTAGATCTTATTATAACTATTATCTATTTTTATAAAGGTAATATAGTTAAAAAAAAGTCAACGTAAATGATAAAGCCATTTCATCAACAAGCTTCGTAAGAGAAAGCAAAATATTCCCTGTCGTTATTCTTTAGTAGGAAAGCTAGACGACGGGGAAGTAGCTTTTACTGTAGTTATTTAAATAAAATTTACTAAAATACAGACAGCATAGATGGTGACTTTCAAATCAATTACAAGAGGTTTCGACTATAAACTGATAATTTTCATATTTAATTCTTAATTTTTAAATTTCTATTTTATCTTTAAGTTAATTCTCATTTATTTTTATTACGAGATAGTTTATTCAGATTCCGATATCAAGAACCACTCGTTAAAGTTTACTAGAACATATAAAACTGAATGAAATGTAAATTAACATTTAGTTTTACCTAAATCAAATCAAAATATATCATCGATAAATAAATCTTATATTTAATTGATATTTAAAAAAAAAACATATTCAATTTATTTTTATCTATCTTTTACTTGAAATCCACTTTATTGATAAACTAAATAACTATTAAATGAAATTATATTGACCACAATAAAGATAGAAAGCCGCCCATGAAATTGATAAATTTATACAATTTTCATCATAGAAGCTGAGTAATGAAAACCAGTCATACTCATTGAAAAATGTATCTAAATTGTGGTAGTTTTATGATATCGTATTAATAGTTTTTTTTTTCAAAATTAATAAATTGAATATTTATGTATATTTATGTGTAATATTGGAAACAAAAAAAAAAACTGATTTATTAACATTAAATTAAACATGAAAATTTAAAATTATTTATGTATAGTAAAATTATGTATTGTAACAATTTTTTTTATTAATTTTATATATTTTAAATTAAAATATTTTATATATTTAAACATTTTGTTTTTATATATAATTCGAAAATATAAATTGAATTTAAAAATTGTTAAAAATTTATATTGGTCAGTCCAAAGAATTTAAAATCGTAGGTAGACGAAAAAATGTTTATCGTAGGTCTTTTTATTTGATTATTTACAACTTTAATTAAATTCCAATTTAATAATTTAACCTTTAACAGTAGAAAATTTATAATACATTTATATTTATAAAATTTAGGGCGCCATTAAAAATAAAGAATCATTAAGAATGTAATTTTATAGTTAAAAATTTAATAAGATTATGGCAGTGAACGATATAATCAGATGAATTTATTGAGAATACCATCAATCAGTAAAAATGTTTAACCATAATTTATATAGGTTTTTAAGTTAAAAGTCACTAGCTTCCAGTAATAGACAAAAAATTTCAATCGAATTATAAAATCTTGGTAATTTTGTAGCATAATTTCTTTATTCTTTCTTGAGCATTCTACGAGGTCAAATAACATGACAGAGGTTCAAGAGTAGTAGTTTCTACAGCCAATGTGATACAAACTACAACCTTGCTAAGTTAACATATTTCTTTTAGTCGACTGTCGAACTTAAAAATTGTAACAAAATTGAATATTTGTTTCCTCTTTCCTGTGCATTCTGCGTTATTATACTGACAGAGGTTCAAGAATTGTAGTTTTTACAGCCTATGTAATAATAGTCACTTTCCTTAAGTATTTCTTTAAATTGACTATCGAAAATATTAAAAATCAAATTATTGGCGATCCATTTTCTGTGGTGACACTTATTCTAACGAAGATCACACTTAAACTAGCATTCATTTCTTAGATTGAAAGTCTTAGTATTAAGACATATCCTAAAATTTATATATAAACATTTTTTAGGATAATTCTTCTACTTATATTTATAAATAGTTCTCAACTAACAACACATAGAACTTTTAATTAAATGAAAATCTATAAAATGTTGTATTCTAATTATATAGACATAGACCCCATAAAGGCCTAAAAACCATAAAATACAGAAGGCCATAATACAATTTTTAAAAATTGGCATTTATGGGGCAAAATAATCTAATCAAATATTTTAATAAAAAAAAACCAGTTGAAAATATTTTGTCAAATAAATAATTTTTCACAATTTTTACTGCATAGAAAGGTGAAAATCAATTGCATGCCAACAACACATCTTTGGCTCGCGAATCTATTTTTATTGTGATGACTTTTCTTTATGATTTTTGTGACGTTCGTTTTAACTATAGTCGACATGCTGCCGATTCAACAAACAAACAAAAAAAAAAAACGCTAGTAGATTGATTAGGTGTAGAGGTGCGGCATTACAGAAAAAAAAACATGTATTTTGATAGTATGGCGTGCGCCCATCATGTTTAAACTTTTGATATATGACATTATAGTTGCACAAAAAATATCTTATTACCAAAGTACTAGTGACTAAAACAAGTTTTTCTTAGCTAAACAGCATTTAAATTAGATTTGAGATGCTAATCTTATGCATAAATAGATTATTAAAAAAAAAAAATTAACAAGAAAGTTATATTTTATCTGGAAATTGGCGCCAGCTTTATCAATTTTAAGCGATTTAACATCAAAAGAAATAATTTGTAAATTGTTTAGAAGTTTTTTCTATTAAATTGAATACAAGAGGAAGCGTTTTTTTTTCGAAATTTTTATTGTTAAAGTGTCAATAATTTCGATCAATTCAGGTCTTTGGACAGTATTAGGCTATATATCAGTGGTGCCCACTATTTTTCTCAACAGAGCTACTTTTGAAATATAAGAGCAATTGCGATCGACTGAAATAAATTATCGGTATACATATATGTGATAATAATAAAATAAAAACAAAATTATTATAATTTCATTTAATTATTTTAGTTACAAAAATAGAAAAAAAGTAATTAAAGGTTTAAATTTATTTTAAAAATCCTGCTGCATTTGATGTTCTGCATTGCATTCCATTTACTATTCTTTTGTAGTTTCAGTTTGGGGTATATGTAGTAATAGAGTTTCTAAAACAGCTTTAACTTCACAGACCACAGACGATGTATTTATTAATGAATAACAGAAATTCCATTTGAAGAACTTATTTAAAATAAATAATATTTTCTTAGCTAAAAATATTTTTTGTTCAGCTGATAATAACAGTAGGCTTGGATTTTTTAAATATTGCCTAGCATACATATGTACTTAATATAAAAACAAATTCGACATAACGATATTTATAATAGTTTGGAAACATGAAATAAAAAAATATAACAATTATAAAATTTCACATAGGAAAGAATTATTTTTTTGCTAAAGACGGGTGAAAATTAGTTTTTCTATACATAATTTCATATTCGGTGGCGATCGACTTTAAATTATTATGCGATCGACAGGTCGATCGCGATCGACCTTATGGGCACCACTGCTATATATCAACCAAAACTTTTCTGCACAAATATTTTAAAAATATGAAATTTCCAATTTTCACTATTTTCTTTACGTAAACTAGATTTGATAATGTCAATTTTACTATCCCAGATCTAATCAATTTTTATAAAGTCTTTTTTAATTCATAAATTTTACATTTTTATCATTTTTAGTGGCATCTGGTGAACTGGAACAATTTATCAAAGATGATGTGGTCATATCAATGCGTCATATAAGGTAATTTTCAATTAGCCATTTTTAAATTATTCATTAAACATAAAAAATTACTCATAAAATTCATAATTCCGAAATTGGTAAACTAAAAAATTGTTATGGTAAATTAGCAATGCATGGAATTTAAATTAATATTCTTGAATAATTTACAATTTTATTGCTGGGGCGGAAGTTATACAATTAAATTCTATAATAATTATATATTTTGTTATAATATTAACTCTCTTGCTATATCTAGACCTCGTCGAAAAGTCCATATTTCTGTTGAAGCTTTATTTATGATTGATTTTCCAACAATGCGAAATAAATTATCATTTTTCTTGGATCGTACAAATCATGAAATTACAGTTGATATACATTCAAATTCTGATGTAATTGCAAAAAGTTTCAAAATTGAAGCAATTAATACAACAGCAACAATTCGATCATTGGCGATACATTTTCATAATGATTTATTAACGATTTGGATTGATTGTAAGGAAAGTGTTGAACATAATATTGGAATGAGTTTATCGAAAATTTATACGGAAATGGATAATATGCCAATTGTTAAACTGGTAAGATAATAATAAAAAAAAATTACAGGATTTGAGCATTAATGATGTCCTTTTTTGACAGTTCCGTGAAAGGAAATATCCATTGTATTTTGATAAAAGTGTTGATGATGCACATACACGAGCACATTGTCAAAAGATGTTGAATCGTAATCGGGCAAATAAAAAGATGCTGAAGCATAAGAATAATGATAAAGGTGAGTTTAGTTTTGTGAAAATTATATGATCGTTAAATATTTTAAATGTTGATGATGGAAATGGAAGTTTTCTTTATTAAGTAAAGTAAAGAATAAGGAAAGGTTTACGATAATTAAACATATTATTACTATATTTTAATGTGAAGGCGCATTGCAGCAGTAAATTAAATTATGTTAGTACAAGCAATTCAAAATTAAATATGAAATTTGTAGGACATCTAACTATATCAAACGGATTCGGTCTCAGACCTCGTAACCTCGTATGAAACAGTTAGATAGTTGGATTTACTAGAAATGTTTGGTTTAAAAAATAAAAAGTATTTCGAATATTAAAATAATTCACTTCAAGTTAAAAGATAGTATAAAAACATTTATTAAAATATTGTGATTAATCAAATGCCATTACTTAGATCTTTTGCTAGTGAATTTATGAATTAATTTCATAAGTCCATTTTTAAATCGTATTCGTAGTATATTTCATATCAAAGTAGATTACTAATACGAATTAAATATACTTCCTTGCAGATTTATGCTCATGAAGATCTTTTAGTATTTCATCTTTGATGATTATTTGATTTTGAAATTGATGAGAATTGTACAGTCAAGATTTCCAAAATAATTCCAGGAAATTTGACATTCTCTAATTCCATACAGTTTTTGCGACTGTTTAGTTTCTTCATTCAATTTTGTACATTTTTCATTATTTAGTAGATCATTCATTATGTTGTCCATACATTATACAACCTGGTTCCCAACGTTTTGACAACCTGGGCAAGTTGTATCGTTTGTGTAACAGTTTACAACATGTTGACAATCATTTTGATGGTTAAAGAAATGTTAAAATATTTTACGTTTCTTGACGTATAATTATTTGCACATAGTTGGACATATAATTATTTTTTTCAGTTTACAAAAAAAAACAAATGAAAAACACATTTTTTACGATTGTAATATCGGTTGTTCAATTTACAACCCGGTTGATTAGACCTTTACAACCCAGGTTGTATAACGTGTGGTCAACTTTATGAGTTTTGTTTTTGTATTCAGGCAGGTGTTAAGCTAATACATCCTTTAATATTCACATATTTTGTTCGAAAATAAGATTAATTGGAATAGGAAAAGCATTTGCTTGTTTCCGATCGAATGCTCTAAATTTTCATTATTATAATTGTTTACAATTATGATTTTAGTTTGAATCGTTTGAAATTAGTCCAATTCAAGTTCTTTATTTTTTTTCCTTTTAAGGCTGAATAAATATTAATTTCAGAAAATTAACTATGTATAAGAATTATTTCAAATTACTCCTATAAATAAAAACTCTGTTTCGATGGACTGGTTTTTACGAATTGTTAAATAGTTGATAATTTCAACCTAAATTTTAAATTTTTATAAAAATTATTAAGAAGAACATAAACTTATAATTCAATTTTAAAATTCTCCAAAATTATCTCTTCGAAATAATCAATTCTTGTATACATTTTTGCAATTAAAATATTATTCTTAAAAAACCCACAATTATTTAAATCACACCTTTACAATGCAGTTAAATGCATCGAAAATTCTATAAATAAAAATTATTTTTGTGTGGCAGTACAAGTTTTTTTATTATAAGTTTTCCTTCAAAATTTCAATTTCAATAAAATCAGTGGGAACATTACAAAGTCATTTATAAAAAAAAAAAAAAAAAATATTAATATAAAATTTAATAAACATAATTATTAATAACAAGTTTTCCTTAAAAAAAAACTTCCAATTTGCTATAATTTAATTTTTGTTTTCAAAATTATCAACTAATAAAATTAGTTATTTTTGGATAACTGAAATTTATGAAATTATAATAAAATTTTAGTGTGCGACTGCATAATTAAAATATTAATTGTACATAAATTAATTAAAATCATTAAATCCCACTAAGCATAAGACCTTGATAAATTTTAAAATAACAAACTTTTAAAAGAATTTGATTTCATGTGGACAAGAAAGACTTAAATTTATTTCAAATTACTAATTAAAATTATACATAAATTAAAACTGAGGAGGTGTTTTTCAACTAATTCAGCATAATGTCATTAAAAAAGAAAAATATTTGTAATTTGAAATTTACCAAAAAGAAATCGTGATTTACAACATTTAAAATAAAAAGTAGATTAGCCAAAACTGATTAAGAATTTGGGAAAGAAGACCCATCAAGTCACGCATCTTTTTAAATATATTTTTAAGATTTTCAAAAATGAAAAACATTTTTTTGTTTTGGATTTTATAAATTCGCCAATCAACAACCCAAAAAAAGTTAGACTAATTTGAAAATTCTTCTTAAATTTTGCATCATTATCGGAACTTAAGATCCGAAATTTAAAATTTTAAAGAACCATTATTTAATTATACTTTGAATTTTAAATTTTTATTACCAATTATTTTTGTTGTCCACAGAGAAAACTAAAAAACGAGATGTTCGTGATTGGTATAATCAAGATCAATCGGATCGATATCATCCACGTCGTGAATCAATAATAACAACACCACCACCACCACCAACACATTTAGATGACAATTTGAATGATGTCCAAAGACGTGGCGATATACCAGTTATTCATGGTGACTGTGAAGGTAAGTTTAATAAAAAAAATTAATCTATCATTAAAAATTAGAAAAACAAAAACAAAAAATGTTGACAGTTGAAATAAGTATTGCAATAAATCCTCTTAACTTTTGATATCAGGGATGTATGCTTCTCAAAATTTTGAATTATTTTTTTATTTTAAATTAGTGTCATTAGATATTAGTAAGAGAAGTAGAGTTTAAAGCCAAAGCGTAACTAATACTATAATGATATACATACCAATAATCTTTTACAAGGTGATTTGAAAATATTTCAGAAATTTATAGGGATTTAAATTTGATTTTAATTAAGGCAGTGGCATTACATGAATACAAATCTTGATGGTACAATTTTACTATTAAATAACTTAGAAAATAGTAAATTATTAGTTAATAATTATAACTTAGAAATTATAACTTAGAACTTAGAAACTTAATATTTATGGCTATTATGAATATTACTTTCTTATCTTAACATTCTACAATTATGATTATATAAGAATGTAATTTGATGAAGAGAGATGGTGAAACATAAAGTTAAAGATAATCGTTAGAATCTGTAAAATAAATTAATATTCTAACGTTGAAAAGGATATTTTGAATCTTTCGAAACCGAATTTTATAGTTTTCCACAAAAATAGTTATTTTTATAAATTTTACATTACATTCCTACTTGTTCAATGTAAATCTAGCACTTTCTGATGCTACGCCATTTGTATCCAGCTATAGTATTATTATATTTAAAGTTTTTATGATATTCTGATTGTCTTCACCAATCTAATTAAAACCAAAATTTTGTTTATTATGGAGATTAATACTTTCGAAATTATTCAAGAAAATTTATACAAAATATCAAATTTGCAATCAAAATGTCAAAAATTCTAGAAATTATTTGGAAATTTCATTTTAAAAGAAAATAAATCATAAATTTGGTTTCATACTTTCAATACTTACCAACTAAAAGCTTCAATACAAATTGATTAAAAACCCTACCCTGAATTATCTCAATTATTCTTCATATTATGCAACATAAATTTGTAATTTCAAAAATCTAAAATTCTATTTCCACGGTTTTTCCTAAAAGAAAAATTCAATTAATTTTAACCTTTACATTATGAACTAAACAATTTTCTTGAAAATTATAGACGCCCTCGCAAAATCAATGGCTGAGTTAATGGCATTAGTTAAATTACTACGTGAAGATGTCGCCCACCAACGTAAAGAAATCATCTATTTACGATCATTAATTGAAAATTGTTACGGTTGCAAAGAACGTCCACCAGCAGATCTAACGTCAACAACAGGTCCAAATTGTCGTAATGCAAATCCTTGTTATCCTGGTAAGTTTCACAAACTAAAAAATAAAAAAACTTTTTATTTATTATTATTATTCTAAAATTGTTTTTTTTTTTGTCTGTCATGTAATTTTGTTTGGTACTGTTTAAAACCTACGTCAGACAAATATATTTATTAAATCGTTGAAATGTTAAATTGTTGATGATGATTGTTAATGTGCAAAATTCTTTTTTTTCTTCATCAAATAAACAAAATTTAGGTGTTGAATGCCATGATTCTCTGTCTGGAATGAGGTGTGGTCGTTGTCCTCCTGGTTTTATTGGTGATGGTAAAATATGTAAAATTGGACTAAGTTGTTTGGATCGACCATGTTTTACGTAAGTTTTTATTATACAAATTATTTGATTTTTGTGGCGTATGTTTTTTATTTTGTAAAGTTATGATGGGGACATAACTTTTATGAATTATTTTGTTAAGGTTATAGTGTTAATGGATTTTTCAGATACTTTTATCTTAACTGCTTACTTTTATCTTGTATAGTGATTTTTAAGTTATATGTCTTTTTATTGGTCCTTTTTAAAATTTTGTCTTGAGGAAATATCTTACGACAAAATTTAGATGAAAATTTGTAGTCCTTGTAACGAATGTTAAACGAATCATTTTTGTAATTTGATAAATAATTTTATAATTTGAAAAATCGATTTCCTGTAATGAACTCATTATTTTTATGAATATTGATTTATTGCTTTTCATGGTTATATAATTTACGAAATTATATATGTAAACGCAACTTAATATACCCTGCGAGAACTAATTATGAACATTATTATTCCAATATTAACACCTTTGCGTTGCGCTTTATATGGCGTATTGTATGAAGAAATCTAATCCACCGCTTGCGGTTCGTTTACGGTTCGATTTTATTTAATGGTTTTTATGTGATATAGCCTTAACTTAAACCAGGTGTTTGAAAGAAGTAAAGGATGCTTTTGAGTTCGATGACATTTTTGTAGGGTAACATAAGGCCGTGTTCAAAGTGACAAATTCTGGATCGAGCTATAATTAATCTACATACGTTAATTATAGCTAGCCCCATTGTATGTAGATGTTTCTTCATGTTACAGAGTAACCCAGTTGTTGTTCGTACTCTATACCTCTTCAAGGTGATGGCAAGTCCGTTGGCTGAGTGAATATGTATGAATAGTTTAACAATCCTGTTACATTTGGGCTTTGACAACAAACTGTTACAAAATTTCATCGAATTAATCAATTATAAATTATTTCGTATTTCTACAATCATAAATGCTCATATACTTTGATAGCTTGATAAACTAGTGTACTAACAAGTAATATTGTCCAATTTAGACTTATCTTTACCTCTTTAATTTTTTTTTATTCCATAATTCACAAAGATCAAAATCTTCTATAGAATTAACATATTCTATTAAAGAGTTACTTAATTTTCAAATTTTACATTATTTCTTCTGACCTCACACAAAGTTCCCCAAACAAATAAAATCTACATTAGTAAATCAATTTAATTTAATTTAATTTTTTATAGAATTATTTATAGAATTGAAAATACAAAAAATATATCTTAACAATAATAGTAAGAATAGAATTACATAAAAACAAGCTATAAAATATCAAAATAAATATATAAATAAAAATAAACAAGAAGAACCCGAAAATTTATATTACAATAAAATCATTTTCAGGCCTTAGGAAGCATAATAACAGCACTACACCTACAAAACAAAATAAATCTTTCTATTTATATAGAAATTTCATAAATTTTCCAACAAAAAAAAAATTCAATAATATAAAAATATACGATAAATTGTCATAAATATATAGAAAAAGGAGATATCATTGAATTCGGCTCCCTAATGGGACCATATTCTTTAAATTAGTATAATGCCATATGGCTGTCGATATAAAATAAAATTTAATTTTTGATTGTTATGGTCATAGGGGTAAACATAAATAATAAAGATTACATTTTGATCTCTTTAATTTTTATTACAAAATATTATTCTATAAATTAATAGCTAATGGCTATTATTGGTCCCTCAAAAATTTTCAATTCTGGGAAATCCATGTCAATATTATTATTTTAGTTAAAGAATTATAAGGGCTACACAGTGAGTAGATGTAATAAATTTTTTAGGACAGTAAATAAATAACGATCCCAAAATAAAACACCTAAACACCTACACAATATTTGTTTGGATTGGTGCTAATCATTGTTAAAAAATTCTGATAACTTATACGAGAATCATTGAAACGAAAAAAACTTATTTACCCTACAAGTAAAGATTCCTTCTTTTTTTTGCAAAAAGTGAAAATTTTGCATTTTAAAATTTAAGTTTTTGCTTTCTTGGAAATACCAATTTAAATTATTGGCAGATAAAATTGATTTTTTTCGGATATATAAATTAGGCTGTTGTATATAGACTGTTAGTGACCTATTAAAATTTTAATGATTTATGAATATTAAACATAAAAATTGTCTTACGAATGTTGGATTGTTTTACGAAAGAATTAAAAAATTTGGGATTATCAGCAATAATAAAAATAAAAGCCTTGAAGTTTTTAATAATGAAGAAACAACCGACAAGAAAAGTAGTATTTAAATAAATCAATGTCAAAGTATTAAAATGAAAAGTTCATTCGGTTCTAAATTACTTTGTAAAGATAACCCGAATTACAACAAAGTCTAAAATTCGTTTAGGTCTTCAAAATTGCAGCTATTATATAATTACGTCTGTATAATGTACAATTCTTTCTGAGCTCCAGGAAATATGATTCTTAATATTCGGACTCTTACAAGAGTTTAGTAGAAGTAAAATGTAAACATTTATTTAAAAAATTAGCATTTAAAGGCCGTTTTATATTTTGATATGATTAGGGACTCTGCAGTCTGCACATCGTTTTAAAGTCTTATACTTTACAAAAAATAGTGAAACAGATTTTCACCGAATTTCTAGTTTTTCTACTGGAGGTTCTGTCTCTTATGTTTAGTTAGAATTTGTTGATTCCATGGTGATACAAGACTATTTGACCCATAGAAGGTATCTCTTTTTATTTTGAGAACAAATTACCTCGGTACTACTGAACCCAAGTTGTTTCTTTAACGAATCTGAGGATACCCATCAAATTTGGCTGCTTATATTACCTGCCCATTAAATTATCTAAATAAAACTAGTCTGTGGAGCTGTAGAAAGTTGAAATTCTGAATTAGGCAATAGCATATTTCGATTGAATGAGATTATTCCAACTAGTTTGACAACGACATTGTTTTACTTCTTCGGAAATTTATCTTTTTAGACTAAATCTCTTTAATGATATAAAAAATGAAGCTCTAAGATTGATCAAAAAGATTAATTAAAAATATACTCGTATCTTAGACTAAAACAGGTAAACCAAACAATTCAATTTTATAGTCTTTTAAAATGGATTTCTATAAAACATTAATACGGTCCCGATTAATAAATACAAATAATTTATAAATAAAAATTTTCCCAGACTTTTATCTATATTCGATAATTCCCAATAATCATAAATATTAGAACAATAATAATATATGTATTTGTTGTTTGGCCTAAAGACAAAACATAATTCTTAGCCACTAACTGCAACTATTCTTTTACCAGCAGTCCCATTCATTGAAGCCAAACTGAACATAAGAATAGTTACAATTAAAATTGATGGGTTAACTGTGTAAACGCATTTTATATTTTTTGTATTTTTCATAAAAACATTTATTTTTTTCATTTTTGAAGAACACAAATTATTGCCATCAACAATTTCGTAAACGAAACTATAATTCTACAAAAGCCTTTGAACGCCATCAACTCTCAAAAGAAGTTTCCCATACCTTAAAATCATTGTACGTTTTTTTTCAAAATGCATACATTTTTTTTTTGAATCTCCCAAGAAGTTACAGACAAAACAAAGAAATTAAATAGAGTTTGTATATCTGTTAGGTAAAGCATAATATTTTTATGTTGATATCACCGAGAAAGTCAAGTTCGCCTACGCATAAAATATCATAAACAAAATATATAAAAAACAAGTAACTAACACACTGTGATTTGCTGCAACTGCATAAGCGATTCAAAGTTAAATGACATGGTTTTGAGGTTGGTATAGAAAGATGTTTTTTTTTTTTTTTTTTGATTTTATGTTTTATGTTATTTTGCTGTACGATATGCAAGTTACAAAAGTCATACATTAGAGATAGAAACATTATGTTGTTAGCTAGTATATTTGGCAAGCAGATCATTATTAAATTAGAGGTATGTAAAAGAAAAATGTATTGATATCAAAAAAGTTTTTCTGTTATGCCTATATCAACTAAACCAAACAATTTGAAATGTTTTAAACCAGAAGTGAAATAGAAATTGTAAAATTTCATGTAATTCCTGGCGGGGATTTATATACAATAAAAAAAAAAGTGTTAAGGTTCGATATTTATATCGATTAATATTAGTTGTAAAATATTTTGATTAAATGAAAGACAAGAGAAAGTTAATTGTAAAAAAATTTTAGTATTCATATATATTAATTAAAATTAATAGTGCAGAAACAGGAAAATTAAAAGAAAATAATTTACAAAATGATTAATTATAATTTACAAAATGATACATGGTAATGTAAGGAATAATCGGACTACAAAATCGGTTTTTATTATATCGTAAAAAGATGTTTTTGGATTCATCTTGTTTTAGTTTAGGCTATTTTCGAATGTGTTAGAACAAATTGCATAGCATAAAAAAGTTTTTAAGGACAAAGCTCTTTAAGAATAGCCTGAAATTTTTTAATATAATTATTTTTACAATATAAACATTGTTTTCATTATAAAAGATATAGAGCCATCTATTGACATCTTTTTGTCCGAGTTGATAACTTTTTTGTAGAAAAAATGTACATACGGATATTACGTCTTTTAAGAAAGATTTATGGAGCGTTAGTACTCGAGCATCAAATCTAATCAATCTAAAAAAGCCCTATCTTCCCCTTACCAAGAATATGAGTACCTGGGATAAAGATAATTTCTTTGGATCAGCGAAATCAAGTATAAGAAGATATAAGTAAGGCTGTTAGAAGGAACATATAATTAACGAAAATTTCAGTTATCCCTAAGTTTAATTACTTGTACAAAACATTAAAGCTTGAACCAAGAGCCCCACTAAACACACAAGGGTTCACAGTTCTGAAAAGAACTCTTACTCCCTACGTACGTCGTCACCTGTTTATTCAAGCCATTAGAAATTAAACAAGTAAGTTTTTGAACTAAAGTTCGTAGTAAAAAAAAAGTATGATAAGTCTACCAGCTGTTTACAACTAAAAATATTCGCTGAGGAAAAACTGGAATTGTAGTTCCAGATTAATAATTGTAGATTAATAAGTTACCACTAGCTTCAGAGTTCTGAAAATAATGCTACGACTTCGCTCGGATGTCACCTATTAATTGAAGGTTTAAAAATTTAGTAAAAATAAAAAAAGCTAAGGAAAACACAAATTTGTAGTTCCAGCATGAAAAAGCTTTTAAAATACATAACTAAAGAATGACCTAGACACAACCAACCAATAATTTCACTCTAGTTATTTAAAAAAATTACAAAATATTATGAAATATTAATTATCATCACTGAATACCATCAAATTCCATGCACTTATAATATAATGGGCGCGACTAATATACAATTGGGCGTAGTGTATCCTACTAGATATTAATCTCACCATTTATTTATTTTTTTCAATTTATATTTTAAGGCGGCAATTATCAGGCCATTCTAATTAGCTATATTCAATTATTTTTACCTTTATTGCTTACGCATAATTGGCTAGCCATAATTTCTTATTATCAGAGCAGCGCACTATAGACTTTTATGGCAACAATATTTTCTCAGTATTTATGAGACTTTTTGATATTTATGAATCTGGTAAGTCAAGTTAAAAATTAAAATAGCATAATTTCTTGTTAATCGTTTTTTGTTTTTCTTAATTTAATTCCAATTAATTTTTGACATAAATATTTTCATATTTTTGTAAAACAAAATAATCAAATTAATAGAATCATAAAAATATTTTTTATGTAATTGTATATACAAAATTGTAAAAATACCACGCATTTATATATGGGATATTTCATTACATTATTTCATTCTTCATTAATATAGCCTGATGGTTTTTCAGTTTTTCAAACAATTTTCTCACGGATTTGCACATATTTAACAAATCTTGCACTGTACACAGTCGTCACAATATAAACTGGCTTCATCTCGAGTCGCCGTCGCCAAAAAAAGAAAAACATTTCATTCCAAAAATACCAAAACAAACCATAATAATAATATTTTTTGGTCTACAAACCCTGAGGCCATCGAATATGAGATTTTTCTTGAAATTATTGGACTTTTGTGTAATGCAAAATGAAAAAAAAATGATAATCATAAATACAAGACAAGAGAATAAATGTTCAAAAAAAAAAAAGAATTATTAAATTAATAGGTTTTTCGTACGTGCGCAGTGCACTTCTCTCTGTTAATAAAAAATTGGTTGGCATTGAATTACCAGCGTCATTTGGTGTGAAAAATACGCACATTTATCAGGGTATAATTTTTTTTTTGTAGCGGCGTCAAAGCGTTTCCCTTTATTTCGGAAATTGAGTACGTAGCATGGTCAAAAATTTCTAGTTTGTTTTGCTATTATAACAAATTCGTATGGGAATCAGGAAATATTTCATGAAATTGCAAAACTATTAAAGTGGCTTTTATTTTAAAATTTGATTTTTCTTTAAAAAGTCATAAATCTAATCTGTATTGCAAACGTATACTTCACTACGCGTATAATTAGTCTAATGATTTTCAAATTTATATTTTAGGCTTGTCTACCAATAGTAATAGTGAACCAGCGAGTATAATTTGTAATTTTTTTGTAATTACATTTGTTTTTATATGAATTATTTAAACTGAATTTAAAATAAGTAAACTTTAATTGTAAAACTTTGCTATTAACATGAAAATTGTTGAAATTTAATCACAAATATTTGAAATGGAAAAGTGTAGGTGGTTTTTTTATATACGAAATTGGAAATTATGAAATAAGATGTTCGCCCTCACGAATAAAATAGAAATTTTAGGGCATAATTTTACAATATATAAATATAATTGCATACTAAATTGTTCTGATAGTATGGCTTCTAACATTAAGAATGTTTAGAATGTTAGAAGTTACCAGTGAAACGCAGAAATAATTAAAATATTAATCTTATTTTCACATAAATCAGTCTTTATAAAAGTGACACTTTTCTAAATGGTAGTTAGTTCCATCGTTCCCATGATCTAACAACGTAAGTGCGAACATAAAAATTTCGAATTAAAGTTTAAATGCCAGTGCCAGAGTTATTACTAGAAAAACTACCTATTTCTGTGAAATTTATAGTAACATAGTTCATAAAATTTCCAATCATAATTATAAAAAATTTAAATTTTAAATCTATTTTGAAGAACATTTATTTACATATATGTATGTATAATTTTTCATTTATAGGGGAGTTCAATGTATTGACACAATGAATGGTGCACAGTGCGGACCATGTCCAACAGGATACGAAGGTGATGGTAAAACTTGTACAATTCGAAATCCTTGTATTGACAGCCCATGTCCAGCAGGTAAGTCTTAAAAAGAATTTTCTCTTTTCTTTTCTATTTCAATCTAACATGCACCATTCAAAAACTTATTATATTAATCAAAATGAAATTACTATACACCAAAAAGTATAACTAAATTTGAAGTTCACTGAACAATTCTTAAGAAACTGAGAGAGTGCATTCCTACACGAATTACTAACTGATTTTTTTTTTCGTTTTGAATAATTGTGTAAATATAGAAATTATAATAAAATCTAATTAATTAATAGAATTTTAAGTAAAAAACGACATGAAGCCAACATAAAACACGTAATATTCAATAATTTGTTAAACAAATTATAATAAAGATAGACAATATTTCAAAAGTAGCTCTATCGAAAAAAAAAACAGCTGTTCTCGAGATATTTATTTTTGATAAATTTTGTGTGTATGTTTTGTAAATTATTTTTAGTTATATGTAAAGCATGCAAAACAAATCTTATGAATTTGGATGATAATTAAGTGTTAAAGGAAAACTATTTGAAAGAATAAATTAGTTAAACATGCAAAGTTTTGATCAAAAATCGCAAATTCACTATATTTTATAGCATTTTTAAAGCAGTCATCTCCAATTTCAAATTTATAACCTTAAAGTAAAGTTTAAATTCAGCATTTAAAGGAGTTAGTTGGTTTTGAAGGACCTACTTTTCCCATGCCTTATTAAAAGTTACATTGCAGTTTTGAGTCGTCCGCGTTTTTCCTCATTGTAGTGTATCGAACCAACTTTCTATATCTCTTATGAACTTAATCATTTTAATCGGACTTATCCCGCCTCCTTCCAATAAGTTATACAGGAAATGATTTCAGAAGGTCATGAATCGTCTTTGAAAGAGAGTAGGTAATTGAAAGGAGTTTAATTAAATACGACTTTATTTAAAATGTCCCTGCATTTTTCAAGGTTGTACCACTCTCAATTAGGTCCAAATTTATAAGATTTAATATGATTTAGCATGAATTCAGCATGGCTTGAGTGATTTGAATTTTAATTTAAAATATATTTTTAAGAACTGTGGTGAATTTCACCTTTGATCTTCGATATTAAAGGACGATGAATCTATTTAAACGTTGTCAGGGTTGAACTAAGGAGCTCAAAAAGCAACATTATAGTATAAATAAGAAAGTGATTAATTTTTTTTATTAATTTCCAAGCAGAAGTGATCTCTTTTTATACTGAGTATACAATTTTCTACAATTTCCAAGTACATAATCTATCAGCCAATAATTATTTATCAGCGAATAAGTATCACAAAAATCTCAGCCCTCAGAATAACCTAATTCAAAATACTAATATATATTTAAATCATAAATAATTAAGATTCATAAATATAATTTCACATCAAATATTTATACTTCCATTTAAAATTAGTTACGTTAATTATATTTAGATTAATATAAAATTTAAATGAACAATTCTGTCATATCATAACATTTTTTTATGACACAATCTTTGTAATAACCATGAAATTATTGCTATATTACATACAAAATTTACATCAAATGTTGGTTCTCTGGCTCTGGCTATATAGCTAACAATTAATAATGTGGAAAACAACCAATACGATACGGTAATCATCTGTTTAAATTTTAATTAATAGTGAAATAAAAATGACACTTTGTTTTTAAATTCATTCAAACTGCTATAACCATCATCAAAAATCTTGTTGTCACAAATAATCAAAATAAAACTCATCGCTAATACACTATATAAAAGTAATTTAAAATTATATATAGTGTTTAGTTATTAAATTTTTATTGGTCATTTATTCCCACCCGATTTCGGTATTGAAATCTTTATTTTTTTAAAACAAAATATTTACTCTATGAAAATATTTGTTTTACATTTTATCAGTTTTTTGTTATAAATGGTATTACTTTGTGTGGCGGCATTAATGCACGCGACGATCATATCCATAAGATGATTATATCAGAGTTGATTGGGTAAATATATTTAATAAAAATAAAAATAACAAATATTTATAAATGCTGGCCAAACAAAGAAAACCAGTGGCACAACTATGAGTTACATACAAAAATCTCAGTCAAATATTGTTTTATTTTACGAAGATGTACTAAGAAGTATTGTAATGGATAGACGCGGTTGAAAATTTGAAATTTCTTAACTCAATTGTGTTTCATCTTCACGTATCCGAAGTTGACTCTGCGCAGCAATATCTCATAGTAATTGCTAATTCTTGCTTCTTGCTTGTGGTAAAACATTGTTGATGAATAAATTTCGAATATTATTCTAGCTCTAATCGATCATAAAATGTATAAATATAATTGTAATTCGATCAGAAAATTGTCCAAAGCAATTAGTTTAAGTCTGTTTAAACCTTGCCTGGCAACTTAATTTAGTAATTGAGTATCTAATCCATATCCATCTTTCCATCTCTAACGTAAGCCCACATCTACAAGTAATCTAGAAGATGGGGACCCACGAAGGAGACCGATAACGTGTCGGATCAGCGAACACAAGCATATAGAAGATATAGAAGACACAAGCATTGGTCCTTATCATAGTTTCCTGCTTTTATATAAAATTTATTTCCAATTTTCTTGAGTTTTAGACGACTAGACGACTAATATAATATTATCGACTATTACTGGTTACACGATTCGGCCCCCAGAAATGTTGTAAACAAATATTTTACAAATCACTTTTCTAACAATCTCCTAATTTTAGACAACCCCTAGGTTAGTTTTTATTTAAAAGAACTGTGAACAAAATAAAGAGCGCGTTCAACAATAATGTAAATACAATTTAAGAAATCCGTGACCAATTTTTTTTTTTGTTATAGTGTTTAAAAAACCAGATTGTCAAAAACAATAAATTTCAGTGGTGTTTTTAGTTTGAAGTTTTTTATTGTTTTTGTTGGACAAACAAATTGCGGAATATATCAAAAGTAAAGTTTAAGATATAAATTGTCCAAATTGAGTAAACAATTTAGATGAAATCGTGCTGGACCATAACAAGAAATCAAATTCAAATTCTTATGCGAAAATTGTATAATAAACAACTTTTGAGTAGTTCTTTTGATGGTTTGGGGAGTAATGACCATGAATGGTAAAAAATTAAGCAATAATCTTGATCAGAAAGTTAATATTGTGTGGGCGATTTATTGTTTCTAGACTCTAGAAGGTAGTAAAGGATAATTTTAATAACCATAACTTTTGGTATTTAAAATTTAACATTTTGAGACGAGATTTATGATTTAAAACAATTTTAATTTAAACTAAAAACTAATTTAATATTTTAAGAATTTTGCTTATAATTTTATCTTTATGATGAAAAATAAATCAAATTTGGAAGAATACAGGTAGAAACTGTCACGTAGAATTGAACTATATAAAAATTGAACTATGGATCATCCACTTAAGCCAGAATAGACCGAATATTTACTTCCCAAACACATTTATATTAAACATGTCGAAGCCGTTGACTAAGCCACATCCTATTTCGATCGAAATATTACATTTTTAATTAATATTGTAACGATATAACAAAGACTATATTCCAAAACAGACGTCTTCATTTCTGGCTTTTAACTATCTATAAACTACCCCATTTCTACATTTAAATAAATTAAACCAATAAATTTACATAGAATCGATTTTAAATTTATTTTCGTAATTCGATTTAATCGTAATCATAAATTACGTAATTTTATGTCTGTCTACCTTTTTTCGGTTCATTATTAATTAATATCTTGAAAATTCCACCACCAAAAAAAAACTTATGAAATTTTTACATTTAAATGTTTATCTGTCACATTTTATTTGACTTTTAAGATCTCTTATCATTATTATACCAGAATTTTTTTTTTTTTTACATTATATTTAAACAACCAAATTTACATGAATAGGAAGAAAATTTATGATAATGAGAATGTCCACACGACAATCCACCGCCAAAACTGACCGATCATAATCATCGATCCATACAGGCTTTAATATATATAAAATATTTCCATTAAAATATTGTAAAAGGTAGAAATCAAAAAAGAAAATGGACAGCAGAAAATAAATACCGAATAAAAAATGTATTATTATAATCTTCAGAGTTATAGTTTACTGGGCCATGTCATTCCACTACCACACACTTTTCTGTTGCTTTTTTTTTGGTTTTCTTGTTTTTGGGTTGTCTACGTTGCGTGTTTACAAATCGTATACGCTCTGGAATGGAATGTATTATGGGTCATGACAGAAGTTCACTGATTGTAATATACGATAATTTATGGATATTCTTAAAAGTTTATATTTATGTTATAGTTGTCACCCATTAGTGAAGTGCCAATGCATTTTTATTTTAAAGACAAATTTCATTTATTATAGTAGAGACATTCCTAATTGCGATGAAAAATTGTTCTAATCTTTTCAAAGAAATGGAAATTTATATTATTATTATCAAATAGAAAATTAAGTTTTTCATTTGATAAAATTTTAGGGATTAATATTTGAAAAAGAATTTATCTTAAAATTTAATTAAATTTATAGATTTAGGGAAAAATCAATTTAGAGGAAATATTTTAATACGATGAAAATTAATATTTTTAATATATTTAAAAGCCACGTGGAATAAAAAATATTAAATAATTTTGAGACTATTTTTAAAGGATTAAATTTGAAAATTTAATAAATTCTAAAAATTTTAGATATGAAACCAAAAAGAAACAAGAAAATAAATTGTAACTGATATATTCTGGCGAAATTCGTCTCAAAATTACTTTTAATATTATTGAAAGTTTGTAGAGAACAGAAAAAATTAATTTTCTGTATACATATAGTAATTTTAAAGGTACCAACCAGTCTGCGAGACGATCATATATTACAAGTAAATGTAATGGGTCAGGATTATTTTAAGATTGCAATTATGTAACGCTAGTTATCGTAACCGTTTTCCCGCTAGCACTTAGCATTGACATAGTATGTGTTCTGCCCTCTCATCTCAGTTTTCACAAAATCTGCAGAACTTGATAGACCAAGTCTGTGTACATGTGAACTTTCTTTTTAGTAAGAAAATCAATATAGATTCCGCATGTAATTTTTGTTAAGTTCTATGTAACTTTTGTATATTTCGGTGAAATTTAACACAGTTTAGTAAAAATAATAAAAAATAAATGTTTTTATTGAATTTATTATTTAAATTAGTTTTTAATTTTACATCCTTCAAAGGGTTTTAGATTAGCATAAATTAACCAAATTCCGAACTGCAAAACTAAAACGATTTATTAATTTTTTTTTCCGAATATCTTGATTATCAATTTATCTATAATTTTTTATAAAACAAATACATATTACATTTTATACACTGTCGATTTCACAATCGAGGAGTTCAGGATTTAAAAATAGAATTGAAAAGGATTTAAATTTTTGGGACAGTAACACGATAATAATAATTGTTGTTAAACAAATATTAGATTTTATTGCAATTGCAAATGCCTATTTAATCTTCCTATAAAAAATAACGCGTCGTATTTATTTAATGTTACGGATTCTTCTTATTACATTATGATGCTAAAATTAAAAGATATGAAAAAAAATTCTGTAAGTTTTATGATAATTTCTCGAGAATATCAGTTACACACCGAAAATTGTTATCGATTAACTAAAATAAGAAACTGAATTAATGAATTTATTATCAGAATGTTATATTATATCAGATCGTTTACATTATGATTGTTTACAATTTTCTTCTTCCTCTTCTTCTTCTTTGCCTTTACACTTGTGGTTGTTATTATATATGTTAGGTTAATAACGTTAGCGTATTCCTCCCTGTTTGTTGTTTTCTCGTAATCGTATTGATAATATACCTGTCCAAATTCTGATGTTTTGCAGATCGCAGTAACGACAGTTGTTTAATACCAATGCGATGCCTGTATGCTATTTTCCTACCAATACGACTTCAACCCTGTATTATAAGCTGTATAAGAAGTACGTATTTTGAATTTCTGTTTCATTTTTCCCATACGGCGGCAACGTTTTTCATCTGGTTTCGCACGTGGTGTGTTCCATTAACGTTTTATGGCGGAACTCCTCTTCACTAGCTCATCAGCGTTTTTGTTACCTGAGATGTTGCTGTGTTATGGATTTTAGAGCTTGAATGACAGCCTGGTTAATAGTAACAGTAACTACAGATTGCTAGCATGGTCTAAAAAAATAAAAATAAAATACATCCGTGCGTAAACACTTGAAACTGATCATTTCTAGCCAATATACAAAATAATACAAAATTGTCACACTGAATATCAGTTTTCTTTTAAATTCTGCGTTTGAAATGAAAAATTGATAATCCCTAACACGATCTGGTTTTTTATCATTAATGATATTTATATATCGTTGCCCCCGGTGGCAATTTATCATTTTATATACCGGAAAATTTCATATTAGACATATTTGAAAAGAAAAATTATTTCACTAGAAAACTTATGATACAATTTCTGTTATGATTTCCATTAAATTGTCATCGTTTCAAATTAATTCTAAAATTTATCATGTAGTTCGAAAAATCGTGCACTCTGTCAAAACTACTGTGTATATATATAATATATAGTTCAGCAGCGGCACAGTTTATACTTTCAGGTGGAATTTATTAAAACATTATTTTAAATTGAAATTAATTTATATTTTTAAATTATTTGACATTTAAATTTTATTAAGAAATGTGTAGAATCGCTTATTGAATGACAAATTTATTTACAACACGAAATTAGGTCAATGAAATATAATTTTATTAACTTAATGATCAGAATTTTTTATATTTAGGAAATGAAAAATTTAATTGTTACTTTACTGATGATGATTAACAAAAAATTGGAAATAATGATGAAAATTTTAATGTTATTAATAATAATTGTAAATATAAATTAGGTTATTTTGAAATTAGAACAGCTGTTTTTTTTTTTTTATTTATTTATATGTAATTTAAATTTTAAATGTAATTTCTTAAATTTAAATGTAAAGTTTTAATTTGAAATATATTTTTAAAAAATTTAGGTAATTACTTTGGACCAACACATTCAACAATATCGAATTACCAACATTATCAAAGAAAATATTCAAGAAAATATTCAGTGACATCAAATTATGATAACTAATAAAATAATTTTGATTAATTTTAAAGAAATTTTTAATAATATTTGAAAATATTTTTTATGTGAATATATTCATTTAATATATATAATTTAATTATTCAAATAATTAATTAATTTTTATACACTTGCGAACATTATTATAATTAATTTTGAATTGGAAACTATTTTAAGTACAAAATGGAAAGCATTATTCTATGTAGAGCCAACTTTTAGATGAAGTCATGTATTACATAATTAATTCGTAACTGAAAAGATTAACTTCTAACTTAAATACTGAGTAATTACAAAGTCTTATCCTCAAGAATTAGAAAACATTTGATTTGCAAATTGGAAAGCATTATTCTATTCACAGCCAACATCATTAATATATATAAATTTAACCGATTTGCTTCAATAAATTACATAATTAATTCGTAACTGAAAAGATTAGATTCTGTATCCAAAATTTAAATAGTTCCTAACTCAAGTAGTGCGTGATTACAATGCCTTATATTCAAGAATTTACATTAAAATTGTTATTAAATTGTTGAACCTGTTTAAATCTATAAAATTGACATTAATCCGACTATAATTATTACAAATTAATGTACAAAAATTGACAACAGTTCAAATTTAAATCCTTTTAATTTCATTTACCTACACATCATTTCAAAATTATTAAATTGAAAAAAAAAAAATTGTTAATTGGTAGAAAACATTTAAATATTTTGAAATTAAACTGAATTCTTTAAATGATAAATATTTTGATATATAAAATATGAAAACTTATATAGATTATATTTTAAACAAGTTGTTTTCCAAATAAAAAAATATAGATAATTTACATAGTTTAATTAAGTGTTTGATATAAGTGAGCAAAATATAGAAGAGTGTTATAAATATTTCTTTAAAAAATAAAAATCTTAAACTGGTTTCGAAATGGAAATAATAACAATTTCCATTAAAATTAATACGCGAAAACAAGAAAAATTACCGCAACAATCAAAATTGAATAACTTTGTCGTAGTACGAAAAATATTTTCATATCAATGAGATTTGATTCTTTTAAACAATTAAATGCTTTGTCGGTCCGTCTGGCACCCATATATAAACTTTATCAGATTATTATCATAATTACATTATTCTTTATACACGATGCAGATGCTGACGACAAATATCCTATTTTGCAAAAATTGCAATTTAGTGGTAGTCATTTCAATTTTGATGTAGAGAAAAATTCAGGTTTCTGCCACTAAATGGCCACTGTATCTCATAAATAATATTGAAACGTACTGTTTGAAATGTAATTTAAAATCGTTAATATTCCCACAGTTGAAGAGTGTTGAAAGCTATTGAATTTTTATATTGTCGACTACTCTTCAGGACATCTTCAAATAATAGTTCTATTACAGATTTAATAAATATTTAAAAGGATTGTGAGAGTGTTGTACGGTCAAAAACAAAGCTCATACAGTAGTAAACTACTACGTAGTAGTTGGGCTGCATCACCGGTTCTTTTTTATATTTTACTTCAACTCATTACTAATATTTATTGTTGTTGTAACTAAAAGTCGTAGTTGCATATTTTGTAATTTAGCACCTTCAAGCAAACCCACTGTTCTTTGATGTTGTCGTGTTATCAGAATTTAATCACAAAATAATAATTAATTGTATATTTATTTGGTGAATGCAGAAATCAGGATGTGGGCATTTTTTTTATTTTGGCGGAACAGAATTTAATTTGACACGAAAAAATGTGGTTACACTGTCGATGCAAAGTAATGTGTGAAGATGTAATGAAACATAGTTAAATATATACTAAATCTAATTTCCCCAACAATTTCTCTTAGTTCATCCATTTAAATTAAACAGTTCGCAGATGTCGTGTCCATTTAGTTCTGTACAGATACTGAATTAGTAGCTATGAAATTACGTAAAATGTAAACAAATTGTAGTAAAGTTCTAAAATTAGGTTAAAATATAATAAAAATTTCGAAATTACTGAAACCAATTTGTATTTAATTTTTTATAATGAGCTACCAACTATATTTGATTATGTGGGTTCCCTTTTTTAAAAATATGTAATATGTCAGATCAGTATTGACTTGACAGCGAAAATTTGTATTTTCAATAATATCAATCAATTTTTCAATCCGAAATTCAAGTTTGCTTCTTTTAAACATTTTTAACACTAATTTTGTAACACTAATTTTACTACCCTTAATTTAAGGGAAATGCTTCTATTTCTTTATTGCTCGGCCCGAATTAACTATAAAGGTTTTCCATATACAAATTAATAAGCAAGAACAACTAAATTTCAAACTTAATAATCATAAATTCCAAATGATTATCACAAATATTATAATGTTCGCACCTTTAGAAAAATTGATATTTTTTTTTATTCTGAATAATTATTTTTAATATGTTTTCTTATTTAATGATAAAAGTCAATTAAAAAATTATATATTTTCACTGATAAAATTTAAATTTTTAAAAACAATTTTTCTGAGTTAAAATTAATAATTTAATAAAATTTATAAAATATTTTAAATTTATTGAAAATAAATAGCTTCATATTTGTGCAAAATTATCTTAATTTAAATTTTTACATAAATTTTAAATAAAAAAAAAATCGTTTTAATATCGTTTAATAATCACTAAAATTAATTTATTAAATTATATTCACACAAATTGAAATTAAAAAAAGAAATAACTAAAATTGAATTTAATTATAATAACTATTTTTATATAAATAATTTATTATTTTTTTTATTAAAGTTTTGTATTTGTGAATTTTTTGAATGTCAAAATAAAAATAATTCATATTTAAATAAAATTTGGTCTTTTATTTCGAAAATAATTTTTTATTGCACTGTAGTATAATTATATTTAGTAATTTTAGTTTTTAAATTAAATTAATTTTTATTTTTTGGTGATTTTGGTTTTTTATTTTATTATATAATTCTAAATTAATTTAAGATTTTCATCTTGTTAAAAATTTTCTTAATCATTTTTATAATTGGCAAAATATGAAGCTCTTTATTAAGTAAAATAATTTAGAATTTTTGAAATTTTATTTTAATTTTAATATAGTAATTAGAAATTCTAGTTAAATTCTTTGTTGTGTTGGTAAATTATAATTAATTTATAAAATATAATACTAATGAAAATAATATTCATAATTAAATTAATATTTTAATTAATTTAATTATGTTAAGGTTAAAGCATATTTATTATATAAAATTAAAATTACGAAATTTTTAATTGATTTAAAAATTATACATGCAAATAGTTTGCACAGTTTTATTAATTTACACCAAAAGTTTGCACAGTTTTTTAATATCTCATATAATTTAACCAAGACGCAAACTTTTCGATAAAAATTTTTAGGTATTGGAAGTAAAATTATTATACATTTAGAACTTATACTTTCTATTAACTTATTGAAGATTTAATAGTATAAATATTAACAAATAATTTACAGAATTATTTTAATTGCATGCTAATTTTAGCTAAATCAAACTTAGCTAATTATAAAATTTAAGTAATTGTATAAAACTTTTACAACTTTTATGATATAAAAGTGAAACTGACTAGTAATTCTTTATAAAAATATGAATAACTCACAATTTGGTAGAAATATTTATAAATAAAAATTAAAGAATACTACAAAATCTAGAAACTTTCTTATCAAAATGCTTCCAAAGTTGAATTGATAAATTAAAATTAAATACACTTCAAAGGTCCAGTCGTAATGTAACCGCAAACCGATAGCACTATAAAATTATCAACAAATATGGAAATCAATACAAAGCAAACGCAATGCTTGCAGTTACCGCCAAGGAATAAAAATTATCGTCTACATTGAACAATCTTGAATATAAACCGCCAGCACGAGAACATTTTAATACTGGAGTTAAAATATTCTTAAATATCTTGTCATTTTTGACCACGTTATCATGTGGAAGTCAAAGTATTGTTAAATTTTAATATTATTTTATTGAAAATATTAGTACCAATGACGACATTGGTAATAGTGGAAAAGAATAATAAATAAAACATAAGAAATTACAACGAAAAATTAATTTAATTTCAAACTACAATTTTTTACAATTTTCTTTCGCAAGCATTGCTTTGTCTTGCCGGATAAAAAAATTTCAGCTACCGCTATCGGTTTGTGTTCATATTGCGATTGAATCTTAATTTTCAAATATTTCACTATTTTTATATTCATATATAATTTATACATAATTATTATTTTATGATTTGTAGTGGATTATAGAAATTTAAAAAAATGAATACACCTCAAGAGAAGGTGAAATTATAGTTCATTCTTAAACCATAATTTCAGTATTTGCCTAAAAGTAGGCAATTATTTTTTATTAACAAAAATTCTGTTGTTTTTTTCTTCTAACATTAAACATGATAAAAAGTATTCAAAGTTGATTTTCTAATTTTTTCAACTTACTTTTAATTAATTTAACCTTTAAATCTTAGGAGTTGAATGCATCCAAACAAATTCCCATCCATATTATCAATGTGTCACTTGCCCACGAGGTTTTATTGGTGATGGTGGAAATTGCCGTGACATTGATGAATGTGATTTGTATGAACCATGTGATCCGAAAACAATTTGTATTAATTTAAGTCCTGGATTTAAATGTGAACCATGTCCACCAGGTTTCCATGGAACACATGTTAATGGTATTACTTTATATTTTATCTTTTCAAAATATGTTTTTAAGACTCTATATATTTTAAAAATCAGGATTTTCTGCTTCATATCTATCACCATCATTTCAACGACAAACATGTCATGATATCGATGAATGTAATTCTGGATTATCACGTTGCGCTGCCAATTCTGATTGTATAAATACAGTGGTAAGTAAAATATCGTCATCATTATTCCAAGACAATTCTTTATTTATATTCATTTTAATTTAAGGGTTCTTATCAGTGCAAGTGCCGTGAAGGATTTGTAGCAAACAGTACTCTTGGCTGTTTCCCTACAAGTGATATGTGTCCAGATGGAACTGTTTGTCATCGTAATGCTGTATGTAAATATCTTGGAGACTATCGTTACGGATGTAAATGTAGTGTTGGTTGGGCTGGTGATGGTTTCAATTGTGGACGTGATCGTGATTTAGATGGTTGGCCAGATAATCGTTTAGACTGTATGGATATAAGATGTAAAGCAGATAATTGTCCTGATTTACCAAACTCTGGTCAAGAAGATGCTGATAAAGATGGAATTGGTGATGGTTGTGATAATGATGCAGATGGTGATATGGAACCAAATGATAAAGATAATTGTCCGTTTGTTTTTAATCCTGATCAATTGGATACAGATCATGATGGTATCGGTGATGCTTGTGATAATTGTGCTTATATTTCGAATAAAAAACAAATTGATTCGGATTCGGATGGCAGTGGTGATGAATGTGATGAAGATGTTGATAAAGATTCAATTCGGAATAAATATGATAATTGTCCAACAGTACGGAATACAGATCAATCAGATATGGATAATGATGGTATTGGTGATGCTTGTGATAATTGTCCAACAATACCAAATCCATCACAATCAGATAAAGATAGTGATTTGGTGGGTGATGCTTGTGACAGTGATATTGATGCTGATGGTGATGGTATACAAGACAGTGAGGATAATTGTCCAATGGTTACAAATCCAGATCAATTGGATTCAGATAATGATGGAAGGTAAATTTTTTGGATATAAAAAGTTTTCGCATATAAATTTAATTCACTGTATTAAGGGGAGATGCTTGTGACGATGATGCAGATAATGATAGCATACCTAATTATAAAGACAATTGTCCACTTGTTTATAATCCTGATCAATTGGATCTTAATCGTATGATAATTATTTATAATCTTTTAAGAATATATTTTATAATCATATTTTCAGGTGACGGTAAAGGTGATATTTGTGAAGATGATGAAGATGACGATGATGTTCCCAATCTTATTGATAATTGTCCAAATAATTCAAAAATTTATTCAACTGATTTCCGAACATTCCAAACTGTTATTCTTGATCCTGAAGGTGATTCACAAAAAGATCCAAATTGGGTAATTCATGCAAATGGCTCTGAAATTATCCAAACATTAAATAGTGATCCTGGTTTAGCAGTTGGTTATCATGCATTTGGTGGTGTTGATTTTGAGGGAACATTTTATGTTGATACTGATATTGATGATGATTATGTTGGTTTTATATTCAGTTATCAAAATAATAAGAAATTTTATGTTGTAATGTGGAAGAAATTAGCTCAAACATATTGGCAATCAACACCATTCCGTGCATCAGCTGAACCTGGTATTCAAATAAAATTAGTTGATAGTATAACTGGACCAGGATCAATGTTAAGAAATAGTATGTGGCATACAGGTGATACAAGAGAACAAGTCAAATTACTTTGGAAAGATCCACAGAATATTGGATGGAAAGAAAGAACAGCTTATAGATGGGCATTAATGCATCGTCCGGCAATTGGTTTAATACGTTTGCGGTAAGAAATGATAAATTTTTGAATGTTAAAATTACTAATTATTTAATTATGTTTTACAGAATATTTGAAGGTGATGAATTAGTTACAGATTCAAGAAACATTTATGATAACACATTAAAAGGTGGTCGTCTAGGTGTATTTTGTTTTTCACAGGAAATGATTATTTGGTCAGACTTGGCATATAAATGCAATGGTATTAAATTTATTTATTTATATTTAGCAAAAATTTATTAATTATATTAAATTTGATTTTTAGATCGTGTGCCTATAAAAATTTATAATGAATTACCGACCAATTTACGGCAAAAGATTGAAGTTGATTCTAATGTTTAAATATTTAAAAATTTAATATCTTAAAAAAAAATTATTTAATTTTGTTTTAATGGAAAATTTATAATATTAAAAATAAATAACTGCCAAATTAAAATCAAATGTAAAATCAAATTTTACGAAATATTCAAAGATTCAAAATAATTTTAAGCAAGCTGCAATCAATTATCATGTAATTTAATATTAATTCCAAGGCTAAGTCCGTGCACTTTCACATGTGCCATAATAAATAGTTTACATTTTTTTTTATTTACAGTGTTTTTATTTTTTAATTAATTTGTGAATAAAAAGTATATAAAAAAAAAGAAAATTCTTTATGTAAAATATAATAATGTAATTAATTTTTAATAATATTAAATTGAAATAATAAATAAATGATAAAAAAGCAATTGGATTTTATTAATTATTTTAATTAAATATGAGCTAAGTGAATTAGGCTGTCTGTCGAACTAAAATTTAGGAAAATACTTACTCTATGGCATACCAGTTAACATACCGAAATTGACATACCGGTTCCATTCTTGACCTACCGGAAATCATTTCGCAAGAAAATTTAAAACTTCATTTCTTATATGTAAGTGTAATCGCTAGGACAGTGTATGGTATAACTGAAGTACATCTGAACTCTAAACTACATTAATCTTTGTTAAACAAAAACACCACGTTCTACATCACATTTTCGCCAATACATGTGATAGATGATAATTAATACACAAGTTGCCAACTTTGAACGATTATGGAATGCTAATACAATAATTTGGCTAAAGTTGAACTTTTGACAATGGGAAAAATGACAAATCCGTCAAATATTCGACAATTATTGTCAAAACGTAACCACGTTGGTGTTTGGTGCGTTAACAAGCTGTAATTTCTTATTTATTATTGAAATCTTTTAACAACTAGCTGACTTGGTAAAACTCTAACCTAGTTTAATATTTCATGAATGGGACACTCTGACTCACAAATGTCACGAAACGATTTCTGGAAATATAAATTGAACGAATTCAAAATAACAACTTAAAATTTTTGTAGCGTTGTTTTTTTATACATTTATTTCATATTCTCAAAAACAAAAAAAAAAATATTATATTTTTTTATAATAAAAAAAAATAATTTTATTTATAATTTTATTTTGATATTTTTTCAAAAAATCTAATTAAATTTTAATGCTAAATAAAAACTTTTTCTAATCATCAAATTTTATATAATATTTAAATAAAAAAACGAATTGCAAAAATATTTAAATTACTTTCTAGAAATATAAAAAAAAATAATTAATGTAATTTGTCAAAAAATTATTGAAATAATTCAATTAAAATTAAAATAAGTTTAGTTATACAAAATTCTGATATTAAAAGTGTCAAATTATTGAAATATAGAAAAATTTGTATGTAAAATGAATAGTAACGAATGTTATCAGAAGCAATCTAAATGTCAATTCACAATGAGCTGAGCGACGGCTACACAAGTGATGCCAATACAGCGAATGCAAACTTAGTTTGCCAAAAACTGACACTTTGATAACGACAACATTTTGAAGTTATATTAATCTCAGTTTATTAAAATTAATGAAACTTTGTAAAAATGACAAGTTTTTAATAATTATTCAGTTTTCAAATTATGAAATTCTGATTATTAATTTCGTTATAGAGCAGTTTCGCTATATAATTTTTGACAAATGAAAACCATTATGTCAGAAATTTGTAACAGAGCGTTTTAAAAATAACTAATATTTTTACTGAAACTGCAAATTACTTAACTATTTAGTGATGTCTCTTGTACTTCACTATTTAGTGCTGCCAATTGTGATAAATGTATGGAAATTTTGAATTTTGTTAACATTAATTTTAATTTGTTGACGTTATTAGCTTCGCATTAAAAATTATATGTTAAGATTATCTTTGTAAAACTAAACAAATTTTAAATTTTTAAATAATTTTCATAAATTTCTTTTATTTCGGTTCTACGAAAAGATATAATTAAATTAAATTCTAATTTTTTTTTTAATTATTTTGTAAATTATTTGAGAATTTTTAATTTTTCGCTTAAATATATTTTTATTTATTTATATATCTCTGTTTTCTTTTTAAATTTTAATAATTATTTTTATTCGGGGTAAATATAATTATAATTATAATAATATTATTTTTTTATTAAATATAATTTCTTTCTTTTTTTAAAATAAAAACATTTTTTTTTTGACAATATTTTCAACTTATACTATTAAGTATATATACAAGTTCACAAAAGAACTTTTTTTAAAAAAAAAAAAAACACAAAAACAAAAATCAATAAATCAAAGGTATCCGTCTAAATGACCGAATGCAATTCACCGAAATCACAATTGATTGAATTTGAAATTAACTGAGGATAAATTGATCGAATACAGAATTGACAGTTGATCTAATAAAGAATAATTAATAATGTAAAAAAACGTGTTTACTTAATTCAACAATTTACACTTTTTCGATTTGTGTTTTATATTCGATAAATATAACGTCGGCCTTTTGTAAATTATCTGTATTTGGTAAATTATGTGACTTAATCAATTTATATTCGGTAAATTTACATTCATGAAATTGGTCAATTGTGAATCAACTATGATCAACTATGCATTCGGTCAATTATTGTGAATTCGTTTAATTGTGTCCGGTCAATTAACCGCAATTCAAAAATATTTTTTTTTTCTTTTTTTTTTTTTAATTCATATTTTTTCAATTTATAATTTTTATTATTTCTATATTATATTTTTATATTTATTTATTTAATTTATACAAAACATAATTAAATTTAATTAAAATCATATAATTGGTAATTAAAAAATAATAATATTCATAATTAAAAATGCAATTTTCCTTTTTCTTTTATTTTTCTTTTGGATTTGAAGTTTGATTTTGTGAATTTATGGTTTTTTAAAAATTGTTTTCTCTGTTTTTATTTATTAAATTTATTTTTTAATACTAAACACTTAAAAATTTTTAATTTTTTTTTATATATTTTTTATTATTTTTTATTTTATATTCTTATTAATTATAATATATTTAATTTCCTTGTTTTTATTATTTATATATAATATTTATATATATTTTATTTATAATTAATGAACATTTTTTTTTTCTGTAGATTACTTTTTTTTATAATTAATTTTTTGCTTAATTTCTTTCAATTTTCTTTTTTTTTTTTAACTTCAATCATTTTTTTATTTACAAGAAATGTTTTTTATTTTTAAAGTTTGAAAAAATTGTTTTAATAAAATGAAGAAGAAAAAAAAATTATCATGAAAATTATCGTATTTATTAATTAATAAATAAAATTAATTAATTCAATAAATTTTACATTAATTCAATACATAAAATTCATTAATTACATTAAATTCTTTGTTTGTTCTAATATTTATATTATTGTTGTTGTTATTTTTTTAGGTGGGGAGAAGGAGGCAAATTGTAGTTAATATTTATTAGTATATTTTATTGGTCGATAAATTGAGGAAAATTAATATTAAATTTATTTGAAATTTGTTTATGTTTTTTGTGCGCAACATAATTTTTAAAAGGATCTTGTTTTTTTTTTATTTTTTGCTTAATTATCTTCTAAACGTCCATGTGGTCCAAGTTCAACCAATTCATGTGGTTCAGCGTGAGCCTGTAAAATTAAGTATATTAAATATAGATAATAATATAGAACATACAAACTAAACATAATATATAAAAAAAGCACAATTGAATTAAATGAAATGTGGTGGTACAAATTCACTCTGGATTTTAAATGATTTTTTTTTTAAAAATAAAAAATTTATTAGTATTAGCGAAATTAGCATATATTTAAATTTATTTTTAAATTTATAAAAATCACATTTATTTTCAAAAGCAATTTTAAAATAAAAATTCATGAAATTATTCAATTAAAAATTATATTAAATTAAAATTTAAAAAAAAATATTTTATGGAAAACACCAAATTGTATAAAGCATATTTCGACAAATTTATAACTATTTATAGTGTATATACAAATGAACAAAATTAATAAAATAATTTAAGTTTATTTTAACCGTATCGCGACTGAATAAATGTAGTCGTCACTACCGCCAACATATCCAATTAAAATTGTTTCATTTAAAAGTTTTAATGTTTTCGTTAATTAAGATGTAATTGAAGTATAAATCCATAAATTTCAGTTATTTAAATATTCATGACCGAACGAATTATAAATCAGGTTTTATATTTTATTATGTGATAGTTATGTTTACATATTAATTCGGATTGCCATCTCAATAATCGTTTGCTTGATACCAGTGATCAATATTATATATCAATATCGTTATAAATTATCAATAGAAACCAATATAACAAAATTATACAACAATAATAGTCAATGTAAGTCTGCGGTTTATAGGAAAGGTAAAAAAAATGAGATTATATAAACCGGATAACGTGTAACAGAATAATGAATTATTCGATGGACCTAAAACGTATATTGATTCCATAAAAATCATGTTAATATGTTCACATAGCGTCCAAAAACGTAAGGCTGAAATTTCATAATATAATTTATAGCTTTCCACTAACGTTTCATAATTAAAATTAAATATTTGTCAAATTTCTGAGCCCATCTATAGTGTGAACCAAATATGTTTAGGAGTTTAGGCCGAAAAAAGTATTTTTAAGAGATCGCCGCGAATCGATTAAATAATTTAAAAGAAATTTTAAATTATTTTAAATCTAAACAATTAAGAATTAATGGCATTGTACCTGAAAAGTTGTTAGTATATAGTAAAAATAGACCTATTCAATCTAAATTTTGAAAATATGTTATAAAAAATTCTATTAATTTAATTTTACAAAGCACTAAAATTAATTAAAACTACAAATTATATTAGTATTTAAGAAGTAAAAATATTCATGCAAAAAGAAAAGAAAAAATAATAAAAAATTATATTTATTATAATTAAGTGCCAATTAAATTTGATAAACTACTAACAATAGTTGAACGTCGTCGTGTTATTCGATCCTATAAAAATGAAAAATTTTCTCAGATAATAAAAAAAAATAATAAAAATTTAAATAAATTTAATGAAATTAAATTTTGTCTAATATTTTTTTTTTTTTTTTGTGATGATTTTAGAAAAATAATAAAAATGATAATAAATTATTTTGTACCTTATCAGCAATACCCAAATCATTCTTTGATAATGAATCAACCAAAATTGTACCCAAAGCATCACACATAACATTGATAGTTGTACGGAATCGATCCCTTTAAAAAAAAACAAAAATTACATTTGCTATATAATTCAAATTTTCGTGAAGTTTTTAGATAACTTACAATAACCAATCAACAGCAATAATAAGTGATACATCTTTAGCTGGTAAACCAACAGTATCTAATACCATAACCATTGTAACAAGACCAGCTTGTGGTATACCAGCAGCACCAATTGAAGCAGCAGTGGCAGTGATACTAAAATAATAAAATTATTAATTAATTTATCGAAAATTATTAATACGATTTAATTTATTTACCTAACAGCTATAATATTACCAAATGTATAATTAACTTGTCTATATTGGGCAATAAATAGAGCAGCAACAGCTTCATATAAAGCAGTACCATCCATATTAATTGTAGCACCAACTGGTATTACAAATCTAGTAACACGTTGATCAATTCCCATATTATCTAAACATTTAATTGTTAATGGCATTGTAGCTGAACTAGAACCAGTACCAAATGCTGTTGCTAAAACTTGTGATAATCTAGCAACATAACCATATGGTAAACGACGTGTTGCTAAAAAGAATAATATTGCAATTGTACCTGAAATTAAATCGATTATTATAAATTGTTTGAATTTATTAAAAAAATAATTAAATTATTTAATTTACCAAATCCATGAATAAATAATCCCAACATTACAGTTAAGAAATACCATCCTAACTGTTGAACAACTTGTCCCAGAGATTGCATTTCGAGAATTTTACCAGTAATTAAGAAACCAACACCAATTGGTGATAACCTAAATATATAAAATATTAAAATTTAATCAAATTTTATGAAATGAATAGAACAACTAAATTTCTTATGAGAAATTACATATGTAGGAGAGAGACAAATATTATAAATAAATAATTACCAAATAACCCATGATGTAATAATCATCATAGCTTCACTTAATGTAATGAAAAATTCTTGTAAAATTTTACCCTTTTCACGCATACGACCAATTGTTGTACCAAGGACAATACTAAACATTACCAAACCCAAAACATTAGAGCCAGCTTTTTGCTTATTATCAATTATATAAGCAGTTAAATCGTGATCAGCAGCTTGAAATTAAAAATAATATCAATTACATATAATTTTTGTAGTTAAAAAATAAAAAAATATACTTACAATCTCCAGTAACATTTTTTCCAGGAGTAAGTTCGGTACGGTACTGAAATTATGTATAAAGAAAAATTTATTACAAAACTGATAATAAAACGTTGGTAAATATAAAGATTGGTTTCAATGAACATTATTTGGTACTGCAGAAAACTACTAAATTACATATTTCGTATTAACATGAACTATATGAAGATTTATTGGAAATACTTTTTAACAATTCTATTTACTAAATATTAAATATATTGAGCAACGAAAATATTTTATATAATGATGTGGATTTGAGCAACGAGCCCTAGACAGGTTGACCAGGACAACTACAAGTAGCACTTTAGCTTCAAGTACGGTTTTGACACCACACATTTTCGTAAAGGTTATTTTAGATCCAACTCCTGTCTTCAAAAAAATGTTACCATAGGCCGTTTACTGGTTAGATCATTTGAGTTAAGGTAGTACTACCGCCATAAACTTACAAATAAATTGATCGAATCCATACAGCTATATAAAATGATTGGTTGTATTGATTGTTACTGTATTTTATGTCGGATTTTATTGGAAAAATAAATTTTTAATGCAGTTCCCAAAAAGTGAACCTAAATTCAAAGTATTCAACTTTATCAAAACACAAAACATACAACAGGTTAGGATAATGTGAAGGAACCAGTATTGCAAAACGATAAAATACATAACGTTACACATTTCGTTACATAACGTTATACCTTTTCGTTATTCAAATATGAAATCTAAAAATCAATAAGTAATCTCATTACATTTTTAAGTCTTTCACAACAATTTTTCCGAATATATTCAAAGAAATTTAAAAAAAAAGTAATATTGACGTAACTATAAGTTTGACATTTACTAGTAAAATTAGAATAAAAGTACCGCATGGTACAAAGAATTAGATTTTTGCTGCATAATATTTCTAAATGGTATAACGAAAACGAAACAAATAGTTTACGTTATCATTACGTTTTCCATTGTTTTAACACAAATTAATTTATAAAACGTAATGTAATGTAATGTAATTAATTTATATTAATTTCGTTTTAGAATTACGTTTTTTAAATAGCGTTTTGCAAGAAAAAATTCTGGACAATTCAAACATTTCTCAACTTACCACCACCAGTTAATTAAAATAAAATATTACAAATAAATAATATAAAAATTAATTAAAAATTATTATAATTGAATCAATAAATTATTAAAATTAATAATACCATAAAATAAGATTCAGATATTATTTAATCAATAAAATATATAAAATAATTAAATTCTACTAATATAGTCAGTCCATTAAAAGAAATATTAATTAAATTAATTTTTTGCTTACTTGGTACATTGATGCTCGAATAATATTGTCCGTAAACATATTCCTGAAAAAAAAAAAAATTATTTTAGAAATAAAAAATTATAAAAATTTTAATTAAAAAATAATCTAAATCCAGAAATCCTAAAATTTTAACTTCCTTAATTAACTTCATTAATTTAAACAACTAAATAAAAAATTTATATAAAAGTTTTATATCTAACAAGTTTTTATAATTAAATTTATTTGCATACTTTCAGGCTTAACAAAAATGTATTTTTTTTTTTTAATTATCAGGCATACGACGACCTATAGTCTCATTATTATTACTATTACATTATTATGGTGTGCTACTTATACTTAGAGCTATAGCAGCTATACATGTATAATTATTTCTCGTAATTTTTGGTTTTGTTAAGAAGCTTACGAAAAAATTCATGAATTAAAAAGATTATTTTATTTACTCATTCTTTTTAATTAATAAAAATATTAAAATATTTTTATTTGAATATTTAGTACTTTAACCTTGGTATAAAACAAGAATTTTATTTCTATAATTTTTTATTGTAATCAAAAAATAAATTTAATTTTATCAAATATTATTGAATTATATAATCTCATGATGACCATAATTTGAATAATATATTAACTTTTCGTGGATACGAAGAACAGGTTAATTGAGTTATTTTAAAAGCCAACATGGAAAATTGATAATAAAATTATATATAAAAAGAGAAGGAAAAAAAATTGTTAGAATCAAATTTTTCTTGTTTATATTATTTAGTTACTAATTTATTCAAAAGAACATCTTAGTTTTTGGTATACAATCTTATATTAAAAGATTAACCATTTCGCGACATCTGAACATATTCACCCCTCAACGTCATGTACATGTCATGTTGTAGTGTAATTTTGTTGTAGTTTTTAGTTTCTGATAGAATGTGACACATTAGTAAACAAACCCAGAGGCGGTCTCTGGGTAAACAAACTTATACAGAAAAGTTTTAAAATTTGTATAATTATAAATTCATACTGTGAACATGCGGCCAGACTGGGCATCCCATTTAACCAATCATGCCACAGCTGTAAAGTACCACATGAAAAAATGACTATAGTGCACTTCATTTACAACTGCTGCACTTGCAGCTGCACTGCACTCTTTAGGAAGCCTATACCTTAGCGAACTCAGCGACCTAGCCACGAAGCAACACAAAGACACGGTACGCTTCTGGAATAGCACGAAGTGGATCTAATTTGCCTTTTCCCACAGCGTAGCCTATAGCCTGATTTCATGAGTATATGAATGGTAGCAAAACGGTGTATGTGCGCTAATTGGAGTCGCTTGTCGTGTTGCTGGGGACTCGCCACTTAAACCAACCATAAATTCATAATAAATTAAAATAATTAAAATAATATTTGAAGAAATCAAATTATTTGATGTGAAATATATGTGACACTATTCTTTACTCAAAACTCAAAGTGACATAACAATATTATAAAGACTCACAAAAAATGATAATATTTTTGTTCGTGAGTTTCTACCAGAAAACCTAACAAATGCATCAGGATATAAAAGCTTGGGAATTGAAGTTGTCAGTACAGTTTCATCTTAGTTCACTTTTATAAGTCCTCATAAATTGTAAAAATTAGAATATAATGAAGAATTTGATGATGTACTTATTATACTATACTTCACTAAAATTATATTTCTCAACAAATTCCATAATTAATTTAATTACTGGGACGGTCAATTAAATCAATGGGACGATAATTTACTAAAAGACTGAGTTACTGTTAAGATGTAAACTGTAATACCAAATTATTGCCAATTTTTACGCATATTTTGTTTAATTTTAGAACTTAAATATTTATACAGCCGCGATACGGTTAATTAAATATACTTTAAGAATTACTAAACATATCGTGTGCATAAATATTAATTATAATTATGATATACATTTTTTCTTCATAAATGGAATTAAATAAACATTTAAGATTACACATTTAAACCAAAACTTATGATTGTAATTAAATAATATTTGTAATTAATTTCGATTATTAATTTAGCTCCTTTGGTTGATTTTTCGATTATAATTTTAGAATAATTTCTGGTTGACGAATATTTTTAGTTTAAAAATAACTAAAGGATATTACTTTGATAAATTAATTTAATATTTCTTAATCCAAACAAGTTAATAAAACTTTTTCATTAATTAGTGGTTTTTCTGATAATTTCTCCCAAAAAATTCGCTAAATGAAAAGCATTTAAAAGAAAATTCTTCAAAAAAAAAAATACTTTAAATATACCCCAATTAAATGGAATTTTATTATCATCTCAATTTCATTAAAACTTTTTTTGGTTTTTAAGGGAAAATTAAATTATACCATCATTTGCAACACCAAAACAAAAAAAAAAAAATTTAAAATAAAGTGTTTTGGTTAAATTTTTTAAAAGCTTCCTTAATTCTATAAAATAAAAAAAAATTTGAGATGTTAAGGATAATATGATTTTAAGGAGTGTGGGATTAACCAAAATACACCAGAAAAAAAATTATTCTTCCTTATAGGATTTTATTAAAAATCTGTTAACAGTGGGGACCAGATAACTCGTAGTTAGGTTCAACACTAATTTATGTACAATATAGATTTAACGCCCAACATTGTTTTGTAGCAAATAGTGCTTTATGAAAAATTTCAGTATCTTTTAACATATTGGGTGCCTGACTTCTATGTTTGAAAATGCTTTTCCATTGGAGTATCACTGTTCCATTTGTGTCAGTCGAAAAAGTCGGACTCGGACAGTGAATTTAGAAAGGTAATTTTTTCAGTTTATATTGCCGTCAGTCGATTAGTCTAATAGATGATATTAAAATTGACAAATGAAATAAAACATTACAAATAATTGAAGACTATGAGATTACAAAACCAACTTGTTGACCATATCTGAGATATAAATTGTTTTTTTAAATTTTTCCGTAGAGCAAAACACATGGCTTTCCACAGAAACGGGAACTATTAACTGAAACTGCTGATCCTATATTGTACGGTATGAAGTCGGGATGAACCTGACGAGTGTTTCTAAAAGATTTCGCGTACTTGAATTTTTTTTATTGCATTTTCAGGCACCGCACGATCTCAAAAATGTCCAGAAAAAAAGTTCAAGCAAAATCCGTTTTTTTTTTTTACCATTTTTTTACCAAGTCCAATGCAACACTCATAGTTATTTATTCTAACTACTCGTAAAAAGTGCGAAAATCAAGTAAGATAAATCTGCGGGTGATTAAGTTATCCTTAATATAATACCAAAAAAAGATAAAGAAAATACTGTTTACTGTATTTAAAATGCTGGTAGGTACAAATAAAATAGCTTGGTATTTTGTGTGCTAGGAGAATCATTTTTTGGAGTAGAAATCTAATTTATTTGTCAATATTTTAGCATATTTATTTTAGATTTATTTATGTATTATATTAATATAATTGCGAATGTTAATAAAGTCTTCCACTTTTTGTGGTAGGAAAGATGATTTCTTTTTGATTTCAATTTGAATGCTACAATCTCAAAATTATTTATATTATTTTAATAATAATGAAATTTAATCCTTTTTCATTACTTTGAAATTAAGACATTTTTAATTATATTTTGTTATTTATTATAACTTTGTACAATTAATTTATTTATTTACGTAATTAATGTGGTTATAAAATTTTGTAGTTATTTGTTTTTGATGAATATGCAGTCAATCAGAATAATGACCAGGATCAGAATAATAACCAGAATAATTTTTCTAATGTAATTTGAATACTAAATTTAGTTTAGATTAGGAAAATAGTATTTCCATTCATAATGAGATTGACGCTAGTCAACGCAAGCAAAGATCATTAATCTTCTTTCTGCAAAGAAGGTTTCCCAACCTCCAACTTTTTCAATTTGCAACACCGGAAAATGTATAAAAAGAGTGCAAAAACCTAAGACACTTTTTCCCCTGAGAAATTGGTAAATTCATTAAAATTTTAAATTGTTTTTTTAATTTATCTTCATTCATTTTTAAATTTGAATTTACAGCAGCTGAGCTAAAATGACATTTGAATCTTAAAATAAGATCCTTAGTCTTCTTCTGATTAGACTCGGATATTCACAGTACAACGTAAACAACATCTCCGACAGAAATCCTCAGAGGTAAAGCCGCAAATTCTTAGACATTTTTACCAATTATGACTCGTTTCAGAGCTGGTTTATTGGTCCTCTTGATTTAACGTTTTATATTGTTAATTGCTTAGTCTGATCAACAATTTAATAAATTATTAATAAATTTGAATTATATTAACATTCAAATGTCGTAATATAATTCTAATTTGCTGTAATTACTTTAATTGAACTAAAAACTTAATAAATTTCAAGATAAAACTACTCTAATCTGGTCTTAAACCAATTTTCAACATATTTTAATTAAGATCCAATCCAATAATTATAATATCGTGATTACAATTCAGATTAATATAAAATATGAAATAAAATTTAATTGATTTATATTTTTGTATTACACATCAATTTTTTAAATAATTTTTTTATAAAATTTACAGACTAATAATTTTATAATCGAAAATGTCGTAAACAATTTTATTAACATTCCAAAACATCAGAATTATCTGACAACACTTAGATCATTTTCGCCTTTAATAAGTTATTTGCAGAAAGGTCAATTAAAAAGTATTTTAAAATAAACAAATTATTCGAAATTAAATGTTATACTATGATGACAAATCGAAAAAGTCCTCTTTAAAAGCAAATTTTGATAAAACTTGTTTTATCTTACGAGAAGAAGTTCATTAGCTTTTTGTTATTTACATTTTGACCATTAAAAATTTTGTATAACAATAATTATTGTCTGATGAAGTTGACCCAGTCATTTTGCATCATATTGAAATGATTCTTCATTGTTCAATAATTGCATTTAATAAATAATATAACTTGTTTTTTCATTCAGAAAATTGTTTGAAGAGCTGGCTTCTGCAGCGTATATAGATCTTTCTGAAGCGTAGAGGCTTTTAAATTTGAAATTATCAAGTTTAAGTTAATTTCAGACCGGCCTCATAATGAGACATTTAATACTATTTTTTCACGCTTTCAAATTACTGCGATCGATGGTACATACAAAGTATGGCGCGAAGATGATTTTGAAACGATTGAACATTCTGTGTCATAAGTATTTTGATTCCTACATTATGAATGAAATTATGTGCCAGACAGCTCAGAGTTGGTAAGCAATAAAACGATTCTGTAGACAGATCCGGTTGGTTTATTCAATTTCAGAGTTATGATAGCATGTAGGGTTTTGTGGTAGGGAGTTCAGCAATGTCATAAGATTCTGTAGACATACTTAGATCCGGTTGGTTCATTGAAAGGCAATGATTGCGTAAAGGGTTTTGAGAAATATAATATAGACCTATTCTGATATGAATCCATATTAATCCTGTCAACATTCTATCTATCCATCCACGACTATATGTATATACAATTAATCGTTTGGAATATTAAGGTTTTGGTTGCATGAAATTGAAAAAAATTCTAGGTTATGGGGAAAAAATCAATACGGCATTGAAAAACCATTTTAAAAAAATTCTGTGAAATCAATGTTTTATTTGTATAAATAGCTAATACATCTCTGCATTGTTGTTGAACAAATAAATTTTTGCAATTTATGTTGATTTTATGTTAATTAAGCCACGCGACGTTTTATCTGGAATTATTCAAAACAATTGTGTAATTCAAAACTCAAATGAACTAATCTCCCCAATTAATTAAAAAATATTATTTATTTTTTTATAAATTTATTATATTGTCGTACAGTTTATCAATATTTTAAATTAATATGGCGGCATTTTTAATATAATTTATTTGTAATTGTACGATAATTTCAATTTATCTCGCTCTAATAAGCTCTTTAAATAATACTATTTTTCCCGTCATATGCTATATCAAATTCAGTCTCTAATTAATTAAAATTTATGTTTTGTGTAAAAAATAAAATCAGATCGGATTACAAAAATTTATTTGTATATAAAGTGTAGGAAGTAGGATATATGTGATAATGAACAAATGGTGTTAATTTAACATCTGTAGCATAATATTTAACATAAAAATATGATATGACTGAATACAATATCTAATCTAGGAACTTATGGTACATAGTATAAATTTTTCACATTCTTTTAATAAGAGCATTTATTTTGAAAAATTAAAAGTGTATACGGTGCCAAGGATTCAAAATCCGTAAAAATTCGGGAACCAAAACCTACGGAGATTAACTACAGACTTTTTTATTAATAATCGTAATCGAGTATCTAATCTTAATCAGTTTTAGAAGGAACCACAACCTGGCTATGAATATGGATGCTTAAGACTGAAATTGATTATTTATTTGTATCAGCGACTTTTTTAATAATTGTAATCGATTATCTAATCTTAACCAGTCTTAGACGGAGGCATAACCTTGCATGAAAATGTAGGCTTAAGGTTGAAATTGATTATTTGCTTGGATCAGCGAAAACAAGCTCAAAAAAAGAGACTTATTAATTAGTTAGGTTCATAACGCAATAAAAATAAAATAAAATCTTAATACTATTTTGTTGTTATTCATCTTACATTGACAATCCACAGTAGATTTAGATTAAGCTCTGATGTTTCCATCAACGAAAACAAACAAATTTTAGTAATTGCTTAATACTTTTAAATTTTCAGTTGCGACATTATAAAGGTTCAGCAAAAACAAATTAAGTTCCGATTGCCACTTGACAATTCGATGAAAATTAAAAATAAGAGCCTTGCTAGTTCGTCATATCATAAATCGTATCAAACCCACTCGTCAAAGTTACGAACAAATTACATTTTTAACCGAAATTGAGTTATTTTGAAGTTTATAACAATATGAGATCCGGAAAATAAGCAATACTTTTATACGGACCGGCGTACAATATTAACAGACAAAACCTTAAGGGAAACATTTTATACTAATACAAAAGCAGATGAAAATTAATAATTAATTAGTTTAAAAATATTTTAAAACTAAATATTAGGGACTGGAAAATTCAAAGCGACATTTCTTGGAAAATAACCAAAAATTAACTTTAAATTAATCAACATTATTATGAATTTGGAAATTTTCGTGGAAAATATCCTTTTTAACTGATAATAAGAATTTTCATTTCCATTATGTTCTAATTAATTTTAAATCCGTGACAAATCATAAAATTTTCTATTAATATTTTCAACCCTTTTTTCTTGTTTTTTTTTAAATCGATTGATTTTCAAATTTATTACGAAATAACGAAAAAGATCCAAAACTTAATTGTTGGGTAAAATAAAAATATCCTTAAGCTTTTAAAACCTCAAAAATCCTTCTTTTTTATTAGTGAAAACTTTACAAAAACATTAATTACTAAACAAAAAAGTGTTAATTTAAATTGAAGAAAATTTTCCATTTTAAATGTTTTTTTGTACTACTACATTCAAAAATTAATTTTATTCAGAATTTATAAAAGGAATTTTTTTAAAAAAAAGGATTTAAATTGTTTTGTGTAAAATGAAAAAAAAAGGAAATATAAATATGTAATTTTGTAACGAAAAAGTTTTTGATTTTGGTAATTAAGATAATAATTGGTTATTTCGGATTCATTTCAGTTCATTGAAATGAAAAATGATTTGGTTTTAAATAAAAATTTATAATTTTTGTCATTTGGGTTTTTTTGGTATACTTTTACACTATTTAATTTTGAAAGTTTTTTTCAGCTAAAAATATTGTTTATCCTTGTGAACTTCAATTGGTAGCATAATGTTTCGTGACATTCGAGTTCGTATACAATTTGGACATGGTTATTTAATAGTGAGACAGGATATGGTCTCACACAGTCTTAAAACCACAATTACATTAATACATTAGGATTAGTATTGAACTCAGGATCTAATCGTAGATCCTCACAAGTAGGATTTGGACTCCCTGACTTTAAATAAAATTTATTTTTAAAAAAGAAGTGGGTCAATTTGCAAGGTGGTTCATTTGTTTCCCCTTGGTTTTAACAAAAATTATTTTAAAAAATTAATTTAAGAAATAAAAATAATTTTAAAAAAATGTGAGCCATGCTTTTCAGAAGACTTATGAACTACTTTATAATACTACTGTCTGAAAAATTATTTTTCCTTGTTTAATTCTTGAGAAATTACTAGAAATGTAATACAAAATCTTCATCATTAAAAGAACGATTTAATACTACATTCATCAGTATTTTGTCCTTCTGTTTTTTTGTTGAACACATTTCCTTGCACTCGCAGCTACGTATTATACAGGTATCTAGTATTCTACACAAGGTTAACACCTAGTTGCGATCCGCTATAGTAGAGTGTAGACTAGATGGTATCTGCATTATGAGTGTGCATAGTCTAATAGACAGTATTTTATAAACCTTCTTAATAGTTTTATGTTACAGAAAAGGAGGTTCTAATTTATTTTCAGAGCGTCATTTTGAATTGTCAACACGGCACTGCTGAAGAAACGTGTGTATTCTGATAACTATCAATTTGAAATTTTCATTTTTGATCTAATATCTAATGCAACACAACAAAGTACAAAGCACACATCTGCAATGCCAACTAAAATGATCTAATTAATTATTTCATAAAACCAACAGGTCACAAGAATATCGATATATATTTTTTCATAACAAACTTAAATTAAAACACTGAATCTACTGAATTACATAATAAACTGTAGAAATAATCTTATCATATTTAAAATATATTTTTAAAAAATAAATAGAAATTTTGATAACAGACAAACGAAAAAAAAACTTAATTATCATTTCTATTTTCATAAAATAAAAATAAAATAACAAATAAAATATCAAAAATTCATTTTCTAGCCAGACAGTATAAAAAAATAGCTTTAACCTTGAACTAAATGCTTGCAAAAATGATTTTAACTTTAAAATTTCTTGTCAAATCTCATAATAAATTAGATTTCTGTTAAAATTAAAATAAAACCGCCGAATAGTAAATATTTAAGAAATTTATTCAAATTAATTCATTGATTAAAATTGTAAATAAAATTTTGTTTAGCTTGTTTTGTAGCTTGTGAATTTCCCTATCTTTAAATCTTTTAGTTCTCTTTTTAACTATTTATTAAATTTAAATATTCTTCAAAATGCTTTCTAATTTTTAATATTTAATTATTTAATTAATGACAATTAAGCTTGTTCTCTAAATTTACAAAAAATATGCTGTTTCGAAATTAAACACTGTCAGGTATCGAGTAGGTCAAGTACTGCGAAACCAACCGCCTCCCACACCTTAAACTTATCTTTGGCGCCAATACGGATACGATACATCTAGGTTTTCAAATAGGTCATATTGACATGATCTCTCACTTTTAACGGAGATTGGTAAACCGAATTATCTTTCACCACTTGCCAAGGAAAATGGAAATGTTAGCAGAAATCTTATAGAATTTCATAAATTTAGTTAAACAGTCTCCAAATTATTCGAATAAATATATTTTAACAATTTTTAAATGGATCTGCGGTGTTTCGTCGTGTCTTTGATAGGCAATGACAATTTGACTTTCATGGAATAATTCCAATTCCATCAATATAAATATCTTTAAAAAGTTCGTTATTATTCAATATTAATTCTATATAATTTTCAATAACGTCCTCATCTCTAATTCTTAAATCTTTGTTCTTAATTATTCCTGATTATTGCCTAATGAACTGACAGACATTTCGGCTTTTCCGGTTAGTACCAATGTATGTTCATTGGATAACTTAAAATTATGGCAACAATTTGATTTTAATTCACTTTTAAAGAGAACTGTAGCGCAATGAGTACATGGAAAGGACGGCCGTTTATAAGATCATATATGTGAGGTTAATGAAATTCTGAAGATTCCGAAATAACAGACTCTTTTTATATTACATAATTATTATTATAAATTATTTAAACTACTATAAAAATATAGATATTTATAAATAAACAAAAATTTCTGATGATTCCTTACCTTATAAGATCCATTAATGTATCCGCAGTTAACACTTTCGTACTTTTCTCCAATTCTTCAGTATAATGCATATCAACAGTACCAACATGTCCTGGTTTTATGACAGTTACCAATAATATACCCAAAATGACAGCACAAATTGTTGTAATAAAATAATATATGATTGCCCTGTTGCCAAATATAAATAAAAATTTAATTTATTAAAATTATGAAAAACCGAAAATTTCTAATCTTACCTAGTTGCAATTTTACCGGACATAGAAAGATCTAATGAACCAATTGCACTAGTAATTGATGATACCAATAATGGTACTATCAGACATTTTAACATTCTGCACATCATAAAAATTTGATTAATTAATTAAATATTTCAAATTTCAATTTAAAATTAATACTTTTATACCTTAAAAATATTTCACCAGGAAATGCAATATACATAATTTCTCTTGGTGTCCATTCTCCGGTACTATTTTTTATAATTAAACCAGCTGTACCACCGGCAAGAACACCAAAAATTGTTAAAAATGTGAGTGCATTTTCTTTAAAGAAACTACCAGCTTTAGGCCTAGTCATTTTGTTTATTTGTCTAAATTTATATATTAATTATAATATTTCGTTTATTCGGCGACGTAACACCCGCCGTTACAGTGTTAATAAACTTAATTCTAAAACCCAGTAGAAAAAAATTGTTTATTCTTTTAGTTTTCTTCTCTATTTAAGTCAGACCAGAAATAAAATCCTAAAAGAAAGGAAAAAATTATAGAAAAATTAAATTTTTTGTATAAAAAATATTTTAATTTTGTGAAATTTTGTGTTTGAAGAATTCAGTTTTTGCAGTTGTTATGTTATGACGTTGTGTGACCTTAAGACAATATTGCCTTTGGAAAATCTGAAACGAAATAAAAAGAAATTAATTAGATTTAGTTTATAAGTTTAATATAAATAAATATTTTCAAATATTGTTATAATTAATAAGACTAGGATTAGGTAGTATCAAAGGTTTGATAGTACTGTCAAAAGCAGTTGTTTTTCTATCGTGATTTTTATAATTAATTTAGAATGGTATACACTAACAATGTTACAGGAAATAAATTGAATTCTGATTTGAAATTGTTCGAAATAAATGAATGTTTACAAAATCCACGTAATGGAGGGAAAAGTAACATGAAATTCAACCTACTGAAACAACATTCCAGTCATACGTCAAAGAAAGCGATTCTTAAATTTCTAAAAAAAAAAATGGGTAAACAAAATAGTCCCCACACTTAACAAAATCGAGCTACGTATAATAATTGACCTATCACAGTCACTGCGTGCTCAGTGCTCAGATATCACTTGAACAAAATCGGAAAATCTGATAACAGGTATTACACTGTGGGTTCTGTTCGGATGATGAAGAAACTGCAGAACACATCCTCTGCGTTTGTGAGATTGTACACACCCTAGTAAGGGATTTCTAAGTTAACACTTCTCAAAATTCTGCATTTCTCCATAAGTCTGAGTATCAACTCTGAGGAGGCACAATAGATCTCTCTATTTCAAACATTTTTTTAGAAATAATTCTACTTCCTAATTCTTATTAGTTATTATTTTACTATATTACCACGATGTGATCTGGGGTAAAATGCCGAATGTACAACTGAGTCTCGAGGTCTATGTTCGTTGAGGAATTTTGTTACCTTTCCCGCTCTATATACAACCCAATTACCAGCAAAAAAAAAGTTGTCAATCATATCTAATTTGAAAAATATCATTAGTCCATTCTATAGACTCAGCTTTCTAGCAAAATTGAATTTAAATCTTTTTTTACCATAGTCTTTACGAAATTTTTGTTTTACAAAAGAATGCTGCTGAGCTAACACAGCTACAGTTTTCTTTATCAGACGATTTAAATAAAAAATAAAAACTATATTTCATTTTAACATATATTCCCGAAATTGAAGTATACATTCGATAAAAATCCATATATTCATCATTTATATTACATACATAAATGTATCTATATATTTAAAATGCCAGGAAATTAACAATTTATTTACTAGATCCATATATACAATATATATATTAATATTTAAGTAATTTTTATCAATTTTCATATTGCACAACACAATATTCACAATATGAAATAAAATACTCTTAAAAATTGATAAATAAAATTTTTCGACTCAAGTCTTATATGAAAAATAAAATTTAAATAAAATTCTTTTTGTCATCACCCTCAACGTTAACATCATAAATCATAATTTTCTGGTTTTTATTATATATTTTATTTAAGTTTTAAAATCTAAATATAAATAAGCACCTTAATAATAATTGATAATCATAAATTTGACACAGTTTACTTTATAGTAACTAGAAAAATTACAGAATAATTTCAAAAATTATTTCAAAACTTAGCTACAAAAAATTTTCAATTTTTAATATTTACCAACAATTTACACAAATAAAGTAAAATTTTAATTTTCTAAAATAAAATTATGAAAATTATTAATAAATTTAAAAAATTTAAATGTTTATTAGACACTAGCTCAGATAAAACTGAATTTGAATTTGACTATGATACTAAAGAGCTGGAAAAATAATTTTAATAAATTTTTTTTATCATTTTTGTATATAATATGAAAATTAATTATTAATAAAATAATTTATTCATTCATAAAATTCATCATTTTAATTAACTTTTTATTTAGTTCAATTACAGACACATTAATATATCAATTTACTCCTTGTTTTTCTTGCTAATTACTATTTTATATATAAGTGAAGTTACTAGCTATAAGTTGAAATGTATGTCATCAGAGTTTTAAAATTGTAATTTAAAACTATATGTAATAAGTAAATATTTATCTAGACAATTTTATTTAAAGGTTATGTTTAGGTGATGACCCCCCTTGCATAATGATTGAATCATTACTGTATAGATGTGTTCTAATCTGATATTTATCACCCTGATGTGGTTAAATTAATGTTGCTTTTGGAATTGACTATATTAGTGTATATATAATATTATCAATTACACCGGATAATATTAATAAAAATAGAATCAGAATACATAAAATAAAATATATAAGAATTTTGTATTTAAATAAATTTTCATATTACATATAAAATTATGTAGGAATTATAAGTTTGTTGGGAATTTAATATAGAAGAAATATGAAATTTAGATTCTTTAACATTTATAAAGGTTATTTGTAACTTTATGTTTTTAGAAAAAACTTATTAAATCAGTAGCTTTTAACATGTAATTCTCATAATGTCAGCGTTTTTATAAAAACTTAAACTCAAGGAAAAGAAAGAAATAAGAAGGAATTTAAAGAAACTCTTAATTTTCTTTAAGATATGTTTACCTGAAAGTGAATTAGATACTGCTAGATAGTTATAGATGCAATAGCTCCCCACTTACCAATTGAATTAATACCGAAAATAATATAAAATAAAATAAAGGGGACAGCATCGTAGCAGAATATTAATAGTTACATTAACGACCAATAGTGCCATATATTGTGCAGGTTAGGAATTCAATTATAATCAGTGCCATCTATTATGCAGATTGAATATTTTCAAAAATGAAATGTAAATTATTACATATTTAAGCAAGCTTAGTAAGTAGGTTTTGTAGATAAATTTAAGATGAAATTTTAATATTTTGACATTTCAAATGTTTTTTAATGTACATAATGTAAATGATCTGTCAAAATTTCATCGTAATTCAAAATTTCATCGTAAAATATATAATTTGAAATATAATTGGAAAATTTTTCATTTCTGAATTCACGACGTTAAATTATACCAAAATTTCATTATTAATTAAAATTTATTGTAATACACTTAAAAAATGTACTAATAAAATTATGTATATTTTTTTTTAAACTGGAAGATAAATAGTTTTTCGCACTTCAGTTTTGGATTACATATGTAAATGAAATATTTTATTAATTTATATGATTATGATGATCTAATTTTTTTTTGGTATAGTTAATATGTAATAAATATTTCCCATTAAGGCTTTAAATTACTATAGATAGCTTAAAAATGCAAAAAGAAAATCAGGGGCGGTTAAAAGTATGAACCCTAATTACATAATCACGCTGTATTTGTTGTTATTTTGTTTTAATTTTTAATATAATTTATTGATTCATTTTATTTGATGATAAACGTACGTAGTAACAGAAATAATACTTTTACAATATATTGATATACCTAATTAAAAATTACACTTAATTGAAAACTTTTAAAAAATTACAGTGTGAAATGAATTAGGTTTTTTAAGATTTTAAAAGTTTTTCAGACGGACGGCAGAATAAAATGTTACTGGCCCTCTTACAAAAATTATAATTACAATAAAGCCTTATCCCGGATATATATACTCTCGCTGCACTGCTGTACCGCCACTGCTTTGAAATGTTAAAACAAAAATTGGTGACGAATACGATTTGTTTTGCGTAATAGTTTGCTCGATTTCAACTTATTAGATTTGCCGCTATGAAATGTCAGATAACTTCATATAAAAAATTTCCTTTGATATATTCAATGTTTAATTATTTTTTTTACATTTCAAAGCTAACAGCTCGACATTGATCAGATTTTTCACTATTTCAATTCTTAATTAATAAAAAATCTTAGTAAAGTAATTTATATATATTTTTTTTATATTGTCAAATTAATATTAAAACTTATCGTAAATTCCCCAATAATTTTATTTTACTTGTTAAACAACATAGAAATAAAACCAACAAAAAAAAAACAATATGATTAAATTAAGTGTAACGAAATGTTTCCATATTTAAGCTTTTTTCCATATATAAAAATCCTTTATTTTCACTTCGTTTGCCTTAAGTTATAAAATAAATAAATAATAATAACCCAAAAAATCAACCCAGAAGCACGAAAAAAACGAGAAATTTTTGGACTAACAAATAATATTGAATCCAAAAAAAAATGAAACATTTTTACTATATTTTCCCTTTTACGAATCACACGAAAAGTAAATAACAAAAAAAAATTTTTTTTTTGCTATACTAATTCCTTTAGGAATATCTAAGGATTATTTTTATTTTATATAACAATAATAATGTTGTACGGTTGTACCATATATATATATAAACTTAAAGGACAATTCTACTTTATCGTCTTTTTGATTTGTTCTTTATTGTCAACCATTCCCCCAAATATCACACTATCAAAAATTTTACATAAATATAAATTTAGTATATATAAAACTGAAAGGGAAAGGACAAACAAATTGAAGTAACGTTTCTAAAAAGTTGAACATATTAAAAAGGATACACTGAAGAAATAAAAAAATTAGTTAGGTTAAAGAAAATATTAGTGTTAGATATTGTGGAGTACACAATTTATTTTATACGTAGTTAGCAGCATTGTTTTATTAGGACTACCGACTAGTTACTTAACATGACATGTAACTATTTGAAATTAGCCAACGTTTCACAAACTAATACTTAGATAGAAAGAGGAAAATCCGCAATATATTTATACACTACGGACAGCATCAAGCACATTATTATTACTTCTTAGATCCGACATATTTCTTAGCCACACTATCTGTTTACATAAACTTAGAATTAGGTGTCAATGTCAACCCTGATCTCTTCTCTCCTATAGTTTGCTCATGAAGTAGTAACCAAAACACAGGGTTCAATATTCTTGCTTTCATCACCGTATAGCAATAAGTAACTTGTAGGATGAGCACGGTTTTTAACTTAATCAAGCTTTTTGTTAGCTTCAGTTATTTTTTGATAGAGCTCACACTTAAATAATTCTAAGCTTAAATAGTTTAAGCTCTATATTAATCTAATATTGCGGTTACCTATAATATTATATTCAATATAACAATCATTAGGATTGTGGTGTCCTATGGACGTAAGACTGTAAACTAGTCGTAGACCCAAATGTCGGAAAATATGCTGGACATATTCAAAATAAGGAAACGGTCTATAGAGATCAATATTCTGTAAGATCTGTGCCACATATTTGAAGAAAATAAATTATTAAGATACTTAAAGTTAAATAAATTACAGTGGGTTGGTCTTGTCATACCACGCCAAAGATATAGGAGAATCCGACTTGACGTGAACCGCGAACCAATTATTTCAATTAAGAAATTGGAAAAGATCAGGAAACAACGTTGTAGAAGAAATATCGAAGAGGTCAAGGCTAAATTTGGACTGTAGAACCAGAAAAGAAAAATAAGAATGAAAACAACTTTTTATATCGGATTAAAAAATAAATATAATTTTAACTACAATCCTTGTTAAAATGCCCAAAATTATCGTTTCTGTGTTTATGTTCTGTAATTTTTTTCTGTTGACTTTGTGTAAAAGTAAAATTATTTTCCAATATTTTGACTGGATTTTCCTCTTTCCTTTTTCCTTTTTGTTTTTTTTTTTTTGTTTCTTTTTTTTGGGATCCTAAATGTCGAATTAAATAAAAACTTTTTTGATGATGATGATTTTTTATGAGCCGAACCATAAAGTAAAATTGAATTGAATTGATTTCATTACAAAAAAAAAATTATTAAAAATATTGTATTTTATGTATAAGTCCAGACGCAAACACAAAATCTTTTGGATGACCTGAATTTGATATTGTTGGTATTTGGGATATGTAAAAGAATTTCATTTTTTTTGCTATGCGTTATTAGAAAAGAATATGACCAACTTGAAGGAAAAAGGTTCACCAAGTAATAAATATTTGAATATTGATTCAATTTCATATAAAATTTATATATTTATCAAAAAATATACAAAAAATTTCAATTTTATAATTCTAATTATAATAATTTCATTAAATTGAATAAATTCCAATTAAGCTTAATCACTTTTAATTATGCTTGGTCAATTAAAATAGGCCCTAAAATTCTAAATTACAAATTCATAAATGGTTCTTCGTAAAAATTTAAGCTACGTGGAAAAAATTCTTAATCATTTTAACCTCTTATAGTAATCAGCTTTTCGATTCCAAACACCCCAAATATTAAATATATAGCAAAACTTAAATAGAATTTTAATTAAAATCGTATTTATTCCATTAATCCGACATATTTTTTTTATCTAATTCTAATACCTCATAAATAATGTACAAAATTTATGTTTTATTTTTGGAGGTCATGGTCAGCAGGGCTACCAAAATTATTCTCAAGGACAAATTTCATAAACTAATTGATATTCTTTTAATGTGTTCAAAAGTTATGGGTCTGGTAATTGATACACAAATGATAGCTCCCAAAAAAAAATTAAATTTTTATTAAATATTTGAAAAGTTTTGAATATTTTAGGCATATACAAAAAAAATATCTTAATTTTAAAAATACAATTTACAATACAAAAAAAAGGGTCAGTCACGATTTTATGATTTTATATCATAAATATTCTTTTTAATTACCATAACTTGTGTCAGAAATATTTCCCGGAAAGCCAACACGAAATTTAATATAGTTATTTTTTAATCGTTTTGCGGTTTTACTTGAAATATAAAATGTTATTTAAAGTAAAAATATAAGTAATAAAATAAAGTATCGTAAAATTCGTTATTTTATGGTAACATTTGTTAATTTACCAATTAAAACTACAATAATTGTTACCTATAAAATCAAGTTGAGCAAATAAAACTGAATTTTAATATAATTTTTAGCATTTAGAATATTTCTAGCTAAATTTCTAAATATGAAAATCTAATTGAATATAGAAAACGATATTTTCAGAGAATATTATTCAGAAATTCAGAGTATAATCATCAATTTTTAACAATTTAATTTCTGAACCAACAAAAAACTTCCTGAAATTATAGGGTAAAGACATAACTAGGGCTGCAACTTCTTATACGGGGCAATGGGCAATTGTTGAGAATACTGCACAGCTAGATATTTTGTACAAGTAATCGTATCGTTAGTTTTTGCATCCGAAAAAGAGACAATTGAGCACTTAATTTGCAAGCGCCCAGCACTAGCTAATGCCAGACATTATATAAACTCTTGGTAACTACTATACTATTGTAACTACTTTTTAGGAAATTTGCAAAAACACTTAATAAAACTATTATTCTTCTAAATAGTTCCAATATTTATTATAGTCATAAAATATCCTTTTTTACTACACATAATATTAAAGTAACTTCACAAATTATTATCCTTTAGTTTATTGTAATAGTTAATTTGACTTATAAAATTTTATTTATTATTTTTCACACTCTACTAATGGTACACTACTCACAAAAAAAAAGGATCATAAAAGTAATTTTTCCTCACTAAGCTTGTGATATGAAAAGGAAACTCAAAATGATAAGAATTTCTAGTGTTAACATGGACAAATTTTTTGTTTGTATGAGAAAAGTTAAATACATCGCAAATAAATATTTTCTTTTTATTATATAATTTGTGATAATATGAAAAGTTCAGTGCTTTATTAAATAAATTAGAGTTAAATTTGATGTAAATTGCTTATTTACTAAAATTGTTATTACAGAAATAAAGTAATAATTGTTAGAATTCTTTACTTTATTTTGAGTTTATTATACCCCACTGGCACTGACTAATTACGCACTTCACTGATATTTATATTTTATATAATAGTTTTTACCCAAATACATTGCATAAGCTACTTAAATTATCTATAGGGTCTCATTTGGTATCTCCATTTCACTCGATTCGTTGCTGTTGTTGATTTAGTGTTTTCCCATGTAATATTACATATTCCTAGTTCTCGGAGTAGAACTAGGAATATGCGACTTCTTCTTCTTTGGGATTTCACTATAGAGCCAATATTGTGGTTCTATGGGTTTATTTCATGATTGTATATCCGATATATCTCCATTTTCGCTCTTCATTTACGATTGACGTTACTTACGATGTTAGGCCAGAATATTCCACATATTATTCTTAGACATTTGTTGACAAATACCTTTAATTTCTGTATGATTGTGTTTGAAATTATCGAGGTTTCACTTCCACATATCAGGGTAGATTTAATGCATGAATTGAATATTCTAAATTTCGTGATTTTGAATTATCTGAAAGTTTGTCCATATAGGTCGTAGTTTTATGGATGTAAAGTCTACTGATAACGTCTGCCTCTGTCTCTGTATCGAGCATCGCCATCCGCACTCATTATACTTCCTAGACAATAGAAACTATTTATGTATTTGGTGTGGTGTCTTTCGGTGTTGATATGGTATATACAAGACACAACATTTCAATATATTTTAAAGGTGATTCACAAATATATAATATATCAAGAAATTTATAACGTGCAAAACTCCTAGTGTATCTAATTGATATATCATCTTCTTCGACGATATTTTCTCAAAATATCAAATTCCATTTAGTACGAAAAACCATAAGAGCGTTTAAAGCGTGGCAATCGTTATTTATTGTGTATGAAATATTCTTAGTATATAATCAATTAGTTAATGAAAATTTTGGCATTTATCTGTTGCTTTTACATAAAATTAAGCTCTACTCATATTCCGGGCTTCAGTTAATTAAAACCAGTTATTCACTTAAGCTTGGTCAGAGAAATATATAATTTAAAACGAATTATAAACTCTGGCCTAGACTTAAAATAGCACCATACAACTGCAGATTTGTTATTAAAACAAATCAATGGATGAAAAAACAACATTTAAGTCCATGAACATATAGTACAATTCTATGGCAATATAAGTGATTTGATTGCTATTCCTAATATTTATTCCTGATTTATAAATTTTACTTTCATAAAGGATTATTTCAAAAATATTGATACCCTAAATATTTTTAAATATAAACATAATAATAATTTCTATAAAGCTTTATTTGTAAATCTGATTTTCATCCATGGAGATCATCAATAGATAATTTTACATCCTTTTTCAGTCTTTTTTTTTTATTATCAGAGCAGCATTTCTATTGTACTATATTAGAAAAGTTTAAATTTAAATAACAAAAATATTTATAATCATCAAAACAAATTTAATAATAAAATCACAATAGACTTTCATTTATAATACACTTTCCAACCCACAATAATGTTACCAATCCACCCGAAAAGGAAAATAAAAAAAAGACGAAATTTTCAAAGGAAAGCAAAAAAAAAAATTTATGAATTTTTCTAAAAAAAAATCATATCTACAACGAAAATATCACAAAAGATAGATAAAAAGTTTGCAGTGTTCATAATCACCGAAAACAAGAAATGATAATCAAGATTTTTGTGAAGGTGTAAAAGTTAAACTTTTATCAAACTTTCTATATTTTTCTGGGCTTTTGTTAAAAAAAGTGATGAAAATAATTTTCTAAACTTAAATGATTATTAATAATCGAGGAATCATGAAAAAAAAACTTCGATTCATTAAATTCTATCTTATCGTTTTGTACATAAATCCTTATCAATTGTCTAATCAGAATACTGCACAGCAGGATTATTTGTATAGTAATTTTATTTTGATCGGATTTTTTGAGTGTCAACATTTCAATATTATATAATTGGCAACGTTCTCTCTAAGGTGAGCAAACGGGCAACCGTCACCATACAAATTGTATTTCGTCCATTGAATTCTGCACTAACGTTTTGATTTCTGCCATTCTTCGTATTTCATTTTGAACGTCGTGTACATTTTGCGATAAAAGTATTTATTCGTAATTGCGATCAGTTGATTGAACACTGAACATAGGAAGAAGATAAGTAGTGCAATATGATCTGATATGTAAATATTACCCAAAACCTCTGAAAGATCCACAATGTTACCTTTTAATAGCAGTTTTAAATGACTTTCTTGAAGAGTTGTCATCGCTTTGTAAAATATCGCAGAGTAGTCTAATGGATGGAATTTTATCTAATGGAATTTTATTAAAGCAAAAATTTACAGCCTTTCAAGATTCTAAGAATAATCCCTAAAATATTTATATAGAACAGACTTGAAAGACAGATCAAAAGAAAAGGAGGCACTTTTCTTTAATAATCGGGATTTTAATAATCGGGGTTTTTACAATCTTAATCTAAAATAGCATCATTCATCAATACTTCAAAAGGTAGTTACCATGTTAAATAAGAATTTTAAAAGTTTTTCAACGGACGTACCGACATGAAAGCGTTAAGATAAAGTGATTCTTTTCAGAAATGGCCTAAAAATAATAAAGATAACAAAAGATTTCAAAATAAGAAAATTGATTATTATGACAAATTCTATAAAAAGGGTCTTATAGGTGTGATAAATTTGTCAATAGGGAGTGCGTCCGATAGGGATGTCTGACATAATTTAATGTGGTTTTTTTTATTCATTCAAATCATCATGAATCGCTTTACAAATGAACAACGTTTACAAATCGCTCAATTATTTTATCAAAATTCGCGTTCAATTGTTGAAACTCAAAAAGAGCTTTGTGAATTATTTATGGTTCATTTAATCGGTTGAATGGATACGTATTTGGGTAAAAATAATCCACTTGCAGTTGAAGAAGTTCGAAGATGTTGGTAGCTACGTTACTGTCAATGGATTAATTGATTAAAATAGTTTGAATGATATGTGGTTTCAACAAAACGATGATACATGTTATACTTGTTGGCCAGAGAAGATCATTTATTCGTAATTGCGATCTGGTAATTGAACAGTGAACATAAGAGTAGTTAAATGCAATATGATCTAATCACTTTTTATTTTACAAAGCGATTTAACACCTTTAGACTATTTTGTGTGGAGGTATGCTAAGTCATTGGTCTTATACAGATAAACCACGAACACTTGATGCATGCGAAGTCAACATCGAACGAGTTATTAATGATATTCGTCCAGCTTTATAATTATAAAAAAATTGGGTTGATCGAATTGGTTTTCTCAGACGTACCCGTCGTGGTCATATGAATGAAATATTGTTCAAAAAGTAATGTATAGAAACATTCTTGAAAATAAATAAAAAATATTTTCTTTTTTATCATTTTAACATTTTTTACGCTTAATAAAGGACCCTATATAAAAAATTACATGATAAAAAAAACCTGATAATATTTCACTACAATTTTATTATGAAAGTTACTGGAGAGACAGTGGAAATAAAAACTGTCAAAGATTATTTTTCCAATGACACTAACAGATTTCTTTGTTAAATAAGAAAAAAATAAATCTTATAAAAAAGGAAAAATTGATTTATGATCGAATGCATCCGATAGAAAAATGAAAAAGAATTAGATAATAAAACGAACTAGTTAAAACGTTAAAAAGGACGAAATAGGACAAAGAAATTATGTTGCTGACATAGACCACAATTTTATTGATTTTCATTATATACAAAAGTTTAGATCTTCTTTAAATCGCCCACGGATTTAATATTTCAATTATTTTTATCGGTCAATATTTCTATAACGAAATTATTAATCACATCTTCAATTTTGTAGGATATTTACTAGTTTCTTCAATTAAAAGATTTCTTCTTTGTAAATTCATAAGGATTTCAAAGTGGCTGACAAAAAACATATTTTAATTTAATATTTATTTTTGTAAATTTAGATAAAAAATACTATGGTGTCAATAAACTATAATTTGAATATGAATTTATAAATCTACCATAAATTTAATGTCACTATAGACCAAAATCAAATATGGACCATAAAGTCAACTGGGTCGTCTACAATCCATTGAAATTTCTAAGTTGGAGTGTTTTTCATTTGATATACAACAAATTAAAAACAAACTTTGTAGTATAAATTCTTATATCTAAAGTTGATTTAAAAAACAAATCATGGAATTTTTTTTTGAAATTTTTACCGCCATAAATTATACTCCCAAAAAACTATTTCAAGGTCTCGAAATGAAAATATCAAATACAAAATGTATACCAATTTTACCGCCTCCCCAATTGTTGATATGAAAAACAATACAAAATTTAGTCTATAATCCGACCCGGCCGTTAATCGTTTTAACAAAATAAATCACTTTTCATTTTCATTTTCTTTTTTATTTATTTCTTTCATTTTATTTATCCAAATCTCGTGAATTCTTTTTTGTTTTTTTTTCTACACCATATGATAAAAAATTAAAATAAATTTATATTTGTTTTTATTAAATTAAATTTGATTAAATTTAATATTGTCGAGACGTAGTGTGTAAACATTACCTAACTTCCCAATTACAGTTCCTTCAAATAACTCTGAGTTTAAGGCAAAATATACAATATATAAATTTGGGAAATGGTGTGAAAAGTCACACAGCTAAAAAGTTCAAAATAAATACAAAACAAGTGAGAGTTAGAGCTTCCAACTTCATAAAAGCTAAATTCATTCGGCTTCGAATGCATTTCGGTGAATATTTTCTAAAAACGATTCAAAATGGAATCTTCTTTCCTAAGTTTTCATAATTATTGACACTGAAAGACTGAGTTTTTTTAACAAACTGTAGTTTAATATAATCTATATTTATAAAAAATACAGTAAAGTCTTATTTAAATTAACTAATTTGTTATATGATTTCACAGAATTTGTTAAAAATGCAAATATCAAGGTAATTTGTAAGTTAATCTGATTCCATTTTACAAAATTATTTTTACAACGTAATTTTGAGCATGTCCGGATTTTTAGCATACATGGACTACTATCGGTATTTTAAACTAGACCTGATAAATTCTTAAAATACGAGTTTAATTTATCAACTGCAAATCCTCCTCATAATCATTAAACTAAGACACTTCCTAAAAAGTTTCTAAAAAGACTTTTGATCGCAGGGGTCAGGGTAAAACATTTATCTTATAAAGGCTGGTCATATTACTAAAAATAATATATTTACCTTTAATACATTGAATAAGCGTTTTTCGAAATCTGTGAGAAATCTTAATGTTAATTGAGATTGTACTGTATTTATAAGCAATATTACTGTCACTTAAGATAAATCTTATCTAATAATTCTTTTAGACATTGTAGGTGGACTGTGTACATTATATTTAAATCAATTCTCAAAATAAAATTTATTTAGTTTCTGTTCGAATTGTAATTAACTGTGTCCATCAAGTTTAGGAATTTCTGTTCCATATAGTACAAGAAAAGTCAAAATTATATTAAATTGTTGAGTTGACAGATTGATTAAATTAATATTATTTAGTTAATAAAATATAAAATTGAATAAATTTAAATAATTCTAACAAAGGGCAATTTCAAATCTTAAATATAATATAAGAAGTTCACCTCAAAAAATTCTATATTAATTTCTTATTCATGTTTTCTAAAATCATAATAAATTTTAAACCAGTTTCATATAAAAAATATCATAAATTATTATTTTTTTATGAAGACGAAGTCGTCTTGTGTCTTGTCATCTAAAATAATAATAATAAAAAAAAACATTTTAAACGGAAATAAGTTAACAAGTATAAGCTATAAAAATCAGAAATTATAAGAGCCAACAAAAAAAAAAGTTCTAATCAAAAATATGGTACACGACACGATCTTATATAATTATAAATAAAAAATAATTTAATATTTACTTTTCCGTGTTTTTAAAAAAAATTAATAATAAAATATTAAAATTAAATTTGAATTTCTTAATTTAGCATGTCACGTTAATTAATTTTTATTAAACAATCGTTAAAATCAATATAATGACAGTAAATTATCACACTTAGTTTATTGATTATTCATGTTAATTGTCAAAATCATTTCAACAAAAAAATATGTAATTTATTATGCCTCGTTTATAATTTCGCAAATCAATAATACGAACTACAAAAAATGGTACCAACTTCACTCTTATGCTAATCATTGATTTGAGCTGATGGATATAGTTAAGTTTTGATCATTTATGCCCGATTTCACAGTGAGAGTTTAAGCTAAAACTTAACTAAACCGATTGTGTAGTTTAAGCTGGCAACTTAAGCTTAATTGGTATCACAATCCAAATTTACCCTAAGCTTAGCTAAATAAAAATATGTGAAAATAATGTGAATTATATATAGAAAATAATGATTGTGAATGAAAATGAATCAGCTGATAATAATAATTAATGGGACTTTGCAATTTGTGTATTAGTTTACGTTTTATAATATGGCGGAGAAGAGTTTTTCAATTTACATGAATTAATTTATGTGCATTTAATATGAAATGTCAATCAAAAATGAAAATTAATTTAAAACTCACTTTAAGTATGGCTTTATAGTAACCAAAAAATAAGTTAAACCGAAGTTCTTGCTCTGGCAAACACTTAAGCTCTCACTAAAAAATCGGCCATTATGAACCGTGGCAATGAAATTGTTTTTAAATAAATATTTTGTAAAATTAACGTATAAAAGATTAAAAATCATAAACAAAAATATTTTTTAATAATTATTTTGTTAGCGTTGATTCTGTAATTGGTAAAATATTAAGTCGCATAATCGTAACTCGTCACTCGTCGCAAATCTATAATCAAGGCATTAAGTTATGTAATCAAATTGAAAAAAAAATTATTTTCATATTGCGAACTGTTATATCCGAATTATATCTTTAAACATTCATTGATTTTTCTGAAATAATACAAAACTAATTTATATCCTTTTGAATTTATGTAAACTAAAGTGTCATTAGATTTAGCTTCTTTGAGTTATCAAAAGAAATTATATGTTTACCTAATCCTTAATCATTGCGGATTCAAGAATCTATAAATATTAACCCTGAAAAATTTAATATAGAAAAGATTATTATTCTTAAAATAAAATTGTTTTGCACAAATTTTTACAATGCCGCGAAATTTTTCGTCGCGATATAAATAACCAACCCACAACAAAAATATTCTTTAATTCCAATTAAAATGTCTGAAAATTTTTTAACATATCTTTTCTTTGACACTTTTATATTGAATTCTTTTATAATGTTTGAAATATTTTGCAAAATAATAAAGTCGATTACGCAACATAATAATACCAACATTAATTTGAAGATATACTTAAATATTTTATATTTCCAAGATAATTTTGTAATGATATTTATTATTGGCGCATAAAATTGTTTGGTCATATGCCAACAAAGTAAACATTACGTTAATTTACAAAACTTTTCAAAATATTTTCCTATTACATTATTTACATTTTAATATTTTGATTTTATAAATATTTAAATTTTTATAATAACTACAAAAGATAGTTCCGAAAAATATTTAGAATTGATCAGAAATTTATTAGTGATTTAATGAATGTTTTCTGTTAAACCAAATGAAAATTCAGAAATACTTTGAAATTTTGTTTACCTAGAGCATTTTTTTAAATAAAAGTTTATTAAATTCCAGCAAGAATCATCCGAACAGGATCTACCACCTTTGAAAGCGCCAAAGAATAAACTGGATAACTAGCGGAGTCAAACAAGGGTTGGAAGGAATTAACCACAACAACGAGAATAAAAAGAAAAATCACTCGAAATGTAAGACAGCAGTCGACATTTCCACTGGACACTGCATACAAGTGATCAATTCAGAATCTGAAACCCTGGAACAGCACTAGAAATAGGGATCTCATTTTAGGAGAACCTTACTTCCCACCTCTTAATAAGGTCAAGGAAACTTAATTGGTTTTCTGGTATACTGCAATTACGAAATTCTTCGATTTACTACAAGGCTTAATAACTACTCAGAGCTAGTCATCCATGAAAGTGGTACTGTTCAGTTGCAAATAAATATATATAAATGTAAAATTGGTTTTTAAATTTACGTACTAAACCTAGCTTTAACGTGAGTTGTATGTGAGGCCAACATAACATGAAGCCAACATAAACCAATATAACCTGAAGCTGGAGAGCATAATTTACTTAATGTCTTAACTAGAAATGATAATACAGATCTACAGAACTAGATTGTGGCAAATTCTACTTAAATGTGAGTTTAAAAAGAATAATAAGTTGAGAAAAATTAAAATGAATTTATTAGGAAAATATTCAAGTGATTTTTAGACGATCTTAATTTAAAAAATAAGATTAAACGAAACTTAAATTACTATTATAATAATTGGATATTGACCTATGCATTGCAATTGCAACTCAACTGAAAATAAAGAAACATTTTATATTGATATCAACATTTAGAATACATAGAAACATAAAATCATATTGTAAATTGCCTTCTAATAAATTATTAGATAGAATATTTGGCGTTTTTCAATCATAAGTTAGAATAGAAATCTTACGAGTTACAGCTAAGAATAATATGATTAATTATCACAAAAATAACAATTTAATAATAATACTTTAATTAAAATTATGCTAATTGATTCTAAACTCACCTTGATTTCAAGTTATTTTAATTTGCATATTACTACATGTTAATTTCAATTTTTCAAATTAGAAAATTAATTCATAAAAATTAATCGCTATATTTATTAATAACAATCACTTAACAAATCTCTACCTATTAAAAATCTTATTAACAACAATTATTTATACATTTTGTTTATATACATTTAATGTATATAAAGTCAACATACTTGATTTAACTAAAAAATTATGCAAATATTTTCATATATTATATAAATATTAACTAATTTCTACTTGATAATGATTAATAATTATAAATAAATTATCAATAGAACGTGACCAAAACGATATCAAAAGAAAATTGTGAAAAAAAAAATTAAAACACCTCCAAAAAAAAAAAACAATTTTATCAAATTATCACAACTTTGAAATTATGCCAAATTGAGAAGAGGAAATTTTATAATCATATTAATTTGTATTCTAAATTACATGTTTTATGAGTATGTACATATAAAAATTGCCCCTTCCGTAAAGACGAATAGAGACCACTTGTTGCAAAGTGTTTTTGGATGCACATATGAATAATAATTAGTGTACACATAAACATAAAAAGTTTAAAGATGAGACATATCTGGGCCAAAATATCAATGAAAACATAATTGTATTCCAACCAAAGTATTTTTCTAAAAATTAGTGATGTCATATATAGTAAAATATCCCTGGATTTTTAGGACATTTAGAATTAATGGGTCACAAATAGTGAAAGTCCAGCGTTTTTGGGAATATCTCAAATTTAATTAATATTTAAGGTTAATTAACTACCTGTCAATTATTAATTTTTAAAGAAAGAATTTGATGCTCCATAAAGTTAGTTGCTTAAGTAAATCTTAGCTTTTTTTTATTTTTATTAAATCTCTACTTTTATTAGCCTCGAATTAGCAGGTGACAACTAGTGATGTGCAAATTCGTTACTTTCAGGTAATCATCGGTACTCGATACTTTTTTCATAAGTAATCAATACGAAGTATTCGTTACTTTATGATTACTTTTCATTTCAGATGACATTCGAAATTATTCATACATGAAAAGTAATCATATGTGTTTTGTATTGTGGCGTGACTGACAACAACTTCAGTTACACACAATACAATACACGTATGAAGAACGAAAAATTTACTCAATACTCACACTCATTTTGAGTAATCAAATGAAAAAAGTAATCAAATCATTCCTCGGTCTCAGTACTCATACTCATATGCAATCTTTTTTTCTCGGTAGTATAATGAAAAATGAAATGAATAATTTTCTGTTGGTTTGGAAATTTGGTTAACTACAATACTACAATTTTAATTTGGGTTTCATATTAAATGAAAACTAATCATACAAGGATCGAATACTTTTGAGTATAAGTAATCAGTACTCATTCATTCTTAGAGTAACGAATACTTTGGTATTCGGTACTCAATTTTTGCACATCACTAGTGACAACCAACGCAAGTAGTAGCGTTCCTTTTAGGCAAAGCCTAAAGCTAGTGGTAACCTATTAATTTGTGTGACACAAATTTTTGTGTGCTTTTTTAACGTTGGAACTACAATTTCAGCTTTTCCTTAGCGAATATTTTTATTTGTAGACAGCTGGTAGTACCTGTCATACTTTTTGTTTACTACTTTAGTTCAAAAACTTAATTGTTCAATTTGTAATGGCTTGCATAAACAGGTGGCAACGTACGTAAGGGGGTAACGTTATTTTCAGATTTCTCAACCCTTTTGCAGGTGATACGCTGTTGGTTCAAGCTTTAATGTTTTGTTTTTCTAATTATTATATTTTTATTTTTATCTAATTGATTGTATTAAACAGTTTGTATGTAATTAACATTTGTTTGTGTTCGGTGACATCAGAGCTTAATCCATTGTGGATAGAAAAAAATAACAGATATTTTCCTTAATAATATGTTCCTTCTAACATAGCCTTACTAACAATATCTCTCCTTATACTTGATTTCGCTGATCCAAACAAATTATCTATCTCTATCCCAGGTACTCATTTTCTTGTGTTTTAGATTGATGAGGATTAGATACTCTATTACTAATATAAAAAAGTGCAAAATTCAAATTCACAGGAATTCGTGCCAGATTAAGGTCCACAGGGATTGTACGAACTGCGAACTGTCCGTCTATGGCTATGTGGTTGCATATAATTGAACTTGATATTAATAGTAAATCCAGCAGAACTGCAGAACACTTCTTATTAGCTTATTAATTAAAGACAATTTTGTTATATGAAAAGGGAATTTTTTGATCGATTACTCTGTTAACACTGGTTCATTAATATTTCTTTATATATAAAAATGATTTTTTTAAATAGGAAATTGGATGTTCTCCAAATTTGATTCTTAAGTAGTTGTCTGTCTATATATGCAATTTCATTATTAATTTAATATTTATTTTTTAAGATAACAGCTGTTTAACTAAAAACATAATTTACCGAAATATTATGTATTTATGTACACATAATTAAAGTATATTTTTAATTCATTTTTGATGTCAAGGAGAAGTTGTGGGATTCAATTAATATTTATAATTTTATTTACTTTAAATAGCTGAAATTTATATTTAGAAATTATTATTTATATTTTAAAAGTAATAATTAAAAATTTTTATAAAATCCAAACTGTGTTAAAAAAGTCTTCTTTAATTTAAACTATTTTAAAGAAATCCTCGGAAAATTTTATTTACTTATATTTTTCTTTTATCCAAAGTTTTATCTTTCCTACGAGCATAAAAAAAAACATATTAAAATTATACAAAAATTATTATTAGACTTTAATGAATTCTAGCAGCCATGGTGATCCTTTTACCAGAATTTCCATCTATATACATCATGCTAAATATATAATAATGATAATAATAATGTGAGAGAAATCATATAAATTTATGAAATTTACCTTCCTCATTTATTATAGACTTAGGCTATATATATTAATTTCAATATACCGTATATATAAAATTTATAATGAAAATTTCGTAACTAAGGTAAACAATCTTGTTGATATTTACCAACCTAACAACTTCATTTTATTTTATATGTTATAATCATAAAATGAAATAAAATTATTGATATTTTTTTATATGAGTTATTTTAGGTAACATCATTTATTTTGTATATTTTACATAGATAATATTCAATTTCAAAATAATTTTTTATTAAAATTATGATATTTAGATTGACTGGTCAATCTTTAATTCAGACAATTTTGTAATTTTATTAAACGATTTTTAAATTTGAAGAGGTCAGTTACAAAATTTTCTGTTCATATTTACCAATAAAAATTAATGTGACTCACAAATAAGACATTTTATCATTCAAAGCATACCAAAATTTATTGGAAATTGGGTTAATAAATCCATAAAAATCATTTTGTAGAGTGAAGTTTGCAAAATACCAAGGATTCGGTATAACGAAAATTTGCTAGGATGAATTTTAGTATCGAATGGGGCTCGCTTCAATTTTCTGAATACTTTATATAATCGGTGATGAATAAACAATATGCAATACTCCGTCGAATGGTTCTGGACTTGTAAAATTTTTCGCCTGCCTTAAGGGCAGACTGGCTATCTGAATATATTGTAATGGATTGTTGTCGTTTTTAAGTTTGACAGAATGACCGGTTTTAGAGATGCTACATCTTCGCCTCTTTCCATATACAATCCGAATTTCTTCCGTTGTCTTGGATCTGTCAGTGTACCTTTCAAGCTTCCATTTCCTTTGAGTTTCTGCTGCGACATTAAATATATTTACGAAGTAAATTGTAAATTGTTATTTTAAAATTATAAAACTTTAAGTTTTCTTCTTCTCGAAATTATTTTTTAATTAAATCAATCAAAATAATGTTAGTTATCATAATTTTTATTAAACAGAAATGCTTCAATAAAAATTCTGGTACCAAATTAATATTTTTTGATATGCTCAACAAGTTCTTTACGAAATGTTCTAATTAAAATTTTGTATAATTTCTGATCAATCTCAAATATATTTTTCAATATTAATTTCGTTGAATTGAAAATATAACAAACAAATACTAAAAATCATTGATGAAAATGATGTTAATAAATAAATTTTGTAATACAATTGAAAATCATGTTGTCTTTATCCAGAAATTTAGAATATGAATTTTATGTTAAATTGAAAAATTCAATTTTCAAAATCTCATTTCAATTATTACATGTACCCGGAAATAACAATTTTTTTTCTTCTGAATTTTACTTGGAATTGGATTAGAAATTCGATGTTTTATTTAAAATAATTTTGAAGTTTTATATAGAAATTATCTGTTATTGTATTCGAATTAGTAATGGTCGGATTTACATTTGATTACGAATAATCAAAAATATAAATGAGTACACATTTCCATATTCATGTATGGGGTTTTCTAAAACTCTAAATTCTAAGAAACAACAGATCAATATAATTAAACCTTGTGTAACCTTGTCTACGAGTAATATAAATAACGAAGAAATTAATTAATTGTATGGAACAGACATTTTTACCATATTTTTTATATTGTATTGACCTAAATTTAACACATTAAACCAGGGTTAGAAAATAATCTAGGTTAATAAATAACACTTTTTGGTGTGAATCGAACCATATTTCCACTCACACTTTTATTTTACAATTTAATGAAATTATGTAAATTTATTTATCTCTATATATCTTTCAACAACTACTTCGCCCCGGCCAGTAATTGTTATAATGGCAGCAAAATAATCTTCTTCTTTTATGTAAATCAAACAAATTTATACAATAATTAAATTGTAATTCTAATTCTAATTTTAGAAATAGTTTACGAACACATTACATGACAGTTACTATTAAATTAAAGAGCTTATATTATTCATGTTAACTTTACCTATTGCTGGCATGTCTGCTTCCGCAAAAAAAAAAAACAATTTCAATTAAATAAAACCACATTTCACCTGTTGATGAAAATTAAAAACCGACATAAAATAAAAAAACACACAATAGTGTCTAATTATATTCATAAATTGGAATTGACGTGAAATGTTAAGTGACATTTCTACATTTTACCAAGCACCGAAACGACCGCAACTTTCCACTTGAAATACAAAAAAAAAATTATTTGTAATTTTCTACTAAAGCGAATGATGTAATTTTCAATTTATCTACTAGATAAAATAATGTTTTAATTAAAATATTTTATTATTGGGAATGAGTAAATAATAATGAAAGATTTTCGTATTAAATTTTAATAAAAATTGTATTTTTTATAAAAATTGTTTTATAAAAAAAATGAATGTGTTAAATTACAAAAATTATTGAAAGTTATTGAATAATAATTACTAATAGCCTGAGATATTGTTCATTATGTTTCAATATTAATGGATCAAATGTAAGATTTGTACGGTCCTTAATCAAATTAAGTTAACCCTTAATCTTTAAGTTAATTCGAAATATTTATTAATCTAAATTTAATCATTTGTATCATTTCCATTTCAAACTTAAATTACAAGCTTAGCACTTATCAGGGATTAATTATCCCATAGAATAGTTTTCTGCATTAAAACTCTCTCTTGCCTGAAACTTGTGTTCAGTACATTCTAATATAGTATAATCTACAAATTTCAGTTCGCAGCTTCGACAACAAGATCAGAAATTGATTATAAAATTAAGATTATTTAATCTAATCAAATGTGAGAAAAATTAAACATATTTTGCTGGACTTAATAGCATTACTTAAACTGCAATTGTTATATCAAATATATTTGCTCATCAATGTCACTTTGAAAATATCAACTGCACATCCGCAAAATGAAATTATTCTTCTTTTTAATACCGGCTATTATACCACAATTAAACCAAAAATTATTCCAAAATCACTTATTTAATCTAAGTATATGAACCCATACCAATACCTCTTCATTTCCCAAGTGTAAGTAATAAAAGGTAAATGAATTAGGTTTTGTTGTAAAAAAATTAAATTTGATATGATTGATAAGAAAAGCACAGAAGATCAAGTTCGAAACTATTAGAATTAGAATTATTATTAATTGATTGATTTATATAAAGGTAAACGGGTAGGGGGTTCATGCACTCAGGTTAGAATTAGGCTCATTGTAATTCATTCATGTAATTCATTCATTGTAATTCATTCATTGTATGTCATTCTGCAACAGTGGCACAAAAACTGTTCATTTGTATCTTTCTCCGCATCCGGTATATAACATAATGTTTTCCTCGACCCGCCGTATATTAAAGGCATGAACCCTTCAGCATTGAGGGTCCTGTTAAGAGCGTATGGACATTATGGACATTTTACTACTTTGCAGGTATTCTTGGAGACTAATTCGCTCGTAACACCACAAGTTTCGTCTTGTTGCAATCTCGCCAGGTATTAAATATTCAGAATTAATATAGTCCGCTGTAGTTGACTGTAAATAATTTTAAATTTTTCGTTGTCTATCACAGTGCAACCTTGCAGAATACTTAAACCTATAAATAAATATAGTTTCATCTTATCTGTTTTTGTTATCGAATTATCATTTCTTATATTTATTTTTATTATTTTTAATTTGTTATTAAATTTGATTTTCATATGTATTTATTTTTCAATATACAAAATTATTTATTACATAATTTTATTGATTAGATTTTCAAGTTTAATCTAAAGCTCTTAAATAATTAATTATATTTATAGTTTACAGACTCATACAATTTAAAACATACTTGAAACGTTTTGAAAAGTGCTTGAACCGCTTCGATTATAAATAATTATTTAAGATTAAATAATTTTTTGTAATTATGTGTAGGAAATAGTTAAAATTTATTTCAGTTTGACATTTGAAATAATTAATTTTAAGAGGTTTAAACCAAATGATTTTTTTCAGTTATGATTGAAAATTACAAAATTTTAACCAATGAATGAAAATAATCATTATTTGGACCTGTGGCTCAGTGAGTTGCATCTAAAAAAAAAACACTGAAAATCAGCTTTAAAATAGTTTGTTACTTAGATTCTACATCTGGCCAATTTTGCTTTATGAAGTAGTAACCTAATAAACAATCAAACTACAAAACATTAGAAAAATCGAAGCGTTGGAAATGTGGATATACCGACGAATTCTAAGAATAAACTGGCGCGACTACATAACGTATTCGGAAGTTTTACATAGAATGTTCACGTTGACAAAAGTTATTTATCAACTATCAAGGTAGAGGAAGCCAAGATACTTGGCTATCAAGAATACTTTAAATTGTAATCCAGGAAAAAATGATGAGTCTTAGAAACAAAGGATGAAAAATATAAAAGATAAGTTCTACTAGAATCAACGTTCACAAAATGTCAGTACCGAACAGGACCAGGTAGAACAAAATATAGAATTATTTTAAAAAATTATCAATTAAATTACTTTCAATTGAATTAAAATTCGAAAATTTTTAAAACTTTTGCATTATTTCCATTAAACTTTTTAAATTAAATTTGCTACTCTAAACATGAATAAATTAAATTTATAAAAAAAAAAATTGAAAATCCTTTTTAAATGTACAACCAAACGAAATTATTCAATTTTCCAATTTATATTCATTTTCTCTTTTTGTAAAAAATTTTCTAGTTAGAATTTTTACTTAGTTAAATTGAAATTTGATTATCAAAACTCTACAGAAAAATATTTAACTATATAAAAACTAGTTTAATGGAACTGTAGAAATTTCAACACTAAAAACATAAAAATTACAATTACATAAATGATGCCATAAATAAAACATTATCTTTTGAACAAAGGAATGACTAATGAATCCGCCTAATTAAATGTAGAAGAAAATTTCTTTAAATGTACAATAATTATAAATCCTTTTTCTATCCTAAGTTTGAGGAAAAATTATACAAAATAAGCAATTGAAAATATTTAAATGTGTCAATCAGTGGAATATAAAATTTGACCTAGTTTTCCTTTCTTCATTTTACTTCATAATATTTTATTCAATTTACCATAAGTTTTATCCAGGAAATAGTAGAGATTTTTTGGTTTAGATATAAAGCTAAATAATTCGGTATAATCGCTTGCTTGTTGGATCAATTTTGATGTAAAAATATCATATTTTTTTTATAATATTCTTGTTCGAATAATATGCAAAGAATTAACATAAAATGGTACGAAGCACACCAAGAATATAAAGTTGAAAGATTAAATATTTAATAAAATTTCAACTCCAATAATCAGTTCTACTATATAGTTGCGACTTGCGAAACATGGTTAGACACAGAATCATTAAACAGGAAGATTTAAATTTTTATCAACCGCTGTCTACGCCGGTTATTTAACATATGGCGGCCAAACATGATCTCCAATGTGGAATTGCTTACAAAAAAAACCAGATGCCAACAAAAACCAGTTACAACTGAGACCAAAGCAAGGAAGTTTAGTTAGATTGGGTATGGAATTGTTTTGGGATTCTTATGAAATATAAGCTTTGGAATGGCACCCGTAAAGAAGCAGGAAAATTGGTCGGCCAAAAAACACTTGACAGAGAACAATAAACAAAAAAGTTGTAGAGTGAGATAAAATTAATCACAAGGAACCGAACAAGATGGAAATGTTTTAATGACACTCTCTGCTCTACGAGAAATAAATCGATGTATAAGAAGCAGAAGAAGAAGAAAAATGTAGCAATTATACTCAATAATGTTAAATTTTACTACACTGCAATTTCATAATTTGAAGTATTTATCAAAATATTTTAATCCAAATTTATATTTTTCTCTTGTTTTTCCCCTATTTTAAAGAACTACACTTTTCTTTTCACACTTACCACAATTTTGGTAGTGGGCTGTGTAAATATTTTGTCAGAAATGAAGCTATTCTTCAGGAGGAACTGATTTAATTAGAGAGATAAAACAAAACCAATTGGTATTTGACAATCACTTTTTCGTGACCATCATAGATACAGTGGATAAAATATCCTGTCCTCAAGGTATCTATGACAGCATTAAGTTAACTTTCAAGCAAAATCCTACTTTTACTATAAATGTTTAACTTTTATGTAAATACTTGCAACACAGTTTTTCCGAAACATAAACACCTTCAGAAGCAAAAAAAAAACCTATAAAAAAAATTTTACATAACTTTTATGTAAATATCAATCTTCAAATATTTATATAAATACTTACATCTATAGTTTTCCATAAATTCATTAAAATGGAAATTTATCTAATTTACATAAAGTAACATTTTTTTATTCCTGATGTAATAATCCTTTTTAAATCCATAAATAATTATACAGCTTTGCGTTAAAAAGCTTATAGTCCGACAGAAATTCTTTTTTTTTTTTTTTGCTAAAATAGACAAGTGAAAATTAAATAGGGTCAACTATTTTACATAAATATAATCATGAAAAATCCTAAACAGTGCGTTTCATGAGAATTTTATGGAAATTTTATTTTTATAAAAAAAAAAAAAGAATTTAAAAATTCAGATGAAGCAAATATAAGAAATTACAAATCTTTACTAGCGTGTAAGGAAGAAGTCTTGGTCAAGAAAATTATAATACCAAAATCAAATATGATGTAAGTAACGTACGTACATATAATCTTCTTATAAAATTACAACAAATATGATACAATTTCTCATTATAAATATTGATTTACTTCGAATCCGATATTGTCCTTCAATTTTTTATAGATAATTTTATTTTACAAACTAACAAACACAAAATTCCTATATAAATTAAGGATATCCTATAAAAAAAAATCATCATTATATCTCATATGACAGAAACCTAATGGGAAATCATTTCCATATATAAATTTTTCTTCAATAATTTTTTATATTATGACTTTTTGATATTACATATATAAATTTTAAGGATCCTTTTCTTTGAATATGATGATGAAAATGATATTCAATGGCTATACAAAGAAGAAAAAAAAAATCCTTAATAAAAAGAAATATTTTTGTTACTTTTTTTTTTAAAAATCGAAAGAAGAAAAATGAATATATTTGCCACCAAATTACCTTAAAGTAATCACGGATCATAAATTTTGTATATACCTAAATATACTTTCAACAATTCTAGATATTGTCACAGAGAAAAAAGGATAAAATTATTACTTTTCGTATATCCTATTTATTTTATACCAAAATTATTTACATTTTTACGTTTTTGGTAAATAAATTTATATTGATGTTGAATGAATAAGATGAGAAAATTTTTTATTTATATATTCTATAATGAAAATATCCTTTATATAAATATCCTTTCATATTATATATTAATCAATGAACGAATATTGAATATTTTGCTACTAGGAAGAAAAAAATTGTCTCTTGAGGTAGTAAAAGGATAATGAATATATAGATGATACGAATTATATTTTACGTGATTGAAATGACAAATACAAAAATAATAATTTTTCATATTTTTGGTAATTTCAAGGATATACAAATTTGTATTATGACATTTTATTAAAAATTAATTTTAAATATACTAATTCGAAATAATAAAAATTTTGTAAAAACCTCGAGAAAGGATTAATTGAAATGTTTTACAGAATATTATTATAGGTTATTGCCTTGATTACTTCGTTTGGGACTCCCCATAAGTTTTTCGTTACTTTTCCTTTGTTGAGAGTTTTTCCAGCGTTGGAGACAACCTCCAGTTGCGTATCTGTTTTGGCAAGTTCGTCTACTTTGTCATTTCCGGGGTGATGAATATGACTCGCGATCCATTTTAAGGTAACTTTGTTTTTTTTTTCTAGCTAAGATGGTAAAAATGTGTTTACAATCTTTGATCAGCCTAGATTAGACTTTGAAAGACATCACTGCGGCCGATAATTAATGTATTAATCAGAACACCTTGACTAGCAGAATTGATTGCCAGGTAATCTATCAGTAATATCAATTTCAAGGAAGATGTTACATAGTTCTTAAATAAGTGCCACCTTTGCGTGGACGTTATTATGATTTATTGTAAGTTGATACATGAAAATTCAAATTGAATATGTTTAAATTCAGTAGGGAGTATCTAGTCAGGAAAATTTAAAATATATCGCGCCATACTCCTATTTTTATTTAACATTTCCAAAATATTTAATTAGCTGTTTAGATTTGAAACGAATACTAACATATAAAATGCAAATAATTTGATTATTACTTAACAAGATATGAGAAAAATCTATGTTAAATAAAATATTTATGTTTTCTAATTACAATACATTTTTAATTTAACACGTAACAAAATATTCCTTTTAATTAAAATTTAATTCTTTTTTTCTGCTGATATCACAAATATTATTTTAATTATCACAGGATTAACCAGGATATAACAAAATATCTAAAGGACTATCACATAAAATAATTTTGATTTAATTATTTACATTTTCTGTTTCCTATCATGGTAAAATAAAATAAAATTGATTAGTGCTTTTTTGACATAATTCACGTAACTATGAATTCCTCAAATATAATTTTAGCAGAGGTGAAACTTTAAAATTATATAAATTAAACTTTGCCAACAGTGCAGTGTGAATTGATAAGGTTAGTAAATCTGTCAAAGTAAATTGAACTGTAAAATGTCTGCCTGTTATCGCTTATTCTTCGATTCTAGTAGAGTTAGAGACTTTAAACCAATGTCATTCGAGAGCTAAATTTATCCAAGCCCTTGGTATTAAATTTACTTATTATTAAAACAATCAAATTAATTTATATTCTACCGGTAAGACAGTACTAAATAGATCAGGGATGTTTTGTCCGACCTAAATACGTAAACCTTTTCATTGTACATAAATGAGTTATGACCATGGGGTTTAATACATTTTTCATATTTATACTTTTTTTTAATTTTATTTTTTTTGTTTTATAAATTATACAAAATTAAAATACCGCATAAACGGCCCCGATTTTCGTCACTGGAATAATGGCCAAGTTTTAGAACATATTCCATGACATTGTTCAAAGTTTTTGACTGTAGAGCTTGAATTTATGTTTAATAGTGGCCTTGAACTCAGGTATGTGTCCGGCTGGCTTACATACACGCGCTCTTTAATATAACCTGTTCTTTGCTAGATAATTCAATATCGAATATCTGGAAATTTTCGCTCTTCAAAAACTTGTCGGGTAGTATGAGAGTTTGCTACATTCTACTGAAACCTCATATCACGCTTATTCACAACAGCAAGACGTTTTAAACTTTCAATACAACTCTCCAATTCTGTTACTGAATTTTCTTCTTCATTTTCGAAGAGCTACGACCCAGAAATATTCTCGAATGTAATGCCACACCAGACACGTACATCAAAAAGCTATACAATTTTCAGTACCGGAAAACCTAAAGTTAACAAAGTCATTTAACTAAAAATTATCTTCATCACTCATAATCTTAGGATCTTAGAACTACTAAGTTAGTTAAAAAAACTTTTGGTCTGCAATACAATTTACGAAAAATTATAAATTAATTTAATTACTTTTAATTTTCACCACTTAAAAATTTACAAAATTATAATAGAAAATTGATTTTTAAGTATGAAATTACTCAATTAAAATTTATGGTAAATAAAATTGTAATAATTAAAACAAAAATTATATAAAAATTTTTATCACAAATTTATAATAATAAAAAATAATCTTTTTGATTTTCTACGAAAGTTTTTATAATAAAAAAATCAAAGAAAAAAACACTGACAGTCAATAAAGTTTGAAAATTTTAGTTTAAAAATCGCTTTTTATGTTTTTATATTTAAAACTGTTATCATAATAATGATTGTCCATTTGAACTTTTATTAAACAGAAAAATGCCACAATCCGTACCCAATCAAAATGAGATCATTCTCAGTCATAGAGCCAATATCAGAATTTCTCATATTTAAAATTCTTATCACCAAAACATTTTTCTTCATAAATCTATAAAAGATATTTTAGTAATTGCTACTGTCAAGAAGTAAACTAGAGAATAAGCTTGTTTTCGACTAGAGTCGAGGCTAGTAAAATGTCAAATAAAACTTTGTGAAAATTTCACACAATTTTAAAAATGTATTTTGGATATTAGATGTTCATTAGACAAGAAACTAAATTTTTACCACAGCTGAAGTAACGAAAAATATCTAGGGGTGGACCATAATTTATTTATTTAAAATGTAATTGTAAAAAAAAATAGATTTTAGCTGTGTTGTTACCAAATTTAAGAACTTGTATATGAAATACTAAATTTCTTTTAGCTTTGCACAGCTTACAGTTTTGGACTCTGCCATCGAAAATATAAAGAAAAATTGTTCCTTAAATCCTCGTAAAATGTAAATTAACACAATAAATAAATTACCGGATTTCAACATGTAAAAAGTTTGTCATATTATGGAAATAATTGAAGGTTGTCATTAAATAATATATAACAACATTTTCAATTCTAAAAGTTGAACTATCTTTCTGCAAAAAATAGAAATTTACTTAACATTTATTGAATTCTACAGACAATAATTTGAAAAAATTTTATGATAAAATTTATCTTAAACTCAGTAAAATACCACGTGCTGTGACAAATAACAAAAAACTAAAAACTAGACACAATTTATAAATAAATATTTATAATACAAAATGTAATAAAAATAAAAATTGTATTTTTCTTAAAACAAATATAAAAGATACAAGGTTTTCGTATACCGCGAAACATAATTTATGATATTTGTTTTTTTCAGATACATTTTTTTGGCAATATATAATATTTTTTTTGTAAGTGAAAAATTATTTAATAAAATAATGTGTTTATTTATATCAAATTTCCTAAGTAAATAAAAATTCTATATGAACAAAAAACCATTAAAATAAATTATTTTTTAAATACAAACTTTAATAAAAAAAAATATAATTTCATATTAAACTGAACTCGATTTATTAAAATTTATGTTCAATTTCAATGTTCGTATATTTTTCAACAAGTTCTTTTAAAATACTTCAACAACAAGTGGAAATAAACAAGTAAATTTTCTTTTAGATTTACTAACAAATCATAATGTCTTTATTTAGAAATTATAATGCTATTTTTTGTAAGTTCATAAAGAACGACCACTTTTTTATTAATTCATATTAAAAGTAGATTTTTTATCCTGAAGATTATATAGAATCGTTAAAATAAAGTATACCGTAAAATTATTGAATATTTCTTTAATTTATGTTTTTTCCTGAATTTCTGACAGTTTAAAAATTAAAATTAAATGTCAATATTACGGATCGATCCCTTTAATAAAACATGAATTACGAAAGACTTAGCTACTATTTGGCGGTAAGTAACTTAATCACCTATTACATAATGATTATATCTTTACCATTTCTTCAAGGTTCTTAAACCTAACCCAATAACCGTAGTCTTTTTCCTTTGAGACTTGGACAGTGTTTTATTTCCTTTATTACTCCATATCATAACATTCTCGACAGAAATGAACCGCCACGATTTTTATTCTTTTCAGTGATAGTAAAATCCTTACGTTTTGGATTTTCTTTCTTGGTAATTGCGCTTTATGTATTTGACTGTGGTTTTTATCCGCCATCAATATGGAAAATTTGAATTCGCTTAGTTCATTGTTTAACTGTGGTGCAATTAATTGTTGTCCATAAATTTCTGATTGTAGTTTTAGGTGCTGATAAAATCATTGAACTCCCACAATAAAATATTTTTGACTTACAAATTTTAATTACATTTTTCTTTAAATTTTACAATAAATTACTGATTAGAAGTATTATAATTATAATGTGTACCTACATTGTCCCAGACAGCGTCCTATTGTGAATTACCCCAACTATTCGTGATGAGTCTCATTAGGTGCATGGTGCATGTCTTTATTCAGATTTATTGGATGTTGTAATTTAAATACTAAACAAGTAGGTTAGTTTTAATATAGCTATAAACGTTACGTTATGCTTCCAAGTGAAGTACGTACAAGGAAAAAAATATGGCTAAGTATTTAAATTTACAATATTTCGGTCAATAATATAACATTCTACGGTAGTACTTTTTCAAAAAAAAAAGCACAAATAATCTTCAACTTGCTTTTATTCAATTTCTTTTTTTATTATACATTAATTTTTGCTGTATATACACGCGAAATACTGAGCAACTTGTTGAATACATATTAGAACCAAGGCATGAGAAGTTGATGCCGATTAATTTATACATTTTATAGTTGTTTATTGGGAGAGTGAGATATCACGTACCAGCAATTTTTAACAAGGCAAATCTAAAAGAACCTGTTGAGTTTTTTATTTATTTATTTTTTTATTTTTTTTTATATGTACTAAAATAATTTCCTAGTAGTGAACATTGTACATAATGTAGTGAATAAAACAGGTACACAAAAATATTATAGAAAAATTTCTATACTTCAAAATTGCAACAACAAAAAATTTGCGCACATCAAAAAATATTGAATTAAAAAAAGCTTTATAGAAATTTTTTTTTTATGATTTTTTATTGTATTTGTTCAAAAAGGATTAATGAGATTGTATAGCTCACACCTAACACTACTGGTATACAAATCAAAATATAAAATACTACTACAAAAAATCAATTTCAAACATGGTTAGTTTAGCTGTTACGATTCATGCCATCAGAGAGAATGAGTTTGAAGAAAACGTGTATAAGGTCACAGAATATCTTGATTTTTATGCAACAAGCATCACAAAATCTAAAAATAAACTGTATCCTTGTTTACAATAGTCTAGTCAATTTGTAAATCTAATGGCGGCCATCAAATAGTTTACAATTTTTAAAAATATATAATAAGTAAAATATAATTAAGATTTTAAAAAAGTTTTGAAAGTAAATAAAATTCTCTTAGCATGTGTCAATCGCTTAAACAACTTTTCATTGACAGTTGAATGTATACGATATATTGTATGGAAATCCGATTTTTCATTCAACATTTTGACACATCGAATAATAAGTTGTATAACCGATTGATTTATGTGAAGGGGCTTTACGAGTTTACCAATAATTTGTTATTTGTATGTAGATGCCAACGATAAAAAGCCTTTTTTTAATTAGTACTATATGACTGGAGTTAATCTTTACATACGCAACGGCAATGAGCTACAAAACAATATTTTCAACGGTGTTAGAGACTCTCAAAGTTGTGTTAATATGTTAATTAACATAAAATGCTCGATTTATAATTAAAAAATTGTAATAATTACTTGTCAATTATTTATTATTAGAATAAATTTTATTTGTCAATATTCAGTTATGATATTAAAAAATGGCGAATTGGTGAAACCAATTTTTAATTTTTTCGAACTCTTTATTTAGTGAACGCTTGCATTAAGTTTATCAACTCCCATACATTTTATATTGACTGAATTTATATGGGACATAGCTTTATAGCGCGTTTCTGGTTTCTGCTCCGCCCGTTCAGAGTAGGAATGTTAATCGGAAACTAAAAACAAAAAATCTAAAATTAAATTTCTTATCAATAAAAACTTTTTTCGATTAAATTTCATTTTTCTCTCAAATTTTATTACAATTTTTTTTTTTGTGTATATACTTTTTATTTCCTTTTTACACTAACTTGTTCAAAACTCATTCATTTACCCACATTTACCCACGGGGGCACTTTAATATTTTTATTTGTATTGTTTAAGCAAAATAAGAAGATACATTTTGTTCAGTTGAGTTTGTAACTAGGGATGGTTTTTATTTAGTATACTATATAATTTTACCTTAACAACGAAATCTACATGAATGAAAATCAAGTTTTTTGGGGGTGGGACATCAAATATTTTAGAGGTTCACCATCAACCCATGTAAAATTCTAATACTTTTATATAAATATATGTATACAGCTCATATAGGTATAAGCATTAAATATGTATACATATTATATATATATACATAGAATTAATAGCTTGCGGAAGTTTTTGTCTGATTGAGTATTTTATACGCTCTGGGAAAAAAATAAATATCTCATCGTATTCGTATATATAAAATATAAATATTATTATTTACAAGCGTTAAGTATCATTTTATAAACGGTTTTCATAAATAAATAAAAAAAAAATCAGTATATTAAATTTGATAAAGGGTTTGTTGAATGTACGTTAGAATTGAATGCATCAAAGTGATAATAGAAGACTTTTTGAAAGAAATTAAATTTATATGGTATGACGTATGAGGATAGCATAGCTAATTATCTATATAATCCGCTTGTTATCTAGTCATCAGATAAGTTCATAGAGAAATGAACATCAATTATTTTAAAATGACTTATCTGCTAAGTGACCACAAATTATGTATGGGTACGGTATTCAGAACATGTTAATGAGTTATGTTCTTTTCCTTTCTCAATTAATAATTCTACATTTAAAACAAAAAATTTCGCAATTCCTTGCAATTACCACATAAGTAATTTTATTAAAAAAATATTTTCTTTCACTTAAGTCTTCACCAGTTTCTTTAGCATTAACATTAACACATATGTCAATTAAAATTTATTCAACAAAAGCAAATCCATTTTATCACTCATAATCATAAGAAAATAATTAATAAGTGCATTACGCGTAAATTACGCATTACGCGTTTTTTAAAAAAAGCTGCTTTCCTGAAAAGTTATAAATTATGACTTAAGTGCTTTTGGCCAAACGTCATAGAAATTCGATATTAAATTGTATTAGAAATATTTTTTTTTAATGTTGTCATCCTTTAGCTAGTCACTAGTGTATAGATAGAACATATATTTCCAGTTACGAAGTTACGATATCATTAACTGACAATACTAGTTCCAGAAATAGTTGCATTTTAAAGTTTTGTACCGGCTCTTAGTCTATATTTCGTGAATGCTATTGCCCCAAAGTTTGTTAAATATCAATACAAAATATAAACAACTCAAAATAACTTACAAACTTGACTGTCGATGAAAAAAAAACATTTGTAGATTTGGAAAAATATGATGAGATGATATGATACAAAATAACGATGGATTTATTATGGTAATGGATGAAACAAATTTACATCTAAAGCTGTTCAAATAATTTTCTATATATAATATTATTCCATGATGTGCAAAATTGTATATAATTTTTATTACGAAATATTTTATTCTTTATTTATAAGATTTATTGAAGGAGAAAAATAAAGGATTATAAAAAATGTTAATATTTATATACATAATTTTATCACAAAATAAACAAGTTATTGAGATTTTCGTAGAATTTCAGGATTATAAAAGGTGCGAAATTAATTTATAAAGGAGATTGATTGATATGTGTACGAAAATTTAGGTAATAAATTTACTAAAAATATAGTTTTATTAAATTTATATTGACACAGTTACACAAAATCTTTGGATTTGGATTCTATTAATTGTTATTTTCAAGGACACTTTTTAAAATCTAATTTTACTTTGACATATAGTAATTTAAAAATGCTATAATATATCAATTATCACTACAATATTAAGAAATCAATTATTTTAAAGTCATTAATCATTCATCGTTTTCTGGTCTTTATTAATAGATTTTTATTGTCACTTTTCTCAGCGCTTTGATTCTTAATCGATGGCGCTAGAATCAAAATTTGAAGTTTATATAGTTTCGTTCTTAACTGTGGTTTGTTGCAGATTTCTTGACATTCATTCTATTTCTATATCTTTTTATGGTAATTTTTAATCAAACATAGAAGCCTGGTTTGTAATTGTTAATTGTTTATAGGATCTTATTACACACACAAATATTTCATTTAAAATCTATATAAAAACCTAGATAAAATCCATATAAATAGAACCAATTTTAATTTTAAATATTTATGATAATTTCTTATCAAGTGCTCTCAAAAGAAAATTGTAAATAAACACTTTTTTCAATATTTTTATAGAACTGTTTTTGTACTTCTCAGATATCCAAACCCACAGGTGGTTCACAAATGGATAATAAATATAAACAGTCTAATATCAAGTTTCCGAAAGGAAAAACGTTTAATGTTTTATTACAAAATTGATTTATGGAAAATTATATTGCAATGATTCAAAGATTTAGATAATTTTTGAAATTTATGTTCATAACAAGTTATGACTTTAATTCATTACTTGCTACGAAATGTAATTAAAAACAAAATGTTTTAAAACACTGAGAATTTTAACACCTTTACAAACATTAAGTATAAATAAATTATTAAATTATTCAGTTTTAATAAATATTAATCATTTTTTGTTGTTATGCTAATTAGGTAAATATAAAAATTTACTTTATAACAACATTCCAAAACTATAAGTAAATGTTTATGCAAATGCAATTGTGTAAAAATGACATTTCATTGAATAAATAAACTTGACATAGAATTTTTAAAAAAGTTTGTATAAAAAGTTAGTAAAGAACTTTTTATACGATTTTTACTTTTCGAACTCAAGGAAAAGTGTTTGTTATTCAGTTACACTTTATCTCTCATTTTTTTATTTGATAGATTGATAGATTTTAATGTTCTGAGGTCCCCAATCTTTAATATTTGTATGGCTTTGCTTCAAAGGGTGGAAATATTTATTATTTGGTAAAATATGACAGATTTATTTATTCTTAGAGACCAAGAAGTAATTATCCATTTGTGATCTGGAATTAAAATGTATTGCGATAGTAATGGACACGATAGCGACTAACCAAATCACTTCATATTTTGAACTTAAGATTGAATTGCGTACAGAGAAAAATCGTTTATTTAAAGCAATTATAATTCATAATTAAAGCGTTTATAATCATCATAGCTTCGAAATTTAATTTAATAAGTACAAATATATTTAATTTAGGGAAAATTACTATAAGTCTTCAAATTTTCTAATAAGTTTTGGATATAACTTTTCAGTTCCATCTAAAATAAATTCGTAAATCAATTAATTAATTCCAAACAAAAGTAATTATTAAATTAAATGAACGGAAATGTAATTTTATTGTCACCCTGTAATCTTAATGTGTAAATTTTGATAAGCAAATTTTTCAAAATCATTTAAATAACTTCGAAGCAAGTCTTTAAACCAAACCCTGGGTCAATCTTGCCCTTTATTTTTTACTACAATTCTTTAATATTTTAATTGCATTAATTATTAATTATATAAAATCATTTTGTTGCCCTAAAAATGGGCGTTCCTTTTGTTTATATGTACTAAGTAAGTACCTCCCCTATAAACAAATTGTCATACTTAAATGCTAATAAGCGCAAGTCCCCCAAAAATGTGTACCCCAACATTTTTGTTTAGTAAATAGCAAAAAAATTAAATTTTTAATATATTTTTTATAATACTTACATTTTTTGGACAAAACAGTAATAATAATTCTTTGAAATGTTCCAAATTATAATTTCAATTTGTCGTCAAAATATCCCAAAATACAAAAACAATATTTTAAATAATTTCCTTATAGTTTTAATTAATATTCTTAAAGTCACACTTCAACCACACTAGCAATAACAAAAAACTAATCAACAAAACAAAATTTCCCAAAATATTTTTAAAATTTATTTGAATTTTTGATAATTTTTCCACACTGTAAAAATTAATTATTTTTTTTTTAATTTTTGAAAAGGTAAAAATTTAAATTTTCAATTCTTTATTTTTATTTTTAATTTCCACAAAGAATTTTTTTTAATTTAATACACATTAAAAACAAGAAGAAAAAAATTCCATAACGAAAAATTATAATTTTAACGATCGTGAAAAAATATTTTTAGTTTGTAGCGAATTTTTAAAATTCTATTATGAAGTTTTTATAAAAATAAAATTCACAAAACCAAGAAAATTCAAATTTCAAAACGTTCTAAATTAGAATTTTACGAAAAATTCAAAAAAAAATTAAAAAATTGCAATAAAATTTTTTAGTTAGTCAACGATTTTTTTTAAATAATTTATTTATTTATACACTTTTTTTTATATTCCTTTTAATTAGTATTTAATTATAGTATTTTTCACTTTCATTAATGAAAAGTATACAGAAAAATGTAAATTTTTGTAAATATTTTGATTAACTCACAAAATAAAATTTTTATTAAAATTTATATACCAAATAATAAAATTGTAAATATTTAAATTGACAATAAAAAAAAAAACCGTTTAATTTATTCTAAATTAAATTATTGTATTATAAAAATATTATTATTAATATTATTATTTCTATTGGATGAGCGAACCTTCCTCAATCACGAATCCTCATGCACTAAAATTAATGCCACATTCAAGAATATTATGAACCAACCGTTTTTTTTTTTTTTTGGCTCACAGAATAAAATGTCTGATAAAAAATTTAATTATATTTTTATATATATATATTTATTTTTAAATTCCAAATAAAACGATATCAAAAAAACGGCTTTTTATTTTACACTCTTTTGCTTTTTTCAAAATATATTTGAAATATAATGTCTTAATATAAAGCGAGAGTACTCAGCGAACAGTTGTTGACTACTGAATATTTAATCAAGCTCAGAGTAACACCAACAGATAAAAAATCATCATCAGAATTCAGAATTAATAGGGAAAAAAGCATCATAATCTAGTCTAGTATTATTATACTTTTAAATATACATACATAATATGACATAAGTAGGTAGGGTAAAATGGGGCACATTCATCAATGGGGCACATTTTCCAACTATATTTAGAAATATGTTACAAAACAGAGTAAAACTGCTGATATTAGTTTCGAAGTTATCCGAGGACGCTGACAGACAATCTAGCTATAACGATTTTTAGATTTGTTTTCTATTTATTCCTTAATAGTTAGTTCATGGAACCGACGTAAGAAATTTTTGTTACATAGTTCGTTTCTCACTGATTAAAAGTTTTGTGATTGAAATTTAAGTATAACAATGATATAGTATGTTTTGACAGTTTCGTCTGTGACGAATTAGGAAAAGACTCGAATTTGTTAGCAAGTCTTTTTTTAAAAAAGCAAAGCTACACAAACTTTTGTTCGACTGAGCATGAAGACATCTCTTTAGTAACAAGACTTGTCTAAACTACTTCTTTCCACCGGGTAATCTAGTAAGGTTTCATTAGTATGAGTGGTAGGAAAACGGTGCATACGCGCATGTTGCTGGGGACTCGCTACTTAAACCAACCAACCTACAAAACTTGACTTTAGCAACTTAATATATAAGTTTAAGATTAATTTCTCACCTTTCAATTTACTGTGATTTAATACTAACAAGCTTTTGTCTATTTTAAACAATTTACATTGACATAAATGATGGATGAGCCCTATCCATTGGCGAATGTACCCCATGTCGGAGCACATCGGCCATATTATAGTCTTTCCGAAATAATTAAAAAAAATTACGATTTATTTTTAATTTTCACCGATTTCAAAAATATTTATTAAATTTCTCTTTAAAGACTATAGAGTTAGTAAAAAAGTGTCGAATGTACCCGATCTTACCCTATATATTTTATATATAATATGTATGTAATGATATAATCATATAATATATATGTATAGTATTCTGAACTTGTTGGGATAGTAATGAATGAGAGAGCAGAATATTTTGTTATATAACTTTTACACATTTTAGAAGCTTTTTATTGAGGAGAGAATAATTAAATTTTTAAGAGACTGTATGGTCACCCTAATCCAGTTCATTCATTTGTAGATGGAAAAATTTTAGTTAAATGGAAAAAATTTAATCATTTTTAAAATATTTGTACTAAAAAAATACATAATTTTATTTTTATTTCAAATATTACTTGAGATATTTATCTATTTTGTGAGTAGCAGTAGAATTCTTTTCAGAACTGCGAAGTCAATAGCTAGTTTTTTAAGCTGGTTTTGAAATTAATTTGGTTCTAAAATTTTTGGTATTCTTAATTTTTAATGGCTTGAATTACCAGGCGATGAAATAGGGAAGTAGCTGTATCAGCGTTCTTTTCACAACTGTTTACCTCTTCTTAAACTGTTAGTCTGTTAATTCAAGTTTTAATGTTTTGTTTTTCAAATATGTAATAACTACTTATATAATAAGCAGTTAGTGTCTAATCCTCTAATCTATTAATATTTGTTTTATTTTGTTATAAATTATTTCTCAGCATGAGAGAAAGTGCAAGAATTCAAGCTTAAGGGCACATTTCAAATTATCTTTCTATATAAAAATGACATACCAACAATCCGAAATTCTCCTTACCTTGTGCTTCTTGTTTATAGGAAGAGAGAACTTGTTTCCAGGTTTGATGTGGATAAGATAATCGATTTTTAATTTGTACTTATAGCGGTGTTAAGACGGTGTAGCCCAGTGAAATTATAGGAATCAGATAGTTTTTAATGATGTGGATGAGTTGTGGTGTATTTTAAGAAAAGAAAGTATATACATCATTACTGGTACTTATTTAAATCTATGTCAACATCTATCTCTGGAATTGAATCAGTGGCTTAATACTTTACATCTATTTTATTTTCATTATATAATTGATTTGTTAATGCTATAAATAATGTTTAATAAATAGAAATATTAAACATTCATTTATGAATAACTTATTACCACTGAAAATGATGGAATCATAATTGGCATCAAATTAATGTAAAATAAAAATATTAATTCGACATTAATCATAAATCCGAATTTGTAAAGAAAAATTTTAACACATATTTCTTTGGTATGTCTTACACCTGGTCCGGAAATCAAAGGCCACTATAGTTATACATATATTAATAATATGCACCAAATAATTTTTCAGAAATCTTAATATTGGAAGGGTGAATTCAAATTTTTTAAGAACATTTTTTAACCCTCTTTTATAACTAAAAGAATTTAATTGCAACACAAATTCAGGGTTACTATTATTTTAATCCATTTTAATTTTTCATATGCTAATATTTTACACTTCAAATCTCCTTTTTTGTATGCGTATACAAATTCAAATGACAGTCACTGTATTTCAGATTTTTGTTCAAAATCAAATACCAGATAATAAAAATCTTCTATACTAATTTTATCCTTAAAAAAAAATCATAATTTCCCCAAAAAGCTTCAGTATTGTCAAAATATCATCCATTCTCTAACAATATATTGTATACCTACCATTAATACTTCTCCCTAATTCTCTCAATCAAAGCTGAATTTGATGTTGCATTGGTATTAGTTTTACTACATACATTAATAATTTATATCCTCCATAATTTCAATTATATGTTCATTATATGCGGAATGGGTCAATAATAATATTGAGTATGATTTAACTTCAATGATAGTAAAATTATATGGTCTTGTAAGTAATTAATTTAAGGGTTCAAAAACAATGTATACTGCACTAATCGTTACCATTCACTAAAATTTGTGTAAGGAGTCAAATTACAATTCATATTAACAATTACCATTACTGAATTTATTGCCTAATCGTACACAAATTGTGATATATCAACAGTTTAAAAAAAGCTTTTTCCTTTGGATTGTGATCTTTAAAGGGGTTCATTTTGAAAATTTGAATTGAAAATATAATTTTTAATTATTTTTCAATCATTAGAAGTTGTTGATTAACAACTTGTAATGATCCATAAAAAAACGTTTCTATAAAATAAAAATATTTTGGGTAGACTTCAGGAATAATAAATTAGGAAGACTTAATGAAGGATGACAAATATTTAAAAATTATTTCTAATGATGTATTTATAGTATTTTTCATCATAAGTTTTACTAATCTAAGATAAATTCATTACGATTATTTTAAATACGTTGACGATAATTATTCAGGCTAATTTTTGTTTAATTCATTGTTCGAACTAAGTTTCTGGAATTACAATTATAATATCATTATACATTTTACAAATCAACTTAAACTCCCAAGAACATAAAAATTTCTAAATCAATTTAATGCCAAATTAAGATTTAATCAAAGTCTACATAATTTTAAGAATAATATTCAAGTCAGAATTTCAAAATTTCACTTATAATTCACTTTATATTCACTAAAAACTCCTACAGTTCTAAAATTTAAAAATATTAATGGATAGTTTTTTAAAGAAATAATCTTTCTATGAAATATGATTTTGTTAAATTTATTCATTCAATATTACATTTTTTTATACCTTTTATTGGGAGGTACAGAGAGCATTCATTCCATATTTTTTTATAGTACAAATTATGATTGACAGATCCGGTCTTAATTTCAATATAAATATCTATATAATATATTATATACAAACATTTTGTTTAATAAATATAATATTATTTATATTTAAATTGTACACCATTTTAAAGTATAGATCAGTATTTGTATTCTACAATCTCCAATTCAGAGAGTCAGTCATTTTGTAAATAAATTTTAACCTAATATTAATAATAAGTTGTTGTCCACTTTTCGATAAATTTTAACTCTTATTTAGAATTTGAAAATTAATATTAGATTTGAATCCCTTTCCGCCTGTATGCTTTTAAAGTTAATTATTATACAACAACCACCCTGTGGTTCATGTGAAACATATTTAATTCAGAATTTGATAGTTTCATATTTGATAGTGCAAGTTATTTTACAAAAAAAAAATGATAATGCAGTTTTAAAATTTGATAAATAATTTCTAAAATGATGCAATTATTTAGGGGATAATAAAAATGAATATTATAAAAATTATTTATATACACATTTAAAATTTGTAGTGGACTATTATTATTATTATGGTCAAACAGCAGGGATCATAGGTCATTTTAGCAATAAATAACTGCATGCAAAATAAACAAACCAATTTATTTTTGACATGATCGGATGCAATTTAATTTTGAAGAGATTTATAATTTTAATATTATATTAATATTATAAATTTGAATATTATATATTATTTTTGTGATCAAACAATATTTATACGAATTGTGTGGTTAACATCCAGGGTGATATTTTTATCATTTTAGTAAAGAGAATTTTTGCATATTATAAATATTCATATGAAATTATTATATTAATGAATAAAAATGACCTAATTTTTAATTTGGAGGTCTAAAATAAGTTTATATCTGATGCGATTTGTTAAATATTATAACAAATAAATTGAATTCATGCAGAGTTTATTGCATTTCCGTTGTTATCTTGTAATTTAAACAAAATTTTTATTTTATGAGAAATTATTGTCCTACCTTAAGGATTTGATTTTATATTATTGGACATTATAAATTTCTTTCATTAAATATTTAAGTATAAATTACATATTTGAAGTTTAATTCATATTTTAAACAATAAAAATTTAGTTATTTCCTATACAAATGCACCCAATCATCGATAATCTTGCAACCAATGGCTGTTAATCACCTTAATTTCTCAGTGGATAACAATAATTGTTTTCGATTGACTATAAAATTGACTAGCTAATTTGGCACTTTCTAATATTTGATATTTTATTAACATTCTAAAAGTTAATCTTTGTCTTAAGTCTTAAGCTCAGCAAATCTAATCCATTGCAATTTTACAACTAATAAATCTTAAACACTACTTGTTATATCTCATATTCAAAGATGATTCTTTGTAGCTTTCTCATTCTATCTAGTGCATACATAACAAATTTAAGTTTCTGTCTATAACCAAAACAAGTTATTTAATGTTTTTCAACAATTTCTAGTTTATCATTATGAATTTTCAATTTTTGTATTCGCTTTTAGTATGTCGTTTAGTTTAACTTCAGTTTATTCAATTTTTAACTGCCATAAATCACTTTTTATTGAGGTTAATCTGAATCATCAGCGAATGGTGAGATAATGGAAAACTACATTTAACAATATCATCTTAAATATATTTTTTTAGAAAACTTTTAAAATTACTCTAAGTAAGTTTAATTTAGATGCGTGTAAGTTTTGATTTTGAGAATTCTAACTTCGGCTACAGTTAAATAACAAAACTATCTTTGATATATAACATAAATCATGTTATACTTTGTAATATAAAAAAAAAAATATGCTGATAATATAGAAAATATTATAATTACAAAAAATATGATAAATAAAAATAGGTCATACCACCACAACATAATTATGTCTACTACATATCATTACCTAGATTTCTATAGCAATTGAGAAATTGCTAATGAATTGCAATTCTCATCACTTTTAAAGACTTTATTATCAACAAAATTACCAACTTGGCAATCCTTATCTATACATTAATTTACAAACATTTATTTCTTTTTTTCTTCAATCAAACTGTGTGTAGTAAATTTACAAGAATTTCAATAGTTTTTTTTGAAAAACTCTTTCAGTCGATATAAGCAAAGATTTAAATAAATTATGAAAAATTTTATTTTAACAATTTTTTTTTATTATTTCTCATAATTTCCTTTTTTTTTTTTAGTAATAATTTCTAATTTTATTTTTTTTACCAATTTTTTTAGGAAAATTAGAAATAATTATGTTTTCAAAACTAGAGAAGACACAGAAATTTTAAATTTTTTACAGTATTTATAAAAAACATTAAGACCTGAAAATCTCCAAAAAAAAATCTCTTTTAACATTACAGAATAATAATTAAATTAAAATTAAAAAATAAAAATGTTTACATATTTTTGATAATTTTCCAATTTAATTTTAACTTCTTAAAAATAAATAAAACTATGGTTTTTAAATATAAAGGATACAAAAAAAAACGACAATTATTGAGATATGTATTTAAATATTTTGACACATAAAATTATTATTTTTTATATAGTAAAAGAAATTAATTTTAAATATTTAATTTAAGAAATATGCAAAAATTCCAAATTTACAAAAAGAAATTAGAACAAATTATTATTTCTTTATTATGGCAAAAATAATTATTATAATTCTCTGGCAACACAAATTTTACAGCTCCTGGTTTAACATTTTTCATATTTTTCTCTTTTTTATTTTTTATTTTTTATATATTTTGTTTTTATTTTTTTTTTAAATATTAAAATCTATTTACAAGAATCACTTTGAACAAAATATATATATAAAAAAAAGAACAATTTATTAAAATCTTGACTCTTGAAAAGGTACAAAAAAAATATTCCCAATTCATATTAAAATTCAAGGTTCTATAAAAAGTTTCTTAATTTTTTTTTTTTTGTATTTCTTTTTTTTTTTTTTTGTGTAAATTAATCAATAATTTTAATTATAATAATAATAAATGTTGTATTTAAAATTAACTTACAAAAAAATTTGTGAATTGTGTTTTTAGTGGAAGGGATTTTTTTTGTATTTAGCAATTATTTGACTGGTGGAAGTGCTCGTCGAAATAATAGGATATGTGGTTCGGGCCCGTGTATCATATAATGTACCCAACCTCTAGATTGTTGGACACCAATCGCACGCCATTCACTTTCTGACATTAAATGAGATTTTGGTACTAATCTTACTAATTCTTTTGGTAACACAACATGTCTGTAATAAAAATTAGAGAAGAAATTATGTAAAAAGAGAAATTAAATTTTTGACTTATATTAATTTATATTTATATAATTTATCTTTAAATTAAATTATTGCATTCATAAAAAATACATTTATTGAAGATTATTTCAAGTTCAAAATACTAAATTTAATTCAAATTATTCTATTAAATTAAAGAAACAGTACAATCACTAGATACTTGAAACTTTAGAAAATTAAAACAATTGAGTGATTCCAACTCCTACATTACTTTGAATTATAAGAAATTATATTTATTTTTTTCAGTTTGAATTCTTATTTTACGTTTAATGGAATATGATCAGAATTATACTGAACAATGTACAAACAAATTTCTTATTCGCACATATCATCTTCACAATCAATTTTAAATTAAATAGAACATTGAGAATGTTTATTTGTTTGTAAAGAAAAATGTTGTTTGATCACAATATTAATGTTTACTAGCAGTAAGATTTCTTAAAGTAAACCACTAAAATAAAGTTTAGTTAATTATTTAATATAAAAATTAAGAACATAATTATATTATTTATAATATAATTAACCAATCTTTCCTAATAATTATAAAAAACAAAAATAATTAACCGATCTTCAATTAATCATTATTCGGTAAATTATGTTTCGATAAAATTTACTTTCGTCAATAGCATATTCGATTAATCATTGGTTAAATAGGCGGATCTAATTTCCAATATTATCGGTTTTGGTATTAAATTATAAGAGTTAAAAAATAGTATGCCGCTTGTCCGATCCAGACTAGTAAAATATTAGCAGTATATTACTGTAGTGTTACAATTAGAAAAATATATAAATTTGATGAAAAATATTTTATGATATTTTTATAATTACTATTTGAAACTGAAAATAGTCATTAGAAAATTATAGCATTTATGTTACCATCATAAAATGTATTGTAAAGAATAAAGAGAATAAAAATTAGTAACCGGCATATTCTGAATATATTACATTCTATATTATTTCTAACTTATTAAATCCTGACTTCACATTTATAACAATTTTGATTTGCTTTTAATTTAATAAAACTTAATATACCATTACTTTGTCAAAACTCTCTTGAGTTTTCTTAATATATATTTATAATTAATATTTTCAAAAAAAAAAATCCCAAAAAATAATCAAATACAAAAAAAAAATCGATTTTAACCTAACTTTATATTCACCAACCGCCAAATCAAATACACAAAGAAATATATTTGTAAAATTCTTCTTACCTGTATTCATACATTTCATCAAAATATTTATCAGAATAAAAAATATCTTTATCGCTACCCATTATGATTTTTATATTTTCTTTTAGTTTTAGGATTTTACTCTAATTACAGGATATTTTTCAGTGTATATGTACAACAGGTGTGCAAAAAAATCTAATCTCTTGAGATTTCCTTTTTTCTTAATTTCTTGAAATTCTTTTCTAGAATATAAAATTTGTATATATATGTTAATACAATTTTCTTCGATATTCTAAAATAATAAATTAGTGTTTACCTTTTTTAAATACGATACACTATTTATTAGTATTTTTTTAAACTTATTTAATTTTTAATCTATTAATTTGTTATTTAATCGTTATTTTAATTAAGTTTTGAATATGCTACTTTTTCAATGTCGACTTGTCTGACTTCTGACAGCGTTTTTGAATTTTCAACCGATCGTTTTTGGCGTTTATAAAATCCGAATTACCAACATGAAAAAAACAAATTATTTGTTGTAACCGAACCGGTTTTTGAATTTAGCTAAAAAATTAGGTAGTAGCCAATAGCCATAAATATCGATAATAAAAATTGTTGAATATAATAAATTAAGGGGCAAACTCAATTCTTTCACTCATGGTTAGTTAGTTTTGATTCATAATTCATCTTTGGTTTCTTCGTTGAAATATTTATATTTAAAAAAAAGAAATTTAAATAAAATAATTTTTAATTATAACTAAATATGTAAGCATAATAACGATTCTGCAAAATGGAACAAAAATATAGAAAATAATATTAAGCCACCTTTTTTAGAATGAGCTGCTAATTATATAAATATAGTATCTTTCGCGCTTTAACTACAGATTTAAAAAGAAACTAAAAACAATTTATTTAAGAGGACAATTTATTTAAGAGGACAATTTATTTTCAGATTTTTAATTAACTTAAATTAAAAACTAAAAAATAACCAATAAACAACCAAATTTATCTTCTGTATCGATATCTCTTGAAATGGAACCACAATTGAAAAATATTATTATGAAATTGACATCGAAATCCTCTTTTATAACTGAATTCCCATTCACGATTAACAATTTTGAATGCAATATCTTCATAAGGTGGTCCAGCATGAAATCGTAAAATAGCAAAATCTTTATTATCATTACAAGCAGTCTAAAAAATGAAAAAAAAAAAACATTATTTAAAATCTTTTCAAAATTCAAAATTAAGATACAAAAAACAAATAGGTACTTACCAAAAAATATTGTGGTGTATTATTTTTCTTGATCAAATCTGGATAAAATATATTAAATTTATAGCCTTGTACAATTTTTGGTGGTGGATTATCCATGTCATAATGTGTTTGATTATATTTATTCCATTCAAAACCAGTATGAACACGATTAAAATATCTTGGTTTTCTTGGTCGATATTTATCCGACCATAAATAAACTTGTGAATCTAATTTCGTTTCAACTGAAAATTCAGCTTCATCATCATTCATACCTTTTCGTGCCTCTCTATGCATTAATAATTCTTCTTTTGAATATATATTATTATCATCATCCATTTCATCAACAATTTGATTTGATCTCACACTATTTAATTTATTTTCATCAATTTCTTCAGTTATTACCACTATTTCGGGATCATTTAAATCATCTTTTGATAAATATTTTGGACTATAATTACCATCTTCATATAATTGAAAACATTGGTCTAAAATATCTTGTATTATTTGTTCTTCAGTTTTTTCATCTTTATCAACTATACTTTCGTGACTACTTTCATCATCCTCATTTAATTCTTTTTTAATTACATCCAACATATCAGATTGTCCTTCGCCACCTTCATTTTTCAATAATTCTAATTTTGATCGTAAATTTTCTTGATGTTTATCTCTTAGTCTAGCTCTTGCCATATGGGCTTTTAGCTGAGATAATAAACTTTCCCAATAACCAATATCAACACCATCAGCTTTACCCGAAATTTTAGCTTCAATTTTTTTCTTTAATTCTTCCAATTGAAATGTTGTTTTACCACGGAAAATATTCGTTACATCTTTGGCAACACTTTGATGAATACCTTCACGGCGACCAACTTTTGCATGATATTCACCTCCCAATTCTAATTTTTTTAATTTTTGTAATTCATCTTCAACAATTACAGTCATATCTTCCCAAAATTCTGAATTTCTACCTTTTTCCAATTCAATATAAACTTTAATATCAATTATTAAATCTTCAAGATCTTGTACACCTAAACCATTTAGAAAAGTATATGGTTCATGCATTTGCATTTCAATAGTTTCTTCTAAATTTGAACTTGAAATATATTGTGCCAATAAATCAATTGGTTTAGCACGACCATCTTGAATACGTATTTTACTACGTAGCCTGGCTTGTTCTAAATGAAATTGATCTTCTTGACGTTCCCATTCTTCAAATTGTGCTGCTTCACGTGACCGTTGTAATAAAACCATTTCCTCTTCACGTTGCTGGCGTTCTAATTCACGTTCTATACGACGTTTTTTCACTTTTTCCAATTCAGCACGATTTTCAAATTGTTTACGACGATTTAATACTTCAACAGCTTCGGGTGCAACATCTTGTAAACCTTCTTTTTCTAATTTCTTACCCCAAACAAATGTAGATGTTAAATGTGCATCACCAAATGGATTATCTTGATTAGTATAATGTTGGTATTCTGTATCCCAACCCATACGTTCACGTCGTTTTCCTTCCTTGTATTGTTTTTCTCGTAAACGACGTGCACGTTTCTCTTCAGGTGTTTCTTTTGCTTTCATTTCTTCTTTTTTACGTTTTCTATCTAGTGTTTCTTGGACTCGTTTCTCTTCAAGCTTTTTTAATAGTTTAATTGATCTGTCATCATTGGAAGATGACGATGACGATGATGATGAAGTACTAGAAGATCTAAGATTATTGTTAAAACTTATTTTTTCGATTATTTAGTAAATTTCTGTTATACCTTCGTTTTTTCCTATCTTTTGATCTGTGGCTATCATTTTTAGTGTCCTTTCGATCTCGGTCATTACGACTTATATCCAAATGTTTATTGTGACTTCTATCACTAGAATTTTTCTTGTTTCTTGATTTCCTGTCATCTTCACTACTCGATGTAGAATCACTACTGGGTGAATCATTGCGTTTGCTCTTCTTTTTATGAGATGACCTAAAATTAATAAATTTTAATTTAAACATAATTTAAATTATTTTTTTTACTTACTTTTTGTCGGACTTAGGCATTTTCTCGAAAACTAAAAACGTTTAAATTAAAACAATTAACTTATCTGTCCTTTTTTTATTTTGAAGAAATGTCATTTGTCAATTGTCATTTATTTTAGTTCAAAATCAAAAATATCGCGTGCCGTACAGCGCCTGGAAAATAAGGCGCTGTAATTATATGATATATAATTTGTTTCATCATCGACGCAAATTTTGTTTGACTTTTAGTTTTGACATTTCTCCAAATCGTAATCGGTGCCTTCTGACAGAAAAGTAAGAAATTAAAAATAAAAATATATATTTTTCTTTTCATTATCGTTTTTTTTAGATATATAAGTGAAAAGAAATAGGAAAATTATTTAGTAATGTCAGCTTTAATGTTATTAAATAATGCTCGTTCGCGAGTATTCCCTGTCTTAAAAACACAAGCTTTACGCAACACAGTACGAGCAATTGCCAATTCGCCTAAAAATCGTGGAACAGCAGCAACATTAAGTGAATCTATTAGTAAAAATACTAAAACAGAAACTGATACATCTAGTAAAAAACCATGGGTTAGTTATGGTTTTGATCATAAATCTGAATCTACAGATAAAAATGCCATGAAAGCATCTTATTTTTTTTCGATAACACTTTGTCTTGTTTGGGGTACATTTATTTGGTCATATTTACCAGATACACAATTACGTGACTGGGCTCAACGTGAAGGTTTTCTAGAATTAAGACGTCGTGAACAAGCTGGTTTGGATTTAGTCAGTCCAAATTATATTGACCCAGCTACAATGAAATTACCATCTGATGAAGATCTTGGTTCAACAGAAATTATAATATAATTTGTCCATAATAAAATTAGAGAATGTTATGTAATTTATTAATAAAAATATTAAAATGGATATAATTTGTAAATTTGAATTAAATCTGAATTAAAATGAGTTTTATTATTTCAATTGCTCAAAGAATTGATTATTAATGTAGAACTGTAATAGAGAATAATACAATGCTTATTATAATTAGTTCATAGTTCAAGGATTGTTATCCAGTAGCATTAGAATCTTATTTACAAAATTCTATCTTGATTGCTTAATTGAAATTTAATGCATTGAATAATGGTAATGGTTTATATGGTCTACTTTCTTAGTATTAATGAATTATTTACAGTACATATAGAAAAATTATAATTAACACAATTTAAAAAGTTAATATTTTTAATAAAAATGTATATTGTTAATTTCTATTGTTACATGCAATTCTTTATTATTTTTTAATTGTTTTATTAGTTGTATATTTAAATGATTTTTCAATTATTTTTAAGTATATATTTTCTTTAAAGAAATAACGAATTCAAATTATATAAATATATTTTACTTACTCAAAATTAAGCAGATATCTTCCATCTATAACAGGGGTCGGCAAACTTTTCCATGGCCAGAGCTACTTTTTAAAATCATGTGGCTTCAAGATCGACCTCTTATTTTAAAAAAAAAATACAGAAATATAATATTTATTAAAACAATTAATGTGATGAATGGAATTGTTTTTCATCCAATAGTTTCTTCATATCGGGAGAATAGTTTGTAATAGCCAAAGAATCGCCAGCTTCTAAGAATGCTTGTTTTAAATAATCTTCAAATGGTTTTTTTCTAATAGCCAAAACTTTGCAGACACGAAAAGATGCTAGAGTAGCCGCTTCATTTTTGCCAGCTTGCTTTTTGAAGAAAGTTTGTTGATGATTAAGACTTTTTTTCAGAGCCTCAACCTTCTTCTTTCTGATTTCACTATTAAGAGGAAACCTTGTGTTTTCATTTTCATGTTTCGTGTTGAAATGTCTTTCAAGGTTTCCTCTTTTACATATTGCAACGCTGGAGTTGCAAATTAAGCAAATATGTACATTTATTGTTAACATATATAAAAAAAAACTCTAACTCCCATTCTTCATGAAAATGATAGGTTTTTCTTTTTTTCGCCACGGTTCCAACCTCACTCATTTTAACAATTTTTTTTAATAATTTTATATAATAAATTCGTTTTAAACTAAATTCTCGACGCACTCTTTAACATTGTAATTAAAACTGAAACATTAATCTCGTTAACAAAAACACAAGCCTACTATAATCTAAAATTGTGAACGTAACTTTTTGAAATTTGATATTTAAAAAAAAAAAATTTAGTAAGAAAAATTTTAAATGCAAAAAAATTTTTAACGTAACTTTTTGAAAAATTTAAAATTTAAAAAAAAATATTTAGTCAGAAAAATTTTAAATTCAAAAAAAATATTTTTATACACACAGAAAAAAAATTCTTCAAGTATTCCGCGATCGACGTCGAAATCGTTCGCGATCTACCGGTCGATCGCGATCGACCATTTGCCGACCCCTGATCTATAACATTCGTAATTTTAACGCCATCTGTTGTTATCTAGATAACCAGAATAGGTTTAACCTTCACAAACTATTTAATTTTTATTAGCAGAAAATTCTTTTATGATTTAATTTAAGGAAATTATTTAAATACGAGAAGCCTCAATTGTGAAGTGACTGTCGTATAGATCAAATTATTTTATTTTTTAAACATGTACATGGCCTCGTCTTATTCCCATTCGAGGTTATAACTAACCAATCATAATATGAGCAGAAATAGAATATAAAGCCACTAAATTTTTATTTATGGTTTTATGATCCACATTTAACGGGTTATAACCCCACAATTTTCTTATGTAAATATATCGTACTAATGGCAGTACAGAATATTACCATTATTTTGGCATCGTTCGATTATTTTGGCCTCGGTGCTCAACCCGACACTTCGTTCATGCTCTAAGTATTGTGACTGACGCGCAACCCATCGCGTGACCAGCATTGAATGGCCCAGTCTGCATGCCTTTTTATAGCCCGAGCAGAATCAACGCAGAATACATACGCGGCCTACATAAGTAATGACAAAAAAAGTTAAAATGTATGAAAATATATGGAACCGATTATAACAAACGCAGCCTACGCAGCCTCGTCGCAGAATCGAGAAAAAAGTTAACCAACTTTTAACTTTTTCCGTAAGTACGCTGGTAAATGTCACATTAATATCAGGACCTGACAGGTAGACAAATATTTTGTTAGTGTAAATTGGTAGGTTTTTCGCAGCAAAACTACTTTTGATTGTGTTCGGTAAATATTTTTTCTTATGTTGGCTGCGTACGTATTTGATTCTGTTCGGGCTATTAAAGTACAAGAATAAGAATGCCAAATTTTTTTAAATATGAAGTAATGTCAAAATTAAAAAAGAAACTTAAATACATATATATAGTTTCTATAATACCATTACTATATATCAAAGACATTCTAATATATAAGATGGGACCGTACGACTATGTGTTTACAGTTTTTTTTAATAATAGTAATAGTCGGAAATATATGATGTAAATAGAACTACCCATGATCTATCAAAGACTGAAGCTGTAAAGCCGTGACTACCAATGTGACTTTAGACCTAGATCATATTTTCATGATAACAGAAATCTTGGAGAAGCCTAAAGAGCTTCAGATTGATAACCACCATATTATCTTCTTCATCGATTTCAATACAGCAAATTACAATAGCCGAATTTAATATTCAACGCCACGTAGTAGTTTGGCATCACAACAAAGCTCATAAAACTATGTTGGATGACATTGGTAGATGTCATGCGTTGTAAAACTTCAAAATTCAATCGGTGTACACAAATATAAACGGCGTACAGTGATGCAGTCTCATATAATTTATTCAATCTCAATCTAGTTGTGGAAGAAATGGTCCGAGATCCTGACATATTAACCAATCGTACGCTTTTTAACAAATCAATGTAAATTGCATTGAATGCGGACGGTAAAAGAAGAACAGGTAAACAATGTCTACCGTGAAAAACGTTGAAGCAGACCTAATGAAAGTTAGGAAGAACAATTGGAGAACAAAGGCCTGCAACCGGAATTTACGGAACACTTTGTGCAACTGGCTAAGGTATCAGAAGGCCTGTAAAAAATAGAAAAAAAGTAATTAAAGGTTTAAATTTATTTTAAAAATCCTGCTGCGTTTGATGTTCTGCATTACATTCCACCTACTATTCTTTTGTAGTTTCAGTTTGGGGTATATGTAGTAATAGAGTTTCTTAAACATGAGTCCAAGTGTTCATCCGTTAGGTTATTGCGATATTTTGTTTTGATTATTTTTAGTTTGTTTTGATTATTTTTACTTCACAGAAGATAACAAAGTATGTATCAACGAAAAAAATTAAACTGCTGCCGTGTTAATTTCAAATTAGAAATAATAGCTTTAACTTCACAGACCACAGACGATGTATTTATTAATGAATAACAGAAATTCCATTTGTAGAACTTATTTAAAATAAAAAATATTTTCTTAGCTAAAATTTTTTTTTGTTCAGCTGATAATAACAGTAGGCTTGGATTTTTTAAATATTGCCTAGAATACATATGTACTTAATATAAAAACAAATTCGACATAACGATATTTATAATAGTTTGGAAACATGAAATAAAAAAAATATAACAATTATAAAATTTCACATAGGAAAGAATTATTTTTTTGCTGAAGACGGGTTAAAATTAGTTTTTCTATACATAATTTCATATTCGGTGGCGATCGACTTTAAATTATTATGCGATCGACCTTATGGGCACCACTGGTATATAGGTTTGTACCTAAAAGCTGTGGTACATTTCTACCTTTAGAAATCGCAGATGCTGTCAAAAAATATTAATTGAGAGCTGACAAAACATTATATCTTCTCCTCACAAAATGATTTGCCTTAAATTATTAACTACAGCGTCTCCTGTTATTCTATTCCAAAATTTCTGAATTAAAAATATAGTTTTTTTGAATTCTAAACTTAAAAGAGCAAGATTTCGTGAATTCAGAACAGAATCGTAATATTATTAGCATATGTTGCTTTTCTTCAACCAAGATTAAAATATAAACGACATGGCTTTTCCGACCGCTACCTATAATTTATAAACCGCAAAAACGCCAAAATTCCCATTTAAACCAATGGTAAATTATTCGTTTCTAAAAAAAATTTGCCCGTGTTCTGCATTTTTGCACAGTGGCCCTATTCCGGTAATTCCCAGGGAATTAGGAATTGGGAGTTTTTGACATATATATGCGCAGTTTGGAATTATTTTTTCCCAAAGTGTATTCCGGCGACCGGGAAAAAATGTTTCCTGGGAAACTTTAATTCCCAATTCGCGCAGTTTAACTTTCAAAAATTCCATAGCTATTTTGAAAAGGTAAATAATTGCATTAAAAGGAATAAAGATTTTTCTATATTTATATACAATTATATTTTTTAATTTTTTTTTTTCAATATTCTACAATTATTAAATATTATTATTACAACTTTTTTTTTAATAATTGTAAAATATTTCACGAAATATAATGTTTTTAAAAAATGTTATAATGTTAATAGAGTGGTATAAAATTATAATTATGTCGCAACCAGCAGTATCCCGAGTAAGTAAAAACAATATTTTAAAGAATTCAACATAAAAATATTTTTTAAATGTCGTCCTTAGGGTAAAAATGTAAGCAAGGAGCTTATTTCCTTAGGAATTAATTCCTTGCCTGCTGGAATAAACTTTTGGGAAATAGGAACAAAAAATCAGGAAAAATATTTCGAGGAGATTTCTAATTCCCAATTCCTAATTCCCTGGGAATTACCGGAATAGGGCCACAGGTCAGCAATTTTTTGTGTTCGTTTTACGAACACAAACGGCAACATAATAAAAAAAATATTAAATATCCTATTATATTAGTAGTGTACATGTAAACACAAAAAAAAAATGGACGATATACCGCAGTAATTATTTGTGGGAACTTGTTCATAATATCTTTTTCATTAAATTATTTAAAACTATATAAAAACAAAATTGCACTTTAAAATTGTTTTTTTTTGTTTCCTTTTTTAATATATAGTTTTTAATATAAATAATATTAGTATAAGATAATTTCTATTAAATATAAATATTTAGAATTTTTCCTGTTTATAAAATGAAAAAGAGTGCAGAACTCCGCGATTTTAACACCTCAAACAAGCTCGACGCGACGGACGCAATGGAGACGGATTCAAATGTCAAAAAAAGTTGAAATGTATAGAATATATTAAAGTGAGCAAAGTCACGACGGACGCGACGTACAAGACGTACACGATGGACGCAAGACGCAAAAGTTCAATCGATTTCAACTTTCGACGGACACGACGGATACAAAATAGGTAATTTTCAAAATTTTGAATTAAAATAAATTTATTTGAAATTCCAAAAATTTTTTGACTGAATTATAAATTGTGAAAAATTAATTTAAAGTATAAGTACATAGTTTTGTTTACAAAAAAATTATAAACTGTCATTGAATAATATGTAGTCCGTCTCAACCGTCGAGTTTGCTCGATCGAAATTTTTATGGTTTATTGTGCGTCCGTTGTGTCCGTCGTTAATCGAGCTTTTTTGAACCACAAGGTAAAATTGTGAAAATGTAGCATTTATGTCTGATTTATAAGTATCGTTGGAGCGCAAAAAAAAAACGCAAATAAACAATAAAATTTGAGTATTTATAAGTATCGCACGGAAAAAGTTAGCGGTTTTGACGTTTAAAATTTGTCATAAAAAATGGAGTCGGAAAAAGATGAATACCCAATCGCACTAATTTTATTATTAAAAAAAAAACAAGAATTAAATAAAGATATTAAAAAAAACAAGAAAAAAAGGGCTTATAAAGTACGCCCTATAAACAGGAACAGATTAGAGCATGGGTTTTATAATGGTTATTTTCTTCCAATGAAAAATAAGGATGCAGCTCAATTTTTCAAGTACACAAGAATGAATGTTTCCATTTTTAATAAATTGCTAGCAAAAGTAGTTCCTCTCATCGAAAAAAATCCTGCACACCATCCAATTGAACCTGAACAAAGATTGGCCATAACCTTACAGTGAGTAGGTATATATTTTTTATTGGCGGTACTTAATTATGTTTATATTTAAGCTTTTTTGAGCCAAGGATCATCCATGCAAACAATAGCTTGGAAATATAACATTGGAATAACAACTGTACATGTTATAATTGCTGAAACCGTGGAAGCCATTTGCGTAGTTTTACAACCTGAGTATTTGAAAGTTCCTATTAATGAACAATCTTGGAACTCCATAGCTGATGGATTTCTCAGTAGGTGGAATTTTCCACATTGCATTGGTATTAACTTGACAATTTAGCTGTTACGTAGTGTAATCTTAAAGTTCAATATTCTATTAGGTGCTCTAGATGGGAAGCATATCGTCATGAAAGCACCCAGGAATGAAGGATCACAATATTTTAATTATAAAAAAAACCACAGCGTTGTATTAATGGCGAGTTGTGATTCTGATTATAAATTTGTGATAGTAGATATAGGTGGATATGGGTCAGTCAGTGATGGTGGTGTCTGGTAAGATTGCTTATTTGGTCAACAATTGAATGCTTCCAAAATGAATGTACCTAAATCAAAAAGAATAACAGGAGCAGCTTTCAATATTGATATACCATATACATTTGTAGCCGATGCAGCATTTCCTCTAAATTCATACATAATGCGGCCATATCCTGGCCATTTACTACCACCCATGGAGGAAAATTTTAATAAACGATTGTCTAGAGCTAGGACAGTTATAGAAAATTCATTTGGAATTCTTGCGGCCAGATGGAGAATTCTTTTGCAAACTATTCATGCAGACGTTGCGCTTGTAGAAAAAATAACAAAAGCTGTTGTATTACTCCATAATTTTTTGAAAACTGAAATTCCGTCAGAATACTGTCCTAGAAATTATGTAGATCGAGATGGTTATCTAAATGGAGAATGGAGGAATGATATTTTGTCGGACAAAATGCTTAAATCCATTTCAAAATTAGGAAGCAACAACTATGACGCAAATGTGAAAGCCATACGGGACAGTCTCGCTGTTTATTTTGCGACTGAAGGAAAAATTTAATTCTATTTTCTACGTTTAATACTATTCAATTTCTAATAATAACAAAAGTATTAAATTACACTAAAATATTATATAAACTATAAATTAACTATAAAATATTGAATAAATTGTCAGATAAAATGAACACAATAAATAAATAAAATACTATTTTTTATTTAGAAAACTATATTTATTCTAAAATTATATTCATCACTGCTGATTTAATTTTTTTTTTTTTCTTCATTTAAATTCTTCATTTCCATTAATAAATATTTACAAAATGCTGAATCTGCATCTTCTGTTTCTTTATTTTTAAAATAGTCTGAAATATTAACAACTGCATCTTCTAAATAATTTGTAACTGCATTCCTATCATTTCCCTGGGCAGTTCAGTTCGTTGTCGTTTTGGTACCGATGGAATCGGAGTTGATGATGTCGATGGCTCCATGTTTAAATTTTCATCATCAAGGTATTCAATCTCACCAAAACTATCATTGAACAGGTCGTTGATGTCAAAGGTTGAGGTGGAAAGCCTGCTTGTTGGTCTTAATAATAAATAAATTTTTAAACAATATTTGAGCTATATGTTACAGCACCATTACCTTCTTGTAATAATTGTATTTTTAAAAAAAAATAGATGTTCATATAATAACCAATCCTCCGTGTCATCAGGAGCAGCAGAACCTGATGGGATGTGGCTTTTTTTCCTGGTTTCTTTCACAAAACGATCTCGTAAGTATCGCCATTTCTTCTGCGCTGCATCAATATCTAAAACATAGTATATTTATTATATATTTATATATAGCAGATTGTTAACAATTCTTCAAAATACCCTCCAATCAACACTCTACTGCAATTTCATTCCATGCCTTAAATTTAATATCTTTTCGCTTAAATAATTTTGCTCTTTTGTCGTATAAAAAACTTTTCTTTTCAACCGAATGAATAAATTTTATATATGCCTTTGTTGCGGCGTCCATGATGTTGATTTGATATTGATATAAATTTTGTTTTTATTTGTTTAAAATTTAAATTTTGTTTTTATTGGTAAACAAAATTTAGTGATGATAGTTTTACACAAAATAATGCTAGATTATGCCAACTTTTTGTGAAGCTGCACGGAAAGTCTAATTGGAATGTCAGCGCATTTTTATGAAAAGTTAAGTTAAATTTAACTTTTGCGCTTGTGCGTTTTTCTGTCCGCCTTTATAAATACAATGTTCCTAGTTCATATATTTTAACTTTTGCGATTGGAAATTTTGCGTTTTTTTTTGCGCTCCAACGATACTTATAAATCAGGCATTAAAAATGCAGAACTTTTTATTGAGAAACGAATTTTTACCAATTGCCCCGTTCGGCAGGCTATAGCACTTTAAATACTTAATTTATTGAATATATAATTGTTAAAGTGCTATTAGACGGAAATTTCATGAAACCAATTGTTGGCTGATTATATCTTGTTCACGTGGTGCGGAATGGAGTGGACTGGATTTGTAAATCCACCACGTGAACACTGAAAAATGTAGTATTATCAACTCCGCTCAAAATGTGAGAAGTGATGTGTAGTGGATTTGCAAATCCGTACCACGTGAACACTAGCGTAGTGGAGTAGAGTGGATATTAACATTTGTTTTATTGTTTCAAATTGAAATTGCAAACGAGAAACGAAAAGCACAAAAACGATTTTTTAATTAAAAAATACTTCACAAAAACGATTTTTTAATTAATTTAAACAATTTCAGAAAAAAAGGATATGTGATAAAAAATAGTTCAACATGTCTTCACTAGATGCGTTATGGTAGATTTACTACGATCCACACCCCCAGGTGAACAATCATACTACGACCGGATTTACACATCCAGTCCACTCCACTCCGCACCACGCGAACAAGATATTAGACTACATGAGATTTTTATTTCATGCGGAAGCGACAGAGTACGTCTTTCTCTGTCGTCACCATCAGTTCAAATTAGTTGAAAGACTAATCGTCAGTACAGCTTAATTGAAGCTCAAAGTTATTGGTGTGATTTGTATTAAAAAATACAATTATAATTCTTCTTCTTAAAGTTCTTCTTCACTATGGAGGTTGGACATCATTGATTTAGTTAGTTCCCTTGATCTGGCTTTAGATATTATACTATTAGCTGGTAAATTGCACCATTCTTCCAGGTTGTTCAACCACGATTTTGGTTTTCTTCCTCTTTTTCTGGTGCCCAGTATTTACCCTAAACTGCCAATTGCAATATTCTGTACCTATATACCCAATCTTTCTCCTCTTGATGATATTTATTATTTCTTTTGACTTGCCAATTCTGTTCAACACTTCACATTAGTAATTGATGATATATATATATTATTTTAGTCTACTCTAGCATTCATCATAAATTAAAGCAAAAATAATACAATATTGAAAGAACATATTTTTTTGAAAATCTTTTTGCTAAAAAAGAATATACTACGACTTATCTGCTACTGTTGAACGCAGATATATTATTTTAGCCAATATCTATTTCCGGTTTAGCCATATTGTAATAGCTCTTAGCTAAAATAATTTACACACCAATCCCAATACACAAACTGTCGTCGTCACAAAATTTCACAAAACTGTCTTTCTTTTGTACCAAGTACGCCATTGCAGGCGTGTTGTGTTTTTGAAAAGTTGGTCAAATAATCATTAAACATCCATTATGGTAATTTAAATTAAATTTTAATAATAATATCAATCGATAAACAATTAAATATGTTATTAAAAACTATCAAAATTTTTGTAATATTTATGGTGAAAGTGTTTAAAAGATTTAATTATAAAAAGAAATTTGACATGTATTACGTGATATGGTGAAATATAAAAGAAATTTTGTGATATAAAAGTAGTGTGGCCCCTCCATTGAATTTGATTCTCTTGGATAATGAAAATTTCAATTTAAAGTTAAATTATGTTAAAATATGAATAGTTTTCTAGAAAAATCGATTGTTATTATTATGGAAAATTTTGAATTTTTTACACTAAAATAAAGTGCAACTTAACAAAAATATGTTTTTATTTATTTTTAATGTTATAGGTCAATTTTACTGTAGATGAAATCCGTACTCTTATGGACAAAAAGCGGAATATCCGTAATATGTCCGTAATTGCTCATGTAGATCACGGTAAATCAACTTTGACTGATTCTTTGGTAAGTCTTGAATTTTGTCATATATAAATTTATATTATATTTGGTATATTTGTATTAGGTCTCCAAAGCTGGTATTATTGCTGGTGCTAAGGCTGGTGAAACTCGTTTCACAGATACCCGTAAAGATGAACAAGAACGTTGTATTACTATCAAATCAACGTAAGTCGCCATTTTTTCTTTTGCAATTTTTTTTTTGATAATCATACCTGCGTCATTTATCCAGAGATATTAAAAAAAAATGATGAAGCGATGACGAGACTGACAATGAATTCATTAAAAAATGAATTTTTGATTTAAAAAAATTGTATTTTTCAATTTTTTTAATACATTAAAAATTCTCGTGAATTCTACGACAGATGTTTTCGGCAATCTGATTTTTTTATAATCTTAACATTTTTTTTATTGAATAACTGATTTTCGTTGTAATTTTAAAGTTTTTTTTCTTTTTTAATTTTTTTTTTAAAAATGTAGTGCTATTTCGATGTATTTTGAATTAGAAGAAAAAGATATTGCATTTATTACTCATCCCGATCAACGTGATAAAGATGGCCGTGGTTTTTTAATTAATTTAATTGATTCACCTGGACACGTAGATTTTTCATCTGAAGTAACAGCTGCATTACGTGTCACTGATGGTGCATTAGTTGTTGTTGATTGTGTATCTGGTGTTTGTGTACAAACTGAAACTGTATTACGTCAAGCAATTGCTGAACGTATAAAGCCAATATTATTTATGAATAAAATGGATCGTGCATTATTGGAATTACAATTAGAAGCTGAAGAATTATATCAAACATTCCAGCGTATTGTTGAAAATGTCAATGTTATTATTGCAACTTATAATGATGATAGTGGTCCAATGGGTGAAGTACGTGTTGATCCATCAAAAGGTTCAGTTGGTTTTGGTTCCGGTTTACATGGATGGGCATTTACATTAAAACAATTTTCTGAAATGTATGCTGAAAAATTCAAAATTGATGTTGTCAAACTAATGAACCGGTAAGTAAACAATTATAGTTTTATATTTTTATATGTATTTACTACTACACATTGTCAGCTTGCTTCTAGCACACCAAGTACTGTGCACAGAATTTCAGATTAAAAATATTTTTATATTTTTAAACTAAATTCAAAGACTGTACGGTGAGTGCATCAAAAATAGAAGTAGAATAAATATATTTTTGTAGAAATTTATTTTTCTGGATTAATATTTGAACTTTTTATAACGCTGCCTTGCGACCTCTATCCTTATGTTGTGGTCTTGGTATGCTGAAGATTAGTTTGAACAAAATATATGTAAATTTAAGAATTTAAATTAATTAGAATTTGAGAAAAAAGAGGCTTTAACAGATAATCCATATTAAAATATTACATATTTTTTTAAAAAAAAAAAGTTTTTCATCATAGTAAATTTACTAATTTCTTATGAAAGTTGCTCATCACAATTGCTTAAAAATTTCTGTTAAAAAATCCTTCAATTAAATTCTAAGATATTTAAATTTTACTGTCATATATGATGAATCGATGACGAGACTGACTGGAGAATTTCTAATTTGATATTTCGCTGTTGTATTCTTCAACTGAAAAATCTACATGAAATTCTCTAGCAAGATGTTATCAGGCAATCTGATTAATGAAAAAAATAATTTAAAAATTCTGTTCATTTGAATTCTATTCGCAACACGATCGCAAGTAAAATATTTAAATTTAATTTTTTTACATTTTACAGTCTTTGGGGTGAAAATTTCTTCAATGGTAAAACCAAGAAATGGTCTAAACAAAAAGATGCCGATAATAAACGTTCATTTTGTATGTATATTTTGGATCCAATTTATAAAGTATTTGATGCCATTATGAATTATAAAAAAGAAGAAATCCCAGCACTTCTTGAAAAATTAGGTGTTACATTAAAACATGAAGATAAAGATAAAGATGGTAAACCATTATTAAAAACTGTTATGCGTACATGGTTACCAGCTGGTGATTCATTACTTCAAATGATAACAATTCATTTACCATCACCGGTAGTTGCACAAAAATATCGTATGGAAATGTTATACGAAGGACCACATGATGATGAAGCAGCTGTAGCTGTTAAAAATTGTGATCCAGATGGTCCACTTATGATGTATATATCAAAAATGGTACCAACAACTGATAAAGGTCGTTTTTATGCATTTGGTCGTGTATTTTCTGGTAAAGTAGCAACTGGTCAAAAAGCTAGAATTATGGGTCCAAATTATGTACCCGGTAAAAAAGAAGATTTATATGAAAAAGCTATCCAACGTACAATTTTAATGATGGGACGTTATGTTGAAGCAATTGAAGATGTACCATCTGGTAATATTTGCGGTTTAGTTGGTGTAGATCAGTACCTTATTAAAACTGGTACAATTTCAACATTCAAGGATGCCCACAATATGAAGGTAAATAAATTTCATAATTATTGAATTTAATGGTATTGTGATGATATTTACCACAGACCTGTTCTGATTTTTTTTTTGTGAGCGATTTGTTTTAAAACTGATTTTAATTATTTTTAATACATTTTGTTATATTTTATATCTGGAAATTAATGTTTTTGTCAATTTTCATTTTCATTTTGTAGGTTATGAAATTCTCTGTATCACCAGTTGTACGTGTTGCTGTTGAACCTAAAAATCCAGCTGATTTACCAAAATTGGTAGAAGGTTTAAAACGTTTAGCAAAATCAGATCCTATGGTACAATGTATTATTGAAGAATCTGGTGAACATATTATTGCTGGTGCCGGTGAATTACATTTGGAAATTTGTTTAAAGGATTTGGAAGAAGATCATGCTTGTATTCCATTGAAAAAATCTGATCCAGTTGTATCATATCGTGAAACTGTTATTGAAGAATCAACACAAATGTGTTTATCTAAATCACCCAATAAACATAATCGTTTGTTTATGAGAGCATGTCCAATGCCAGATGGTTTACCAGAGGATATTGATAAAGGTGATGTTAGTTCAAAAGATGATTTTAAAGTGCGTGCACGTTATTTGGCTGAAAAATATGATTATGATGTAACTGAAGCAAGAAAAATATGGTGTTTTGGACCAGATGGTACTGGACCAAATTTCGTATTAGATTGTACTAAGGGTGTACAATATTTGAATGAAATTAAGGATTCTGTCGTTGCTGGTTTTCAATGGGCAACCAAAGAAGGTGTATTGGCTGATGAAAATATGCGAGGTAAATTTTTTAATTTCATTTTTTTTTTAAATTGGTTATTTAGGGAAATTTAGGTTAGTTTTGTTTTATTTGTATCTGCCATTCAGTGGAAAATGTTATTTTTTTCTGTTAACAGTCCGAGAATTACTTGGCTGAGATATCGTCGCATGGATTGTATCATGTCCACTTTTTATAATTTGGGAGTATTTAAGAGTTTAAAGCGTTGTTAAGAAAGTATAAATATTAAAACTTTTACTGTATTTTAATAAGTTACAAAATTTGTCAGAAAATTCCACAACATTTTTGAACTTTCTACAATTTAAAAGTTATGGACATGGTACAGTTAGTTGTACACTAGAAAATAAGGAATTTTTAAAATTTATATTACAAGTTTTATCTAATATAAACAATAATAAGAAATTTTGAAATTAATGGACTTGGAACAAAAATCAATCTCGTTATGCCTGCTTGTAGTAACTAAATTTACGGTTTTAAAGATTATAAACCTTGTTTTAATACTCTCAATCACAAAGTACCTTTAAACCAAAAATATGAAAAAGTGGACATGGTGCAAGCCAATATTCAGACGACGATATGTTGAAACAATTTTAATGATTTTTTAGAGTGTTTAAATTTATAATTAACCAACCCTTTTTACATTTATTAAATTATGATGACATAAATATTTCCTGAAATTTCTTGAAGGATTTAATTAAGCTCAACAGGACTGAAAATAATAAATATTTATATTAACGTCCAGAAAAACTATACTATTAAATATATTTTTAAAAAAATTTTTTTTTTGTTTCTTTTTTAAAAACAGGTGTTCGTTTCAATATTTATGATGTCACTTTACACGCTGATGCTATCCATCGTGGTGGTGGTCAAATCATTCCAACAGCACGTCGTGTATTATATGCTGCAACTATAACAGCTGGTCCACGTCTTATGGAACCAGTATATTTATGTGAAATTCAATGTCCAGAAGTAGCTGTTGGTGGTATTTATGGTGTATTGAATCGTCGTCGTGGTCATGTATTTGAAGAATGTCAAGTAGCTGGTACACCAATGTTTGTTGTTAAAGCATATTTACCAGTAAACGAATCATTTGGTTTTACTGCTGATTTACGTTCAAATACTGGTGGACAAGCTTTTCCACAATGTGTATTTGATCATTGGCAAGTATTACCAGGTGATCCATTTGAAGCAGCCAGTAAACCTTATCAAATCGTACAAGATACACGTAAACGTAAAGGTTTAAAAGAAGGTTTACCAGATCTTTCACAATATCTAGACAAATTGTAAATTTTGTTTCATATGTAAAAAAAAACACTATGCTCTTTTTTTTTTTGTTTTTGGTTCATTGTTTCCTATATTATACACTCCTCTAATAACTACAAATGCCCAAAAATACGAGCCACAAAAGGCATAATAAAAATTATTTAAAAAAAAAAAACATCTAAAAAAATAATAATAATAAATCAAAAACAAAATCAAAACAAGAATTTAATTATTATTACAAAAACAGTTAAAAAAAACATTTAAAAAAAAACCAAGAACAAGAATGTGCCAAGACCGCAAAAAAATAATATATATTTAAATGGAAAAAAGCATCGTCGCATAAATGGGGGGAAAATATATATATATACATAATAATATTAATTTTTTTTTTATTAAAAAACAAGGAAAACTTTTTGTAAGGTTTTTGTTTATTAATTTTCCATCTATTTTTTAATTATTTACAAAAAAATTACACACAAAAAAAAAAACAGGATAATTTCTTATATTTTTTTTTTAATTTTAATTTTGAGTTGTTTTTTTTTGTCTCTTTCCGATACCCGCAACAAAAATAGACAATTTCATTTTTTTTTTTTAATTTTAATTATGAAGATTTTTTTTTTTGTTAATAATTATAACACAAAAAGAAATTTGATAAACTTTTTATTTTATAAAAATTGGAAAAAATGTGGTTTTCATTTTAATTGATTAAAGAAGTAATACTCCATAAATAGATTTATAATCTAACTACCTAAATTTCATTTAATCTAATCGCGACAATAATTATTATTTCAACCAATCATAAAAAATATTGGAATATTATATTTTATTTTCGGGGCCTGAGCTGGAATATTAGGAATTTAATTAAGAATTATAATTCGAATTGAGATTTTTTAATTTGTGATTTAATTTTGGGTTATTTTTGTTTGGAAGAATTTTAAATAAAATAAAATTTTCATTTCTCGACACCAGAAAAATGTTAATTATTTGTCTGTAAGTTCGTAGCTACCGAAATAAACTAATTAGTAGTAAATATATAAAAAATTCTTGATATTGAAGATGATTATGAGGGAAATTATAAAAAATTATTCATTTTAAAATATTTATTGTACAATTACTTGGATGGATATATGAAAGAACGATTCAACTACAAATTGCAGCCTATTCCGGATAACAATTTTTATTGGTAAGTTTATTTTTATTTGTAATATTAAAAGATTCTTTTTAACTTGATGATTTTTATCACAGACCTGTTCTGAATCAAATACTATGAATGATTTGTTTTTAAACTGACTTTTTTAACAATATTTTTACAAGTCGTATATAAATTGTGGAAAATTATTTATAATTTTTTCTTTATACATATTTTTTACAGGTTGCTTTAAAGTTGTCGCTGATGTAGCATTTTTTGAAAATCTTAATTTTAGAAGAGACCAGTTTAAATTAATAGCAACTAAATTGATTTCGACATTTTTTTTTTAAAAGGTTAGTTCTCAAATCATTTATGTAATTATATTAAATAAAATAAAAAATATGATGATAAGAAAATTCCCTAAAACCATATTTGAGGATTTTAATTTTCAAGCTCAACAGGACTGAAGAATTTAAATATATTTTATTTTTCTTTAATTATTAATTAAATTCATATAATAAATAAGTTTTTTTTTTATTTTACAGATTTATTTACGGTCGTTCTTTTTGATGGATTGAATTTTATCGCTTTTTCAAAATTATATTTAGATAAATGAAAATGGTTAGGAAGCAACTAATATGAGTAGATTCAATTAAATGGGAAAATTTAATTTATAATTAGTTATTTGATAGTTATTATTTATTTATTTATTATTGATTATTTGGTACAAGTTTCACTACAATTTATTTAAAATCAATGTAAAATTTATGTAGTAAAATATTTAAACAATTTTGATTAGTATTAGTTATCTTAGTCCAGAATTGTAATTCAACAAACAGAAAATGTTAAAATATAGGAAAAGCAATACCTTATTCATTATGAAAATACTAGATCCTTAAAGTTGGGACAATTTTCTAGTGATCTTTAGACTAGGATTCAGTTTCAGATGTATAAGCGTTTTAGAAAGTTGCTAAAGTTTTAGGGAATTTTACATACCAAAAATTTACAGAAAATTAAAATGAAGAACATTTATCAACTTAAGAATGCTGTATGGAACGTTACTGTTAACATTTTCATATAAGGTAATTATAATTTAATTTCATTTATATATTTTTTTATTTTATATGATGATATTTTGTGATAGGGACATCCGAATAATTTATGAGAGATTTATCAATTTTATTTAATTCTGATTTAAATTTAATTATACAAAATTTGATTTGTTTTGTTCGAAAAATATTGAACTAATGATTTTTTATTTCAGCTACTGGCGATGAACTCGAATCGAATCTGTAAAATGGAAAATAATTTCTTAAGAGATTTCAGATGCGGGGACAATGACAACACATAAATTTTTAAATTACATATTCATTTGGAAAAAAATTAATAATATAATAAAAAATTATGAATAAACAATTTTTTTGATTTTTTATTTTCAATTTTATTTATCAAACTGGCTTTGGCAGTCTTCATTTGTTATTGGTATTTGGGAAAATTCAACAATTTCATTGTGCCTTGTGGTGTGTTACTAAATTAAAATGTATGGTATAATTCAGAGAAAAAGTAATCTTAATTACGAAATAATTACTAGATAAAAGTACAACTCACACTTAATTGGTGGTGCTTACTAACTAAGGAAATTTTTAATTAAACATACTTGATTATGATTAAGGATTTTGATTTCATTGATAACTGAATATTACTCAATGTATCTATAAATTTTTTTATTATTTATATTTAAGGCCAGTACATAAATATTTTATTATATAATATTTAAAATATTTATTTCTTCTTTGTCTCATTTTCATCAGGAGGACATTGATTTCGTTTCTTTTCTCTTTCGTTATTATTTTCTACATCGAATCCTTTAATTGCCCAAAATTGTTGAAAAGCCTTTACAACGCCAACATCATTCCGAGCAAAATGAATAAGGCCAACTATTATGGATATAGATGATATTAAAAGTATGCCTTGTGCAATTTTTGGAAATGTCTTTCCAAATGTAATTGGTCGAATATAATCTGCTACAACACTTTCTAAGCCCGTATGAAAATGTGCAACTGTAGTTATAATTAAAATATAATCTAATGGTAATGATGGAGCTAAAAAAGCAGCTGGATATATTCCTAATAATGCTGCAGCTAGATATTTCTCAAATTTCCAATGAGCAGCATAATTTCCACCTGAATATCTTGGTTGTGTTAATGAAAAACATCTAATTTGTTTTCGTTGTATTATATTTGCATATCGATTAATATTAATTAATATTGTTCCAGGTCTTGTAACTTCATATTCATTAATTTGTATTGCAATCAAATTTTTAATATTTTTTACTTTATTAGATTGTCTGTATAGTAAGCCGGCAACTGCCATATTTGGATTATACTTAAAATAAAAACAATAATTTAATAATTTAGATTATATTTTAAGTTTAAAAATAATTTTGTTCGGTATATAATTTTTTAAATTTCAACGGCTGTCAGCAATTATACTTAAAAGCTTACTTTGCCATTTGCCACAATTGAAAATTAATCAAAATACTTAGTATTTGTATTTAATCATATTTCAGGTTTAAACTAAACACTAGTTCTAGTTTTCTAAATTATTTCATTAAATTATTTCATTAATAAATTATTTCATTGTGACCATAAAGGGTCATATCTGGCCGTACAACGTGTAATTCACCAGTCTGGTGGTAGAAAACGGAACATATTCCAGATTAAACGCGTTATGGTCTAATTTTGCAAGGGTGTGTGCCCAGTCAAAACTACAAAAACTCCAAAGAATCACATTTGTTTTTAGGAATTACAGGGACGATGAGCATAACTCCTGCAGCTGCATTAGAGTTTTAAGAGATACTCTTAAACCTCCCACCTTTACATTGACAAATCCAAAAGGAAGCAAGGATAGCAACCGGAACGCCAATCGCCAAGACTGGGCACACACCCTTGCAAAATTAGACCATAACGCGTTTATCTGGTATATGGGTGGCTATAAAACCAGCACAGGGATACGGTTGGTGCTTGCAGCTGGCGTCTCTAAGATTCAAACCAACACAAACATCTCAGTAAGTATTAGAAGACCTAGACAATTTCTCAACTGTCTTCTTCACAGCAGAAACTCATGATATTATTTAGAACCATGTGTCAGAGAAAACCTTAATCTGGGCTACTCACACGTCACACCGGAAGATAACCAAAATTTCGGATAGCAATAGCATAGCGGCTATCATAACCTTAAACTCATACGAGATAAAATCAAAACTAGTAGGACTGCCTCCAGCCTCCAAGTTCTAAAAGAGCTAAGTAACATAAACATCGTTACTGTAATGTGGATATCTGGGCAATAGGGATTTCATGGCAACAAAAAACATCCTCAGAATAGCTCAGCACAGAATTTCCAAAAAAAAGAACTACGGAGTTTTTGAACCTCAGAATCAACCTAATTAAAATCGACTTAGATGCTATGGAAACGAATCGCGAAACCCTGTCGCGGCTATCTGCGAAGTATTATAATAATACACAACAACACAACTCTATCTATCTGTTTATCCATGCCAAAACAGTTCGTTTACGAAGTCTTGAATTCACTTCGCATAGTATTCGTTTATAATTCGCTTTCTTAGATTTTGGATTTTTAGGGATTTTCACTCTTTACACTGTTACCAGATTTAACAATTATATATTTTTCTTAAAGTCCCTGAAATTTCACATTATATCAATCAGTTTGTAGAACTTTTCATTCAATCAGTCGATTGTCAAAAAATCGTATAATGTGAAAGTAAAAATTGATGTTGTATGCGATATATTGTATGAAAAAGCCAACTGCTGCTATTTTCATTATAGTTTTTTCATATACAACAGTTTCACTTAACGAATGAAAAGTTGTACAACCGGAACCAATTGATACATGTGAAGGTACTTTTCCAAATAAATAAATAAAATAAATCGGTATGCGGAAAAATAAATCGGACGAATAAAATTTCCCTGCTGCAGACAAAAACGGCGGATATAATGTTCAGTTTACTCAGTTTCACTTTTGAGTATCATATACAAACTTCGATATTTAGTACCAAATACAATAGTACTATAGAATGGTACTGTCATTTGTCAAATTCAATCAATTTACAGGTTAATAATTAAATTAATGATTAAAATGTTAATAAGACTAAATAGAAACAACTAATTTATATTTCAAATTAATAATCCATTCACTGTTACGTCATTTGTATGCATAACACATTTTTTAGTAGCTTTTTTTTAAAAAAAATATGAAAGATTAATATAATTCTAATATAAGATTGAAAGTTCTTATCATTCTATTTAAAGGTTCGTGTTTAAATTCCATTTATATATTTAAATTTTTATTTTTTATGTTTATTATTTAATCATCTGAGCCATTTTATGAGAATATAATTGCGTTAAACTACGATTTTCTTCAGCTCCAATAATGTTTTATATAGCACCAAATATAGTACCAATAACAAAATAACACACCCAACTAAAAAATTTAGCATAAATATTTTTTTTTTTACATCTCTCCACTTTTGACATCTCTACAAAATTAGTAAACAAAATTCTGGCAATTCTGTTTTTTCATAAATATAAAAAAAAAAAGTTTTTCCAGTATAGTTTTCTTCTTTTTTCACTGTCGTTTGTTGTATACGTTTTTTTATGTGTACTGCAAAAAAATAGAAAAATCTTTTAATAAAAAAATTACAAATAAAATTATTCTGTTTTTTTTGTTTCTTCAGTTTCGTTGAACGAAAAATTGTGTTTTCAATTTCATTTTTTAAGTGAAAATCTAAAGTAATTTGTGTCATTGTTTTTTTTTTTTGTTTTTTTTGTGTGGAATTAAATAAATGAACAGTGTAAAAATGGGGTAAATTTAAATTCCATAATAATAATAATTTTAAATTAGTGTTAATTGTGTTTTTCATTAAAATCTCAATTAAAATTCTATATATATTTAATGAAATCTTGGAATTAAAAGGGTGCTTCATCCATTCATCTTGTTTGCTGCCCACAATATAATTTTTGTTTGGTTCTGTGGTTACGGAAATTTAATATATAATTAATATTAATACAAACAAATATTACCTAACAGAAAATAACATATATTTATAAAAATTCAGAAATTTAATATCACAAAACATAATTTTGCATAAATTTTGTTGTTCGAAATGTTTTTAAAAAAACAAATAACAATTTTTTAAAGTAAAAATCATCAATTATCTTCATTGAGGGCGTCTGACAAATATCAGTGTAGAAGAAAGAAAAGGTGGTAGATTACTTGACTTGAAAGATTTATGAAATTTAATATTTTTCTAGGTGGCATACGGAAAAGCCTAGAAAAATTCCAATGCATTTTCTACATTATATATATATACAGAGTAATTTAATCGATTTAAAAGATAGAACCACCAATGACGTTTTCAGTGTGTACACAAAATGTTAAAAAAAAAATATATCTACATATAAGCAAATAATATGAAAATTTGTTTTTCCGTTCCGTATTGCGATTTTTCAATATTTCTACAAATTGCAATAAATTATACGAAAACCAACAGCATCTACTATAATACAATATAATTTCGAAAGGGTTGGTGGTTGGTTAGATGTTAAGGAAGTGTATAACTATTCTGAAGAGAATATAGAATTCGGTTCATTTTATTTTTCTGGATCTTTTCCAAAAAAAAAAATCGAAATAAAGAAAAACAATATTTTGTTGTTTTAGATTTCCGCAAAACAAAATATTATAAACAAAAATTAAAAATACTTTGTATACAAAAATATAATGTTCTAATTTGATTTACACATTTTTGCAAATTACAGAAATACAGAAATTTATATATAAAAAATTAATAAACTTTCTTGGTCGTAAAATTTTTATAGTAAAAAATGAGACTGCGCGTATTCAGCAGACTATTTTTTTTTTATTATTCTATTCGTGAACCCGGCATTCGAAAGATTGTTAAAGATTATTTTTGTTGTTATTTTGTGTACAGAACAGGAGAAGAAATGTCATTTTTTGGGATAATATTATATATGAAATTGGTGATTTTTTAAACTAGTTTTTCATGTATTCAAATTTTGAATATTATATAATTTTTTTTTTGTTTACTTTGTTCAATTTTTATTACGGATATCTTGAATTAAAACATTGATAATAAAATATTTTAGTTAAATGATTCATTTTTTTTTTGTAAACATATTTTATAACGTAATTTATAAACAGGTTGTCACACAAATGTTCTGTACAGTAACCAAATGTTTAAGCTGATTAATAATATAAGTCTGGTTTAGTTTAGTTCAGAAAATGGAACAAATAATTTAAATATTTAATATAGTCTTGTAAATTGTTAACTCTTAAAAGTTATTAAATACTAATTGTTAGATGTAGCTAGTAATCAGAGGAAATTGAAAGCTTAGGAATTTAGTTTTAAATGTAGCGCTAAAAATTGTATAAGTTAAGAAAAACGAAATATATAATTCAAAATACAAATAATAATATTTAGAACATATAAAAATAATTCGAAATAACTCTCGAAAAAGGTTTTTTTGAAATCAACCTCGAAAATGTAAAGAAAAATCCATTTTACCAAACACATTTTTCGACTTTTCTAGTATCTGAACACTTCATAGTACTTCCAAAACCATTGTTACTTACTTATTACCCCCTGGGGAGTTAAAAACTAGTTTACAGCCGTTGCGATCTTGTGCCTTTTGTTCGCAATTTTAGGAGGTCCCTATCATTTCATCTTAAATTGGGTTTGCCTTTTCATCTTTTTGCTTTCGAGTTGGATGAAAAGACAAATTTTTCTTGAGCATACGTTTGACTATGTCTATGTCTTTTCATTTTACAATTCGTCGTTTATCTTCTCCTCCGGTAAATCTAGCGATTCATAAACTAGTTAAAGAAAAAACAATTTGATCAAAGAATAATTATATATATCTATATAAGAAACAAGATATTACAAAATTCTCACTATTAACATATATATAAAGTTTTTATATACATATATTCTTAAGTTACTTTATACAATTTAACAAACTTAACAAATTGCTAAAAAAAAACAATATAAACTTACGGAAAAACGGAAATTTATTACAAGATTTAACTTAAAATTTATGAAATTTAATTAAAAATAGCTTGGAGATTAAAAATAAGTCTGACATTTAGAAGATTATTCAATTGACCTGTTTTTATTTAATAATTTATTTTGTCATGGGTCAGGATTACTGGCTATTATAACTTTATAAAGCCATTTACCTTTGTAATTATATAATGCTATGTAATTATACAATTGTATTTTTTTCGTTCTTGTACCAAATTTAAATAAAATTATATTTTTTGCAAAATTTCGTTATTATTCTCTATAATTTTAATAAGTCCAGGCTGTTTGGGGGTCATATTCGAAGTGAAGAAGTCTTTCCGTAGAACATGTTGTCTTCTCTTGTGTTTTATAGTTACTTTCTCATTTAGATAGAAACGGCAGATGCTAGACATACTTTGTTAAGGTGGTAATTCAAAGGACTGTGTCATGTTAGGAAGCCTGTGATACTGCGCTCTTGTTCAAAACACGTGCTATTGTAGTGTCCTCTTAAATTAGCTGCTAAAATAAGTTTTGTACTTAAGTCAGTCTTTGCAAAGCGGTCTGCCACTGCCTCTTCATTTCATTCAATTCCTATATGTCCTGGAATCCACATTAAAGAATGTATACATATAATAATAATACTTAATTAGAATATTTCCAACTATTATGTTCACAATTTGTTGTACTCAAACACCCTGTAAATAATTTTATGTAAATAATTATTTCTATATAGTACATAAACAAATCTATTTACTGTTTTTGCCCCCTTTTCTGTTAATGGGTTCTTTTAAGCGGATGCGAGTTCTTAATTTGGTAAAACAATTTTTACACAACCTTACCAAAAATATATTTGTATATACCTACTTATATTATTATGAATTATAAACAAAATGTATGTGGGGGAGAAGATGATTAATTTGCGTGGATAAACAAATTTTTTCTAATAAAATTTCTACAATTTTAATTTTTTTAATAAAAACTTATTGAACTTAGAGAAAATTGATTATATAAATAGATTTTTTTTTTATAAGTAAACGATACAAAATTTATCATTGATGGATAAGTTAATTTGCTATATAAAGGTCATTGCTTAATTTAGAAATTGAAAATTATAGTTGTTAGTTTTAATTACTTTTTAAAAGAATTAATTGAATTATTAATGAATTTCAAGAATGAAAAAAAAAACACATTACCTTCACCGCAATTCCAATAATTCACTGAATTACACAATTTAAAAGTTAGATTGAAAATTAGTTGTGTTTTTAATAATTTGCGGCTATTGACCGAAAATAATTTATTGAAAAAATACACAATTAACCGAAAGAAGGTATTCAGAACATACTATTTGCCGATTTTACAATTGTACGAAAGTAAAATTAATCAATTTAAATACAACTGAGCGAATTTGGTAAATAAATTATTTTCAGTAATTTTGTATTCGTTCAATTCTGTAAATAACGTTTTGGTCAATTTACTTTCGATTAATTTTACATTCGGTCAATTGTATATTCAGTAAATTTATTTTCGATTTTCGGTCAATTAGCACGGATACCGTTTTTATGTATTTTTAATTGTAATTTTATTTGTAGTACTTTTTAATTCAGAGTTTAAAATATGAAAACTTTTACAAATTGCTTCTTTTAATGAAATAATACAAATTTTGCCACTAGCAAAATTTTTTTCATATATAATTTATTCCGTAGCATCACAAGTTTTATCAATAAACGGCTTTAAGGCTTTTTAGAAAATTACTTTGATTATTTTTTTTTCTTTCATCTTTCTAATTCAATTTATTTCTGTTCCACAAAGTACAATTATTATTTTTTTTTTGTCATGGACATTGCTCTGTCATTTAGCATCACTTTTCTAGTAAAAATAAATTATTCAAAGATTGATAAAATAACAATTTGACCCAATTTAATCGTAATATCTTTTTTGATCGAATTACATTTGTATGTTGAAAATCTTTATTTAATTTTTTGTTCACAACATTAAATTTCTATTTTAAATTTGTTTCCTTTTTTTTTACATATTTTTCTTTGTTATCAGATGAAGATCCGAAATCAATAATTCAATTTTATTGTATTTAGTTCTCTATTTTCGTTTCCTTTTTAATAATATATAAATAAATTTTTACGTAACCAGCTGAACTTACCGCACAGTATAATATCGAAAATATCAATAAAATTCACATAATTTTTTTTTTTTTCATCAATTTTTTTGTTTTCTTTTATACAGGGAGCAACCAATTTTTACATGTCAGGCTCATGTTTTTCATATTGATCCAAAAACAAAACGTACATGGATAACAGCTAGTATGAAAGCTGTTGCTGTTAGTTTTTTCTATGATTCATCACGTAATTTATATAGGATAATAAGTGTTGAAGGTAGTAAAGCTGTTATTAATTCAACAATAACTCCAAATATGACATTTACCCAAACATCACAAAAATTTGGTCAATGGAGTGATGTTAGAGCGAATACTGTTTATGGTTTGGGTTTTGCATCAGAAGCTGAATTAACAAAGGTATAACTAATTAATATTTTTTTTTGAATGTTGAAATGGTTTTTTATTTTCAAATATTTTTGTATTCTTACAGTTTGTTGAAAAATTCCAAGAAGTTAAAGAAGCTACTAAGAATGCTCTTGCTAAAACAACAGCAAATGGTAAATATTGAAAATTTTAATTTTAATTAACGTTTTTTTAAAGATTGAATATTTTAAGGAATATTTAATGTTAAAAAAATATTTGTTTATATTAAACTTTATATTCAGCAGCAGCTGAATATGTTTGATTTGCTATTCAGCACTTATATATTTTACAATGGCGTTTATATATTTCACTATTCAGCATTTGCTGAATATAATTTTTCTAATATATTTGTATATTTCTAAAGTTATTTAATTATTCTAAGCTTTAACTAAGTAATTAACTCAATATTTAATACAAATATTTTTGATTACATAACCAGTTTAACTAAATTAAAAAAATAATAATAATTAATTTTTAGGCAGTACAGCTGTAACACCAATTACATCTGCAAATACATCACCAGTTACATCCAGAACAGCCTCAGCGACAACAATGCAAAATGATAATGCAACAATTAATGAAGTACATCATGTTGATCCACCAAATTTATCAAACACAAATACACAAAATGCAAATCCGGATAGTCCGCAACATAAAATTATATCATCATCGAATCAACAACAATCAACAAATTTAAATAATTCGGATTTAAAACAAACGTCCCAAAGTAATGAACCTATTATTAATCAAACAACAAATATTCATGGTAATACTGGTGTTGGTGTTGGTGGTGGTCCAGTTAATGTAGGCGGTGGTGGCGGTGGAGGTGTTGTTGGTGTCGGCGGCGGTGGTGGTGGTAGTGTCGTAGGTGTTGGTGGTGTAGTAGGTACTGGTGGTGATCAGCAATTAAAATATGAAAATGAGAGGCTTAAAATGGCTTTAGCCCAAAGGTAAAAAATAAAAATTTGTAATCAAAATAATTTACTTTAAAATTTGTATTTCTTTTAGTTGTGCCAATGCTAAGAAATGGGAAATAGAACTTGCTACACTGAAAAGTAATAATATACGTTTGACTAGCGCTCTACAGGTAATTTTCAATTAATCAAATATGGTAACTTGCTAATTGCACAATTGACTGAATACACAATTGATCGAAACATAATTTACCAAATACAAAATTTACCGAATATGATATTAATAAAAGGTTAATTAAAAAAATAAAATCAAGATTTTATACACCTCTCCAGTAAGTTTACTTTCGGTTAAATGTTTTTATATTCAATTCAGTAAATTTACTTTAATTCAGTTGTGAATTCTACCAATTGTGCAATCAATTAATTAGCAGTAAATTGTAACTTTTAGTGTATTAATCAATTCTGTATTTTAATATTACGACTTTATTTTATACTTTTAGGAATCTACTGCAAATGTCGACGAATGGAAACGTCAATTACATACATATAAAGAAGAAAATATACGATTAAAACGTGAAATGGATAATCTGATACAAGGTGTTATGGGACCAGGTGGACAATCTGGAAATGCTAGTGAAATAGCTGATGATTTACGACGTGAAATTGGCTTATTAAAAGGCCGTATTGAAAGTCTTGAAAAAGATTTAATGAATCAAGAAATTGAATTAAAAACAGCTAATCTTAGTTTAAGAGATAAATGCAATGATCAAAGTGTAATTATATACTTTTTTTTTATTATTATATAAATTTTATTATCATTTATAATAAATTTTATATATATTTTGTAGATGATGAAATTAAATGAACTTAATGTACAATTTGCTAAACATTTGAGTGAATTATTTAGTGTTCAAAAAGATATGGATAAAGTTTTACATCCTACAAAAAGTACTTGAGACATGGATTCATCTGGTTATGAAAAGGTATTAAAAAATTTAAATATTTTTTTTTTTTTTATTTATTTTTATATATATTTTTTTTAAAGAATATAAATTTCTTTAGAATTTTACACTTTTAATTTTCTGTACGGAATTTTAATCGAATTCATATTAGAAACTGTATATTTTTACAGCAAACTTTGAATTTTTGAGGTTAAAATTATTGTATGTAAGTGTATTTTAAATAGGTAAAAATTATTCTAAAAAATAAAAATAAAAAATAAAATAATTTTCATTATAAAATTGTAAACGCTTTGCAATATACTCTCTAAAAATTTATATTGATAAAAAAATGTAAAGCTTAAAAAACGCGTATATTAGAAAAGCAAAAAAATATGCAGTAAAAAATCACCTCTCACTTTTATTGTAATTATTATTATTTTATATTTTTGGTTTTTGCACAAATTTTTAAATATTTTTGTTTTTAATATTGTGTTATTATATATTTTTAGCTTATTCTTTCTGTAATTGTTGTAAATTCTTTTCTATTATTAACTATATTTAATCGACTTTATTAAATCTTTTATTAGACGGTTCGTTTACAGTTTAATTGACGAATGTACTAATAACCGAACTGACCTTATACAGTTTAAACTGAATGCCTAATTGACCGATCGTATTCAACACAATTGACCGTAAAAAACGTATTTGGTAAACAGTTTTCGGTCAAATTATCTGGATACTATTTAAAAGCCTATGTAAATAATCTCAGGAATTAGATGGACTTAGGATGAAATATTATAAGTAGGAAAAAAGACATAAATACTTTTCAATATTACAAATAAAAATATTTTCAAAAACCATTTCATAAATTAATTGCTGAATGGATCGCGTTTTAATTAAAACTACCAATAATATTATTTATAATTTTGTAACTGCAATTTATAAAGCTTTCATTGTTAAAATAAATTGTATAATTAGCAAAAAAAAAATTCAAAATTGATTAAAATTCTGTACTTTATCAAAATTCAATAAAACTTCCTTCACATCAATCGGTTGTACAATTTTTCATTGCACATATCAAAATGTTGTATGAAAATTCGAATCAAAATAGAACAGGTGGATTTCTATACAAATCGTATACAACTGTCAATTTTTACTGATCGAATGAAAAGTTGTACAACTAATTGATATTATTATGTGAAGGGACTTTAAAGTATATTTCTTTAGTATTTATGTATAACTATATATTTACAATCTTTCAAAATATACTCTTTTATATATCTATAATTTTATGATTTATTTTTGTACAAAATTACACAGCATTTATATAGTAATTTTAGATTTTAAAACAAATGAATAATCAAAGCAAATTTAGTTTATTTTTTCATTATATTCATATTTTAATGAATATGAATATGACGCAATTCATATTTAATTTCATTTAAACATTTGAATAATGATGATTTAAAAATAATTTTGTCCTAAATGTAATCTAAATAATTCTTCAATTGAAATTCGATGAAATTCGAAATAATGTTTAACATTAATTATTCCATTCTTAATGAAATTTTCAGTAAATTACTTCAACACAAATTACAAAAAATATTCAATTTTTCATTTTATTAATATTAAATAATATTAATTCACAATAACATTTCAAAAAAGTAATTTTACCTTACATTTTTATTTAATATTTCAATAATTTTTCAAATAACTAAATTGGAATCAAAATATTTTCTGTGTTTTTTTTTGTAAATTACAAATCTAATAAACAAAAATGAAAATACCAATCTATTTATTGAAATAATTTAGTGTTCATTTTTTGATCCCATTAAATAAAACATTTTAAATGCATTTTTTTTTAATTTAAACCTAATTTGCCAGCTCTAATTTTCCTAAATTTTACATTTCAATACAATATTTTTATTCTTTAATTATAAGTACTCTATATATATTTCTAAATTAAAACTTTTATGTATTTCCAATTATAATTTTACTACTATCCAAGAAAAAATATTTTATAAAATTAATAAATTGGCAAAATTTTACTAATATGAAATAATTCGAAAAAAAAAAAAAAATGTATTTAACTCCAGAAAAATATTTGCTGAATACCTTCTCCCGAGAATAATTACACAATTAAATTTTTAATAAAGAATCGCTTTTTAAAGATTAATTCAATTTGTTGTATAAAATCATCAAATCAATTCAACAACAACTACCACAAAATTATTCTCCAATCTCATCATCACCACAACCACCACCACCAACAACAACTACTACAAACATCACAATTATTTATCATCCTATTATTTTAATTAATAAAATGAATATTAAATTAGTTTTAGTTGATTATTTAACCAAAAAAAAAAAGTAGTTCTTAGTTATTTTTTTATTATATGTAAATTATTTAAAAGAAATAAAAACATCATCAACTATAATAGTCAAATATAAAAATTATCAGCAGGGTAGTGGAGTTGGAGGTAATAAAATTGGAAATAGTGGTACACTGTTAAGATCTAATAATCGAAAAACATCATCAATAACAACAACAACAATAGCTCCATCTAATAATCGCAATAATATTGGTGATAATAAACAAGATATTATAACTACAATAAATCCTCATCATAATATTGGTAATAATTCATCATATACTATTGCTACAACAAATAATAGTTCAATAATTGATTCAAATAATGTTGCCATATTATCGTCAACTAGCAGTACAATTGTTAATAATATTAATAATAATAATAATAATAATAGTAATAGTAATAGTAAAACAACGGCTACTATATTAGTATCAAAAACAAAAACTAAAACTGGACTTCCGTTGCTTCTTAAAAATTCAATTAATGAAATATAAATAAAATTAAACGATATTAAAAATCAAAGAAAATACATTTAGTTAATATATAATTTTTTTTTAAATAAAAAAAAAATGTTTCTAATCAATTTTATAATTTATAACTTTTTTAACTATTTTTTTTTAGCACTAGAACTATTAATCAATTTACATTCTAAATTCTGTGGATTAGTATTAATTATATATTATAATTCTTTGGATTACCGATAAATGTTAAACTGAGAATGCCAGCTTAAACGCAAGACCAAGCAACGAAGAAATAGTTCAAATATAGAAAGCAATGCTTCTATTCATAATGTAAATTTATTCAAAATTATGAAAATACTTTAAATATTAAAAGTTGGTTAAGTTCTGCATTGCTTTGTGTTACGTTGAAGCTGTATCCTAAATTCAGTATAAATTCACAAAGTTTCCAGTGATTTTATTGAATTGAAAGTAGAAATTTTGAGAAATAAATCTAAAACTAATCATTTTGATTGGATGGTAGTTCTTGTGTTAAATTTAAATTATATTTTAATTTCAATTATGTACAATTTTATATTTAATTTTTAATGTTCACAATTTTTTTTTAAATAATTTGTAATACGTTTACGTTATGTTAAAATTGAAATTGTCATTTATTGTTTGTATTTAAAATTAACAAGTAATTTTTGTCATGAATTTATTTATTGTGTAAATTTTTTAAAATATAAATTAATTCTTTAAAATTCTTGAAAATTGATTAAAAATTAATTAGTTTTGGAAACATTTTTTTTTTACATAGAAACGAATATTAAATGATATTTTTATTCCATGATATTTTTGACATTTAAAAACAAAATTACATAAATATTATAGTTGTAAAAATATAAAACCTTATTACATATATATATTATATACAAAAACAAATAAAAAAAAGAAATGGTTATGAATTATTATTAACAAAAAATAATATATATATATTAATAAATATTAAATATTTAATAATTACTATTAGTATTTCTACTTACAGATAATTATTATGATAAAATCAATTTGAAAATTAATTAAATATAAAAAATTGTAATTAATAATAATAAAAATAAAAAAATATAAAAAATCTTTTTGTAACATTTTTGCACTCGATTGAAAACAAGGAAAAAAAAAACATTCTATTTAAAAAAATATAATAATTAATTAATTTTGTGGTTACTATTATATTATTAAAATTTTGGAAAATTAAATTAAATTCGAAATAATTATTTGTAAAATGAAATTTTGATATTTTGAAAAATAAAAATAAATAGATTAACCCTTTCGGTACGAAGTTCTCTTCACGTGATTCAGCTCTTTCTGAATAGATTACGTGTACATTATGTACCATCCCGTATCGAAAGGGTTAACATAAAATTAATTTCAAACAATCAAACATTCAAAACGGAATTTAAGAAGATCACAATTTTTGAGATTTTTATTATTAATTTGTATAAAAACAAAATAATATTGAACTATAAATTATATTCAAAATAATAATTTTTAAAATAATTAAATTAATAATTGGAAAATATTCATTTTTACGATTTTATAAATATAATTAAATTCCTATTTAATAATTTTATTTAATAAATTATATAATTTTAAATATTATACTAAATTTCGAAATAATATTTTTTTAAATCTCAAGTTTAACGAACTCAAAATTAATTTAAAAAAATAATATTTAATAAATTTTATTTCTAATAAATATTCCATTTTTCGAATATATTATACTTTCCAATTCTGCAATAATTTAATTAAATTTTCATTACATTGCAATATTTAAAAACAAAAAAAATGTTATTTAATTTCAATATTTCACTCCAAATTTGATATAATGCTGAGTGTCCGCCACGAAAAACAATAACTTTTTTTTACCTTTTCGCATGTGACAATGTCGACATGACTGTTTAGCGATCGTCGTGACTATTTTTCGTCATATAATGTGTAAATCCATTTTGAAATTTATGTGTTCACTGAATTAAATGAAAAAAATAGATAATTTGCCATAATTCTTTTAAAATCAGCAACTTGACATAATTCCGAGTCTATAGTCGTTGCTGATAATAAATCAATTGATTTCGTATCGATTTAATAAATCTGTCGATTCAAACAATTTATTATTTACTAGTTGATATCGGTTATTTAATAAATTGTTTGTAATTCATGATTTTCTTCTGCAAATTCGGTATTTTATTATATAATTTATGTAATTAACTTTCGAATAATAAATTTATTAAATTAATAAAATGAAACTATTATTGATACAATAGTTGAACGTAATTAATTAAGGGTAAATATAAATTCTGTAAATTCGACCCTTTATATTTTTAAATTGAATTGAATGTAATGAATATTTGATAAGAATTTCAATTTTTCTAGATTTAAGCAATAGTACAATCTAATATCTAATCTAAATTTGGTTTATTTTGCTTTTAAGAATTTATATTATATACTCAGATGCTAGGTGGCCCTCATTTATAGATGAAATCTAATGATTATTTAAAATACAAATATGTAAAATCTAAATGAAATTCAGCTATGATATTCTAATAATTTGTAAAGTTTAATTTGTAATAATAAAATGCGCGTTGTGATTCCAAAATTTTTGTATTAGATTTTGCCAGTTTTTATTAAAATCTATGATATTATATTAGATTTCGAAACATTCTTAAATATACTCAGCTGAGTTTTAGACGGAGAGCTAACAATGGATTTACTTGAGTGATTCATTAGAGTCTTGTCCACTAATTTTCATGACTGCTACTAAATCCATTAATAGCGCTTAGTCTATTCTTATTTATAATTTTTAAATTTTAAATTATATTCGAATCATTTATTTTTCTGTATAAAATTAAGTTTTATTTATTAACTATAATTATTTATTAATAGTAAAAAATTAAAATATTTTTGTATTGACGAATTTATTTAAAAAAAAAACCAATTCCACGAAATAATTTATAATTTTTTAAATAAGTTTTTTTTACCAAATTTGTTAAGATTTTAATTAATTAAAAATTATTTTCCAACAACTACAAAGAAATCTCAGAATATTAAAACTCTTTTAAATATATTTAAAATTAATAAGAAAATATATTAAATGAAATGAAAAACCTAGAAAAAAAAAGTATTATAAAATAAAAATATATAAAAAAAAAATCTTTTACAGACAATATAGAAAATATTGAAAATATTTGTCTGTAAAGTTAATGATATTATTAATAATTAAGCTAAAATTAATTAAATATATTATTAATTAGAAATAATGAAAATAAGTTTTTACAATTTTTTTCGTTTCTTTAGTTAAAAAGATGTTACAGCAAAAAAAAAAAAAAAAGAAGAAATTAATTAAAAATTTAATAAAATTATAATCAAATAACAGAAAAAAATCAATTTATAAAAAAAGAAAATTAAAAACTTTTATAGAAATGTTCAAACAAAAAATTTAAATTGCAAAAATTAATTTTTTATTTTTTTGGTTTTTTGGAAATATAATATATCAGATAAATTTAAATTAATATTTGCCTGATAAAAAACTATAATAAAATATATATATTAAAAAAAAATGAAAATAAAAGTAAATATATTAAAATAAATAAATAAAAAATAAATAAAAAATTGATAAAAATATTATAAAAAAGAGTATTTTTAATTTGTATCATAGGAAAACATTTTAAAAGTTTAAAAATAGCTTATTTTTCAATATATAATCTCCAATAAGCTGAACACAACTTATTAGTCCAACCTTTTTTAACAATTATATACAATCTTTATAATGATTTGTATCAAGACCATGTAAAATAATCATCTTCTCTTCAGGCTACAGCATTAATTGTTACTTGATTAGACGAAAAACGTTTTCCAGAAATAAATGTTTTCACGTTTCGGAATAGAGGCAAAATCTGGTACTACGAAGCAAATTCGTTGATTTTTGGCATGGTCAAAACCTTTTTGTGAGCTTGGTGCATTGTCTTGATAAAAATGATTTTTATATACTGTAAGTTTTTGTATACATTCTTTTATAATATTCTGAGTTAATTATTTTACCTTTATAATCAATGTTGAACAAAAAATTTCAAAAAACTGATGTTATAAAACCTTTCCTGATGATGGAACCGTTTTTGCTTTCTTTGGTGCATATGAACTAGCTTCTAACCATACTGTGGTTTTGTCTCTGGTGTGAAGTGGTGGATACAATTTATAAATCGATGCATAAAGTCAAAAGATTTCAAACAGAAATTTACATTCGGAAACGTTTTTGATTTTAGGATCGAAAAGGCGATATCAATCTTGAAGAAAACTTTATCATTTTTAATTCATAAAACAAAATATGGTAAACTCATTGAGATTCTTATGGCATCAGCTATTTCACGCACTTTAATTGTTGATCAGTTAATACATTGAAAACGTCTAGTTCTTCGATGAAGAGTTAGGATTGAAGGAGCAGATTCCTTTAACATTTTTATCATATTTGCATGAATTTCTGTTGTTGATAAATCTGTAAAAACAAAAAATTAAATTTTAACACTGTACAATTATTACCATTTTAAAAATATCAATGACACCTCAACTTTGAACAACAGGTCAAGAATAAATGAATTTATGACAAATTAAAATATTATAAGAAGTAGAAATTTTTGTTTTACGACTGAATGTCTCCCAGAACAGATCTGAGTATTGTCAACCGTTTTGTGATCTACGAAGGTTACATCGTTGAGCGGTTTAACAGAAATACTTATTTATTAATTCTATTTGATGAGTTACTAGGGTCTATTTGATAACTTCTAAGGCATAATTTTCTTTGTATGTTTGATACCTGGACTGGATCCATAAATTCAACTTGGGATTAAGTATAAATGTAAATAAGAAATTTTTACATTTAACAATATATTTAGCTATTTTATTAAAATTTTACATTTATTTACGTATTAAATCAATATTTTATAATATTCGAATTATGTTTTAATTTAACTACACATTTCTATAAATTCTAATATTCTTCATTATGTACAAAAGTAATTAAAGATATTTAACCAACAATAAAGTCAATCTAACAATTATTATATAATATTTTCTAATGGTAACAAAAATAGGTCAAATTTTATTTCTGTACAACATCTTTGAAAGTGGAAAGCTGGAAAGATAATCTTTGTTAATAGAAAATGATAATAAATTTCCTGACCAACAACTTCTACATAATAATAATTTTCTTTAGTTTATATATTATATTTAAATTGGAAAAGATATAACCACAAAAATAAATATGATAAATAAACTTCGTTAGGAAATTTTCATTTTCTTGGAAAATAACAATATAAATTTTGCAATTAAATTGTTTTAATATTAAATATTTATCTACATTTTCATATCTAATTTATAATAACACGTGTTAGTAACAAACATTTTACTGCAAGTTTGAATATTTTAGCCACAAAATGTAACATAAATAATTCGTCAGCATAGTTCAGAGTGTTCAATGTCCACAATATTAATTGTTGCTAACCTAAAGGCTGAGCTACATAGTTTAAGTTTGAATATTTTAGCCACAAAATGTAACATGAATAATTCGTCAGCATAGTTCAGAGTGTTCAATGTCCACAATATTAATTGTTGCTAACCTAAAGCCTGAGCTACATAGTTTCTATCAGATCAGTTCAGTTTCGATTTGATTCGATTCAATTGGAGTGGACACATAGCTATCGATTGCAATCAATTAAATCACATATTATTTTGTTTTTGTTTATTTATTAAACTGTCAAATTTTGTTCGTCTTGAGATTTCGTTCAGTTTGGATTTCGATCATTCCGATTCGACCTATGTGTCCACTCAATCGATTTCCCATAAAAAAATATATGAAGACGTCAAATTTGAACTTTACTGAACGAATCGAAACTGAATCGATCGAAATTATGTAGCCCACATCTTATTGTTGTTAAATTTAAATTTAAATGTCAGATTTGACATTAATTACTGATTTTTTTAAAAAAATATTTGATGTTGCGTAAAATTTATATTTTTTATTAGGACATTTAACAAATAAACACCGACAAAATTTAAATTTTCAAAAGATCGTGTCCAACTTTATTAGTATATAATTGTAAAACTAAATTTATTTAAAAATGGTCTATTGAACACTTAAGAATTCGTGTGACGTATTTGTATCTAAGTATGGAGTATTCAATGATAATAAATTGACATAAATATATTAAAATATCATATTTTATTATAACATGACACAAAAGGATAATAATAACAAAATTATTTAATGGAAATATAAAATATATAAGAAAATTGATACTTTTTAACAAATTGATTAAATTTTCTAATTTTAACAACTGTTGAAAATTAGATTTTATAGGTAAAACGACAACTATAAAATGTATTCTTATATAATTTATAGCAATTTTATTGTTTCTAATGAAATTTTCTGGTTTTCATATTTATAAATTATTACAATTTTGTATGGTTATTAGTTGAATTTTAGATATAATCTTGACCTTATCAAGATATCTCTTATATCTTTATCATATTACAGCTACAATTGATGTATATATATCTGAGAGTAGGTTTTATGATTCATTTCCAAAATGGATACAATTAGTAAATAACTTCCTGTGATGGTTTTTAAAATTTCATCGTATACGCTTGTCAAATCGTATTTTTCATAATCATTAATCCATTTTCATACTTCATTACTTTCACAAAGAAAAATGAGTTTCCTTTGCATAAACATTTTTTTTTTGGAATGTCTTTATAGTTCATTATTTAATCATTTTTTTGGCTCATCACAAAATATATCATTAAACCTAAATAATATTTATAATATATAAAAAAATTCTTTATTTTTATCCTCTTCGAAGCTTCATTTTTATATCATTTATTAGTTATTTCTAGAATATCATATAAATGTTATGTAAATAGGGTGGGCCAAAAGTATAAAAATTACATTTTTTATTTTTTCAGTAGTTAAAATGGAAAGGCAAATTGTAATTTCGAAATTATTTATTAGATTTAAAAATAGGTTTTTTTTCAAATTATATATAATAATAAAATCCATTTAATGACCGACATCCACAGTTCATAAATTACATCCATTAAATAATAGTTGTTTATAGTTAATTCTCCAGAGTAGTCATTAGTTCAGAGTAGTAAATTTAAATGATTCTTAAATTTGTTTATTTCGTCAGTGGTGTTGTAACTTGATTCTCTAAAAATATTCGACTGATCAAGACGAATCTAGCTCATATAATATGCCAGTGAAATTCGAGATAACTTGTGATATTTTAAATTTCGTCAATTGTTGCTGATAAAAACAGGCAATTTTGAGTTCAATTTTATAAAGCTGGTGAAGAAAATGAATATAAGAATTATTAAACGCATAAAATATTCAAATAATAATAAAGTTCCAATTTTTTGAATCACTCTTTTTTTACAAAAAAAAATCCGTGATAAATTGTTTCTTATATCCTTATACATATTCAAGATTTGTGTTTTAATAGAGTTCAGTCAGAGGACAAGAACAACAAATTTCAACCATAAGTTAACATTACCACTAGTAAAAAAACATTTTTTTATCTTGAAGGTTCAAGAAAATATCCACTTGAATTGCAACTTCTTATCTTAAAAAAAAAATTAAAATATTTATAAGGAATTTAAGATGAAATTTATGTTACGATGAGAAATATTTGCCAGAATTACTTTCTTCTTGCTTCTATATATGATTATGTTTGACATAATCGAATTGTACACAACATTTATAAATTATTTCTTCTTATTTTTTTGGATCATTCATCGTCCTGGCATAATGTTACAACTATACTTAAGGGATGAAGTAATTTGTGATAATAATGACTGAATGAAAATCTTTAGAGCCAAAAAATACTTATAGAGTGAGTGATATTATTAACAATAACATTAGAGATCATGACCTATTCAAAGATTAATTTTTATATATCAGAGTGGGAAAGCAGAAAAAAATTCATCAGGATGAAAAATTCCAGGATAAATGAAGGCGAAATAATCGACAAAATAATAAGAATTAAAATTGTTGTTGAAACTTTTGACTTTTTTGTAGTTGTTGTGGAAGATGATTACACTTTGTTTTACTCGATTGTCATACAGTGTTTTTATATGAATTTTTCATGTTTCGGAGGTGGATTAAATTACCAAAAAAAAAAAACAAAAAAAACAAAATCATATTATACTCCAATGAAGTGATAGTAATTTTGTTAATGGAACATTAGCACCTATATATAGATTATTATGTTTCTATGCCCAATTTATATTATCATTATTTTGGTAATGATAATATAAATTGGAATAAACAAAAAAATATGATGTTATTTATAGATTAGAGTGGATTAATGGTTTCATTATTATATATCGTTAGCCTAGTTTCAAATGTCCTCAACCCTCAATTTCCTTCTTATTCTTCACCATAATATACAATTTTCGTGTTTGTAACAAAAATATTGGCGATATTTTTTGAGTTATAAAAATTGCTTCAAACCAAACCATTAAAAGTTATTGTACAAGAGGTTTCAATCAGCCACATTCAATTTTAGAACAATCTTGATTCAATGTTGTTAATACTTTACACAAAAAGATGAAAATTAAAATTTAGCAAGTGTTATAATTTGGTAAATGTGGCTTGAGTCCTTAAACGGAAATAAGAGCAGGGTTATATTAATTAAGGAAGTTATAAAAACCATAGGACAAATCTTAATTCATTTATATATTTGCAAACTTTTTTAAAACTTGCGATATTAAATTCATAGAAATCAAAAAAGTTCCTTAAATAATTTCTGTAAAAATTATTGTTAGTTTACCAAATTTAATTTGATGTCATATATTTAAATAAAAGTTTTGTTTAATTTATTTAATTATTTGTTTTATTTTAAAAAATAAATTAATTATTTAATTTAGTTTAGTTTTATTTTAAAAATTATAAATATAATTACTAAAAATATATTAAAATATTTATTACTTTTGTAACTCTTGTTCGGAGACAAAATATGAACCGCTAAATTTTCAGGGTCTGATTAATAAAATCGGCCACAAAGTGAGATTTTACTTAAGTCATAATGTATGTGAAAATTCACTGTGATAAATTTTTTGTTTTCATTACGAAATTATGGGATTTATGTGAAAATTCTATACTTCAAAGGGACGCAAATCAGTGAAGAAAATTTAAAAGTTGGTCAACTTCTGCGTTGCGTTGGGTTGAAGTAGAATTTTGAATTCGATATTATTAAGTCTAACTAATGATTGGATGATTATGTTTCTAGTCGGTTATGATGAGGTATCGATAATGAATGTGATAATTCACAATTCACATACAGCAATAATTCACGAGTAAACGTAATTCAGTTCTTGGTAGTTTGTTATCAGTCTTGTAACGTATTGTAAATATATAATTGACATGATGGGAAAATATCATTTGATAATAACATTTTACAAATAATCAAATGTCATCAAATTGTAAATAATAAATTTCGACAAATATTCTGGATAAATTTTCTAATTTAGTGAACATTTTATCGTAAACATTTTTTTGTTTTCGTTTTATTTAGGTTTAGGTATAATAATAATAACAATATTTCTTTTCTGATATTAGAAATGACAAAAACTATCAAAATGAATGTCATTAGCAAAATTTTTTTTATACCTTTTGATTTAATGAATAACATAAATTTTATACAACAAATATAAATTATATCAAATCAGATTTTTACTTAGTTTTTATTAAATGAACCGAAAGAAAGTAAATTAGAAGTAAAACTTTCATTAGCACAAATTTATATCAAGTTTAAATATGATTGTAAGATAAATTTTGTAATTAATGGTTCATTTTATAGAACCAACCAACCTATCACGCATGTAGGCCGCATATATCCTCGTTATACCTTCCATCATTATCACAGCACTGCTGTATCAGTATCACAGCTCGTCCTCGTTCCACTTCTTAATGAATGCAGTCAATTTAGTCGGCATCAGTTTACCCACGTCTTCAAAATTTTCTAATAAGAAACTAAGAAATTCCTTATTATTTTATGTTGGACTGAGGGACAAATGCATACCGGTTCAATTGTCTTCTCCTCCATACACCAACGACTAGTGGAGGATAAAGTAAGTCCTAATATAATTATTTTCCCAACAAAAAAAAATGATGAATCGAAAGTATTCTAATAATTATATTTGTTCTCAGTTTTATGGTGATATGATACTATATTTAATTGGTATGTCCAATTTCGTTTTATGAATATCGTGAAAGACTTTATTGTACCTTATTTGTCAAAACTCCAAAATTTGACGTAATTTGATATACTAATCAATGGTCGAATAGAATTTATAGATCTAAATAATTTTCTTGATTTAAATTTAGATCTGAAAATTATATTTATGAGTAAATAACAAATTTATCTACTGTCCACAATCGATTTACTTATCAGTTTTTCAATAATGTTTTAGCTATTGATGTCCTTACAAATTTCAAATATTAATGGTTCATAAAAATAAAACAACACAAAATTGTTAGTTTAATTACTCAAAATGCCAATATGATATTGTTCGTTAAAGAAGTAGGATGGGTCGAAATGCTGTAACAGTGATACAGAGTTAGACTGGTACCTTTTCTGTGCCAATGTACGTTGGAGTCTTCACTTCCCACTCCTTTACAACCAACTAACGAATTAACCAATTATAAATTCCATATTGAATAAAATTTATTTTAAAACTTTATTAATACTACAAATAATCAACGATCCAAATGTAATCTGACATCATACAAAATTAATTTAGGCTAATGCTCCCTTTTTTTTTATTAATAAAATAAAAATAATTATAAATTTAAACTATTTGTATAAACCTTGCCATTGCTAGTTAAAATTATACTTAAAAATTATAAGTTTTTCTGATAAGCAAAATCATAAATTGTAAATTGAATAAATATTTTTTATTATCTTGTATTTATTTATTCAATAGAGTTTTGTTCATCTACTCTACATTATTTATCAGCTATTTTCAGTTAGCTTTGAAAAATACCGGCATAAAATTATGCAAAATAATTGCAACATAATCTCTTGATAATCTAAATCGAACAATTCCCTTTCAATAATATGCAAAAAACATAAATAAATTTTATTCAGTTGCCCAGTTTGGTCAAAGTTAATGTTTAATAAATTCCATTTTAATAATTCTGGCATTTAAATAAATTAATAAATATTATAATAAAATATAAAATTAATTATCCTTTTTCAAAATTATGGAGAATTTTTGTATAATTGTGATAAGTTTGTTCCTTTTAGTTGCATTAATTATAAATTATTTATATGTAATTGGTCATATTGTTGTTGCTATGAAATTGTTACCAAATATTAATAATGATTTAGTATTTGGTAATGAATTATTTTCTATTACAAAGATTATGCAAAATAATTATTCAAATGATGGTCGAAATGAATGTTATCGTAATTGTAAAGCTGGTGGGAAACGTGTTTGCTATTATAAATTTGTATTGGAACATTTTAATGCAATGGGAAGGTAAATATAATTAAATTTTGTTGATTATTAAATAAATATTTTTGTTAATTCAGTTTTATGAGTTTTTGCTAATATACTTTCCAAAATTTTTAGAAATATTTGTTAAATTTTTGTGATTACAAACGTAAAATACATTTTAATCCTCGAAGGATTTTTTTTTGTACAATATGTATTCTATTTAAATTTAATTATTTGTTTTTAATTACTATTCGTTATCTATATTCAGTACTTGAGCAGCAGCTAATCAGGGTTCTATTAAATATAGTAAAGTCTGTTAAAACTACATTATTTTCATAATACAAATAAATCCATATTACCAAATTGAGTTCAAGTTTTTTTCTAATTACACTAATGTTATAATAAATAAAAAACTGGTAATTATATAGAAGAAGTCATATCAATTCAATTTTTGGTTGTCACTTTCAGACCTTACAACTTATTAACCAATATATAAAAGGTTAGAAAGGTAAGACAATTTTTTGATATTCTTTTATGTAAGTTCCAAATATAATCCGTGAAATTACCGAACTACACGAGTATAATGTTTTAGTTATACATCATGGGGTAAACCAATCATCCTCAGAGAAAATAGTATCGCCAGTTACGCAACGCTGTCTGTAAATATTGAAATTCCCCTGTTTGTATAACCTCGCAATAATTCTTATCTTGTCGGGATTTGGATGCTGTATTCATTATTAATATGCACTTGACCTAATCGTCGCCAACTGAATAGGTATAGTTAATTGCAATAATTGAAATCAGTTGTTAAATGAAGTTCGATGAATTAACTTTATGTAAAATATTTGATTTTGTGTAAATTATGTTTAAAATTTATAATTTTTGTACTTTTAATAATTGATTTTAATATTTTCGCTCAAATTATTCAATAAAATACGGGATTTCATAGTAAAGATTCTTTCCTGGTGATTATTATCCGGAACATGTGATTTTTTTTTTAAATTTCTTTTTGAAAATTATCATAAAATTGGGCCCTAAATTGTATTTTACTAAAACTTTTTGGGATTTGTTAAAAAAAACTATTGAAAACGATGCAAGTTTCAATATAAATATAAAAAATTGTAAACTCGAAATTTTTCTATCAAAATTCCTTGATTAAAGTAATTACTTTCATTCGATAGAAGAAAAAAATAGTCAATTATTCTTACAGTGCTTGTGGTAATTGCTCCAGAGGAACAATTAAGGATTGCAATCAACCTCAATGTATTTTAGGTGATGGTTTTGAAAAAGGTGTAATGAGTATAAATCGTCAAATACCTGGTCCACCAATACACGTAAGATACAATCGTTTTGCAAGAAACCCCAATATTTTTAAAATCAATTTTATTTATCGTTATATACGTCAAGGTTTGCCAGAACGATCTTATTGTTGTTGATGTTGTTAATCAAGCAGCTGGTACAGGAGCATCATTACATTGGCATGGTTTTCATATGCACTATACACCATATATGGATGGTGTACCATTTCTTACACAATGTCCAATTCCTTATTCAACATCTTTTCGATATTGGTTTTGGGCAAATGAACCTGGTACACAATTTTATCATTCTCATTCAGGTATTACTATTTGCAAAATTATTGCCAACACTAGGAAAAACTTTAAATATTCCAAAAATAAAAATAAAAATCTAATTGTCTTTTTCACAAAAAGGACATTTCAAACAAAATGGACAATATGGTGGTGTTGTGATACGTGTACCAAATGGAAATGATCCAAATGAAAAATATTATGATTACGATTTACCAGAACATTTAATTGTTATGTCAGATTGGATGCATGAATATGCTGAAATGTTTGTACCTGGTTTGCCAACTAAAAAACCAGGAATTCAACCTGATTCAATATTAATAAATGGACGTGGTCAATACATTGATGTATATAAAATTTTCTTTAATTTTCAAATTTTGATAATAAAAATTTAATTTTTTTTTATTAGCCATCAACAAATAGTAGAACTAATATTGTACCATCAGCAAAATTTTATATAAAAAAAGGATTTCGTTATCGTTTTCGTTTTATCAATAGTGCTAGTCATTCATGTCCATATCAATTTCAGGTAATAATCTTAATTATATAAATTGAACATTAAAATAAAAACTTTTTATATTGAAATTTTTAATATTTTTGTAGATTGAAAATCACAATTTAACAGTAATTGCATCTGATTCATTTAATGTTGAACCAAAACCATTTACAACTTTAATAACAAATTCTGGTGAACGATATGATTTTATTGTTTTTGCTAATCAACCAGCACGTAATTATTTGATAAGATTACGTGCTTTGGGTACATGTTCAAAATTACCAATTGAATCATTTGCAATTTTATCATATCTTGAGAGAAATAATGAAATAGTTGATCCAATATATCCAACATATCCAACATATAATCAAACTTTTCCAGATGGAATTGTTAGTTGTGCAATAAACAGAATTGTTTTTATTTTTTTATTAAAAATAATTTAATTTAATTGTTTTTTATTTTAATAGCTTCTAAATCATCCAAATTCATCATGTGCTGAAAATACAGATGGACATTGTGTCTCGGAATTAATGTCAACGATAATTGATGATAAATTAAGATTTTCTGTACCAGATGAAAGATATTATTTAGGATTTAGTATGCAAAGTATAAGTAATAAAGAAATATTTACATCAAATTCAACTAACTGGCATCATTTTGCAAGTAAGTTATAAATTAATAGTTGATTTAACAATATGTATAAAAAAAATAGTTTTATTTTGGCAATTACTTCTACGCTTCTTTTCCTTCATATTATAAATTCGTATTTGCGTAAACTAATTCTAAAATTTTATTTTCATATTAACATTTTTTCTATTTATATCATTCACAATAATTGACATTTGTTGATTTGGTATACCCAAATTTTGATTGAGAAATCAAGTAAGCTTAAGTTGCAAGCTTATAACAAAAATAGTTGTGCATGCGTCGCGGCAAAAATAATTTAGAACACACGGTTTTATATATACATTGAATTTTGCACTGCATATGACTGTACAGCAGCAATATCACAACAACTTATAACGTTCATACAACTAACTTACGAAAATAAAATTTACAATTGTGCCATTTGACATTGAAATTTGACAATTGGGAAATTCAAAATTTTCAAAAATCATATGTAAATTAAGTGTAGTGTCAAAGAAATGGAGAAGAAGCTTATAAAAATGAGGTAATTAATCAAATTTCACGATAAAATGTATTTAAAATATAAAGATGTCAAAAATTAAATTAAAAAAATTAAAAAAGATGCAAATGTCAACTAATTTTAATGCTGCACGCATAAATTCTGTACATCTATTTCCACCATTAAACAAAACTATCAGTTTAGTTAAGCTTGAGCTTAAGCTGTGAATACGGGCTTAAGATTTTTATATTGTTTAATGTATAATAAAATTTAAATTATTTTATGAATTACGAATGACGCAGATTTTACTAAATTTGTGATATTATATTTTCTAGCATAAAACTACAAAAAATATTTACATTTCCATTAAACTATGCCAAAAAGATTTGCGATTAATGAGTTTTTATGTAATTTTAGTTTTGTTTTTTTACTTCGTATATGAATTATGTGTTTTTGATATATGAATTTATAAATTTTTGTAATTTGAAAGCTTTAAATAAATATATAAAATATTTATTTAAGTTTTCTAAAACACATAAATATCAAAATTTTTAATTACTTTTTAAATTTATGTTTTTAGATTTTGTAAATTGGGAGAAATAGTGAAATAAATTTTGATCTAAATTTTATAGTAGTTTCAAAGATTAAATTTAGATAAGTGTTTTAAAATGTAGCTAAAAGTTGGTTAAAATTTCGTTATCTAATATTTGAATACATTTAAATATATGTTCTTAATTCTGGGTTACGAGATTTATCACAGCGGATTAATTAAAGTAGCTACACATGTAAAAGATTTAGATAATTTCAGCAGTTACATTTTTTTTGTGGGACGACATAGATGAAACAGAAATATTTTTTGATATTAATTTTGAATTTTATACACCGCTCGGTTTTTTTCCTGAGGTAAAAAAAAATCTAGCTTAGCAAAGGACCTTCTACTCCTATTTTTCGTAGTTTAGAGATTAAGATCTAAAATGTTCTACTCTCGGTCGAACTCTTTGTTAAATTATGTGAAGACCAGCATCAATTTTGGAGATCTTTCAGCATATTACAAGTACAAAAAATATAAGATTATTAGTTTAGTTAACCGATCATAGCTCTACCCAGGCCGGTCAAGCAAATTGAAGTGGATTTATTGCAAAGGAAATTTTGTTGTAGATTATTTTCATGAAAAGTTTATCGATTACGAGCCTGTAATTATCAATATTATTTACTTCATAAAATTGTAAATCGGATTAAAATACTTACAGGCAGATGGAAATGCCGGAAGCTCAGATCATTTACGTTTTGTGTTAATAAAATTACAATTTTTTTGGAAATGTCGGAAGCTCAGATCATTACGTTTTATGTAATCATTTTTTTCGGAACCTTTATAAGATTTTGTTCAAGCTAGCTTCTTATATGGATTGTGTTTTATTGGAAAATTTACGATATGCTTCCGATTTTTTCGGTTATACCAAAAAGCATATAAAGGAAGAGCTTCAAACTTTATAAAATGTTTATGCAAGTATGTGTATTTGAAAAAAAATGTATGCTTGTGTGTTGTGGGATTTAAGCGGGAAATATTGAGATAATAAATTCCAGTGTTAACATTTTTATATGAATTTTGATCTCTTACTTTATATATTTTTTGGTTACACGTAATTCATTCAGATTATTATCGAATTTTGGTTTAGGTATTTGAGTGGTTAATTCTTTTACAATATTTTCGATGTGTACAATTTAATAATTTTGAAAAACTATTATAGAATAGATGGGGTGGGGTAACTTACTCTTATTAATATTAGTAATTAAAGTTGAATCATTGGACAGTAAAATAAATCAAAAAAAAATTCAATTCATTCTTTTTAATTAATGAAAATCTAAAATTTTTTTACAATTTCTTATATTCATATATGGACTTCAAATTTTGGATGAATGATTTTTTTCTTTGTTTTTATTTCTGTTACAGATGTCGGTGGTAATACAACTTTGATTGGTACAATAAATCGTCTTAGTCACGTATTTCCATCATTTCCACTATTAACACAACCGGAAAAACTAAATGAAATTGATTTTTGTGACCAATATAATATACCAGATCGTTGTAAAGGTTATAAAATTTGTCCATGTGTACATCGTATAAAAATCGAATTAAATTCAATGGTTGAATTGATTGTTGTTGATGAAACAGAAAGTAAGTATACTATAATTAATAACAAAAAAACGGAATTCATTTTTTCAATTCAATTATTATTTTTAATTGAATCCAGTATTATTCATCATCAAAACAATTTTCTGTTTTATAATATTCTTTTGTACAGCTCCAGGTAGTATTCATCATCCATTTCATTTACATGGTTATGAATTTATGGTTGTTGGTTTGGGTCAACATCCTAAAGGTATACCAATGACTGTTAAACTAGCACAACAATTAGAACATAAAAAAGAATTACCAAGATTAGCATTTAATCCGAGACCACCATTTAAAGATACTGTATCAATACCAAGTAGAGGATATGCTATATTACGTTTACGGGCTAATAATCCAGGTAAAATTTATTTTCAAATTTATCATTTAATGTATAAAAAATATATTTTTTAGGATTTTGGTTAATGCATTGCCATTATGAATGGCATTTTGCAACTGGTATGGGTTTAATATTACAAATTGGTGAACCAAATGATATGATACCACCACCACCAAATTTTCCAAAATGTGGTAATTATTTACCAAATATTCAAAATATGTTAAATAAATAAGAATAGTTTTAAATTATAAATTTTATTTTATAAGATAATTAATTAATTAAGAATTGAAATAAAAAATTATAAATTTTAAATTGATTATTTTTAATATTAGTAATTTTTTAATAGTCTGTTAAATGATATGAGAATGTTAACAAGTCTGGTAAATGTCTATGATTTTGTTTAGTTAATTAAAAATATTTAATTTATTTAACTGATTTTTTTGTAATTTTTTTAATTATAATTTTTAGTTTTTTGTTTTCGAGATTTTATCAAAACGTCATAAAATATATTGGTCACTGTTAAATAATGAATGATAAGAAGTTAAATTAAATGGAATATTTTCTTTATACATTTTTAAGATAATATTTCAATTTTTATTTTTAAATACTATATAAAATTAATAATAAAAATTTGTTTAATTTTTATTGTGACTAATTAGACCATAGTCTAATTGATTTCCAAAAAATTTCAATGTTAAGCATTTCCAGAAATATTGGGGCCAATTAAGTGATTCAAATTCATTAAACTTTCCATAAAGATTATTATATTTTATAAAAATAGCCTGGAATCATGGAGCTTGTTCATTCGTATTATGCTTTTATGTATGAAACTTCAAAATTTTTATTAAATTTAGTTTATAGATTTAGAGTATGACAGTAAATAGTTAAATTGCTGCACATCTAATAAATCATACCATAAGGAGAAGGCCACGAGCAAGATTGATAGACTGGGTACAGGACTGGGTATCTCAGAGCTCAGAGAACTGGATTTCAAAGATCCCAGCATCTGGAAGAGGGTGATAAGGGAGGCGAATGCTTTTTACGGTTGTGGCGACATAAAGGAGGAATTATTGGTTACTAAGTAATCCATTTTTTTCTTGTAGCCATGATTATTTTGTTTAAACAATGAAAGCATGATAACAAGCCGATATTTTGCTATTTGTACTTTATCTCGGTAATATACATTAATTAGCTAATAAATTATTTATTGCGCCAGTAATTAGCATTTTTGATAGTATATAAAGAGAAAATTATTTATTTATTTTTTAGTGCAATGTATAACTTTTTGGAATTATAATAACTTAAAAAAAATACTCCTTCAAACATTAAAATAATAATAATATTTGAATTAAAATGTCAATATTAATAAGAATATTAATTAATTTAATTTTTATTGGAGTTTGTGTTAATAGTTTGATATTGTCTAGCGAAAGGAATATTCAACAATATATTGAAAATGTTTTGGGACCCGGTGCTAATATGACCGAAAATGATTTAGAAGTGCAATTTGCGGGTCAAAGGTGTTATCGTAATTGTGAAACTGGTAAAGGACGAATTTGTTACTTTAAATTTACTCTGGAACATTATAATGCCATGGGAGGGTAAGTTATAATCGGATATTTGAAACTTTGAATATTTCAAATTATGAATTTATATCAAATTTATGTCAAATTATGAATGACCTAATATTAAATATGTGCTAATTCCGTCTATAGTATTAAATAAATTATTAAATTTCGATTTAGCGCTTGTGGTGATTGTGCAAAAGGTGTTGAAAAAGATTGTGATCATCCACAATGTGTTGCCGTTGATGGCCGAGAAAAAGGTGTTATGAGTATAAATCGTCAAATACCTGGTCCATTAATTCAGGTACGAAAACCATTCGATTAACCTATAGTTCATATTTGACTGTATCATATTTTCTAAATAGGTTTGTAAAAATGACTTAATTGTTGTTGATGTCGCTAATATGGCTTCTGGAACAGCAGCAACTATTCATTGGCATGGTATGCATATGTACGATACGCCTCACATGGATGGCGTTCCATTTGTAACACAATGTCCAATTGAATATTCCACAACATTTCGCTATGCTTATTGGGCTACCCAAACTGGTACACAATTTTATCACTCTCATTCAGGTAAACAAAAATTTATTTATACCCGTAGGATTATTTGAAGATAATTTATATGATTTTTATTACAGGACATCATAAAATGAGTGGCCAATATGGTGGCTTGGTTATACGTGAACCAAAAAGTGAGGATCCACATGGGAAATTATACGATTATGATTTTCCCGAACATATAATTGTAATAAGTGATTGGATGAATTCATATCCGGAAATGTTTTTTCCTGGTTTACCAACACGACCTAGTGGTATTCGACCGGACTCATTATTGTTTAGTGATCGAGGTCAACACATTGATGTAAGAAACTGCACTGTTGATGAAATTGTTATAGATTTTTTATATTTGTTTTTTTTTTAGCCAACAACAAATCTTAGAACTGGTCCACCACCGAAACGATATTATGTGGAATCGGGATATCGCTATCGGTTCAGATATGTTAACAGTGGTAATCATGCATGTCCGAAACAATTACAAGTAAATTTCAATTGACTTTAACATAAAATATATTTATTGATATTTCTGGTGTTGCAAGGTTGAAGGACACAACATGACTGTGATAGCTACTGATGCAAATAATGTTCATCTGAAGACTGTTTCAACTATTATAAATAATGCCGGTGAACGTTACGATTTTATTATTGCTGCTAATCAACCTCCTGGCGATTATTTTATTCGAATTCGAGCAATTGGTCCTTGTGCTCGCCAACCAATTGAATCTTTTGCTGTCCTGTCATATTTCAAAAATAATACAGTTCCTGAATATCCAGCATACGACGAAACTTTTCCTGATGGTATTGTAAGATATTAGCATAATTTAACAGTATAGCTATAACCAATTCAACAAATATTTAACATAGGTTTTAAATAAACCAGACGCTGAATGTTTCACAGATGAATCCAGTCCTTGCATTACAGAATTGGAATCTCTGTCTACCGATGATGAACTTAGAGTAGCAACACCAGATCAACGACTCTATTTGGGCTTTGCAATGCAATTTGTTAATGAATCGTATCTTTTTAATCAAAAGAACCAGTATCCTCATTTTTTAAGTAAATACTGGAAAATATTATAATTCTCTATTTCGAAATTTAACTTTCTATAATTATTTTCATAGATTTACGAGGTAACCTTCATGTTATGGGAGTAATTAATAGTCTTAGTCATACATTTCCACCTTTTCCACCATTAACTCAGTCCGAACAGCTCGATCAAATTAATTTCTGTGATAAGTTTAATATTCCAAAAAGTTGTAATGGACTAGTTGCTTGCCCTTGCATTCATCGAATTAAATTAAAATTAAACTCAGTTGTAGAAATAATTATTGTTGACGAATCTAACGGTATATAATTGATTTTTATGGTTTAAATTAGTATTGCATAATATTATAATTTTTGAAAAAAGGTGGAGTATATCATCCATTCCATTTGCATGGTGTAAGTTTTATGGTAACCGATGTTGGTCATAATCCTTTAAATATTCCATTGACTGCAAAACTTGCTGAAGATTTAGATAAAAATAACTTTTTACCACGAAAATTTAATCGAAATCCACCATTAAAGGATACAGTAACAATACCAAGTAAAGGTTATGCTATCATCAGATTTAAAGCCTACAATCCAGGTATGATTAAATAAAATAAATACCTTGATTTCAATCAATATAATGAAAAATTTACATTTTTAGGTTTCTGGTTGATGCACTGTCATTATGAATGGCATTTAGCAGCTGGTATGGGATTAATTGTACAAGTTGGTGAACCAGAGGATATGGTTAAACCACCAAAAAATTTTCCAAAATGTGGAAATTATATACCAAAATTGTAAAAAATATTTTGTAGGACATTTTAGTTTAATTTTGTATAAATCTCGTTTGGTACTTAAGAAATAAATTTATTTTTTATATATTGAAGTTAAATTTTGTTGTCAAGGTTGTTTTTGTTTAAAATACAAGATTGTTTTTAATTCCAACTAATGACAAAGTTCAAATATTTTACAAACTTTATTACAATAATAAGTTATATTTTTGATAACTGAGTTTATCAAAATTGTTTATTAATTAGAAAAAATTGTTTATTAATTAATAAAGATTAATTCGATAGTATTAAATTTTTTATGTATTTATATAATTTACCATGGCCTTGAACGATAACGGAAATAAAACATTTCTCTATCTGCTGATTCTACTTAATAGTATCTTAATTCTTTATCTAAAACGTACAATTCAAATGAATCAATACTTCTGCAATTATTTTCACTCAATTGGGTCATCGTTTAAGAAGGTAGACTGGGATGTTCACTGCACATATTCTACACATGAAGAATTCAAAATGATTAAGTTTAACGGAGACCTAAATATAAAGAAATTGTAGGATAGAGGAGGAAACACTATAGGTTATAAGATTTAAACACTTGGAACGTAATTTTTTGACTGACATTGAATAGGTGGGTAGGTTTAAATCGATTAGACACACTGCGTTCATGGGAGAGTTGATTTGGTTCAATCCAACCAACCAACAAGGTAAACTTATTAGTCATCGATGAATATATTTTCTCACTGTAGAGGTCAAACCGTTCATTTCTTTAAACCAACCAACAAGGTAAACTTTTTAGTCACCGATGATTATATTTTCTCTTTGTCGAGGTCAAACCGTTCATTCCTTCAAAGCAACCAACAAGGTTAACCTATTAGTCATCAATGAATCTATATTCTCACTTTCCTAATTTTGTATTTACTTTCTTCCTTGATTTTCGTTTACATTTGGATATATAGTTGTGAATGCACATCACAATTAATTTCATTACGATATTTTTGTCGATTTTCATACTCGCTTCCCAAAATCTGAATTCATAATTGCCAAACAGATTCCTAAAATATCTACTCACTATTGACAAACTATTATAAGTCAAACTTTTGAATATTGTAATGCTGCACTTATATGGTTTTTAATACGGCACTGTATCTGTTTTCAAGGAAACCGGATGTAAGGAAAAGTACATATTTGTTAAATGTCTCTGGAAGTAACTATTACATGAACTGATTAAATATTGCTACAATAACTCTTCAAATTCTTAAGTAATATAATATTTGAACTAAGAATCACTTAACAATTAATTTTAGGCATTTTTCATTTTGATATCACTCTTTTCTTAACAGAATTCACTTCACAGAGCTAGAACTAGTTTTAATATATTTTCTTAATTAGCTTCTATTCAAATAGAACTAGTCTTACTACTGTTTTATAGACTGAATTTGAAAGATAAATTTAATTTTTTTATTCCGGTGCAAAAATCAGTTTTATTTTTAAATTATCTTAAATTTTTGATTAGATTATGATGGAATTATGACGAATACAAATGTTATTCATACCTTCAACAATAATATCAAGTGTCTATATAGCTTATTAGAACATAATTATTTTGATAAGATTTTCGAAATAGGTAATAAATCTGAATTAATTTTGCCGGTATTTTAATTATACTATAAATTAAATCTGTAAATGTAAACATGCAAGAAATTGCTAAGTTTCAAACCTGCTGTTATTAAAGAATTAAAATATTAATAATCAATTAAGCTGATAATTATGACGTAAATGTTATTGGGTTATTAGCATTTTAAATAACAATTTTTTTTAATAAGTAATTATGTTTTAAATATATGCTAAAGATTACAATTTTCTTCATTTTCACAAGATTTGTCATAGACCTTTATGTAAAATTATGGTTCAACAATCTTTTATTGAATCTCAAAATTAATTGTGATGATAAGACCATATTTTTAAATAAATTAACTTTCACTTTTTATGGTTACTAAAATCAGGAATTCTGAATATAATTGCTAAAAATAAGATAAGATTTAAATTTATGCGTTTTAGTATTAAATATGTTACTAAAAGTTCTGCACGTACATTAAGGTTAAAAGCTTAGATATTATCGCGATTATAATTTTTTTTTTTATTTTTATTTAAAAAATTTGAATCTTTAAATCATAAATTTTTATTGTACGTACTTTAGAATAATTATGTTTCAAAAATCCACAAAACATAAAAGTTTTATGTTTTTTACACTAGATTGAATTTTTTTAACTAAATCTTTATTTATGCTCCTCCATAAAAGAATTTATTTTATTTATTTGATTTATTTTATTTGTTTCAAATTTTTTTTAGCAGTATATAAAGTAAGAATTTAATTATTAATATTTCAGTGGTGGTTGAAAATTTGTACAAAATATAGCAAAATTTACGAATCAGTTAAATTCATTTGTGAAATATTAAAAAAAAATGACGAACTCTTTAATAATTTTAATTTTATTATGTTTATCAATTATGTTAAATGTAGTTTCTGGTAATATATCAAAAGTGTCTGATCGACAACGAAATATTGAAAGTATTTTAGGGCCGGGAGTTAATATTTCAGCAATTGATTTAGCTGTCGAATTTGCTGGTGAAAAATGTTATCGTGATTGTGTAATTGGTGAAGAAAGAATTTGTTACTATAAATTTGTATTGGAACATTACAATGCCATGGGAGGGTAAGTAGAAATGATGATGAATATTATTAGCATAAGGTTGCTTATCTGATCTGTGTAATCTTTTTTGTGTAAACTTGTTTATTAATTTTATTGACGTCATGATTTGTTTTTTTTAACTCTATTTTCAATTATATTCTATAAATATAATTAAATTTTGAATTAGCGCTTGTGGAGATTGTGCAAAAGGTGTTGAAAAAGATTGTGATCATCCACAATGTATTACCGTTGATGGCCGAGAAAAAGGTGTTATGAGTATAAATCGTCAAATACCTGGTCCATTAATTCAGGTACGAAAATCATTCGAATAAATTAAAGTTAATATTTGACTGTATATCATATTTTCTAAATAGGTTTGTAAAAATGACTTAATTGTTGTTGATGTCGCTAATATGGCGTCTGGAACAGCAGCAACTATTCATTGGCATGGTATGCATATGTACGATACACCTCACATGGATGGCGTTCCATTTCTAACACAATGTCCAATTGAATATTCAACAACATTTCGCTATGCTTATTGGGCTACCCAAGCTGGTACACAATTTTATCACTCTCATTCAGGTAAACAAAAATTCATTTATACCCGTAGGATTATTTGAAGATAATATGATTTTTATTACAGGACATCATAAAATGAGTGGCCAATATGGTGGCTTGGTTATTCGTGTATCAGAAACTGAGGATCCACATAGGAAATTATATGATTATGATTTACCAGAACATATAATTGTAATGAGTGATTGGATGCATTCATATCCGGAAATGTTTTTTCCTGGTTTACCAACACGACCTAGTGGTATTCGACCGGACTCATTATTAATTAATGATCGAGGACAATTTATTGATGTAAAATATATTTGTTTGATAATTTGTTTTTAATCTTTATATTAGAATTCTTTTTATAGCCAATAAATCATATTATAACTGGTCCACCACCAAAACGATTTTATGTGGAATCGGGATATCGCTATAGGTTCAGATATGTTAACAGTGCTAATCATGCATGCCCGAAACAATTACAAGTAAATTTCAATCGAGACTTTAATATAAAATATATTTATTTATATTTCTGGTGTTTCAAGGTTGAAGGACACAATATGACTGTGATAGCTACTGACGCAAATAATGTTCATCTGAAGACTGTTTCCACTATTATAAATAATGCCGGTGAACGTTACGATTTTATTATTGCTGCTAATCAACCTCCTGGTGATTATTTTATTCGAATTCGAGCAATTGGTCTTTGTACTTCCCAACAAATTGAAACTTTTGCTGTCCTGTCATATTTCAAAAACAGTACAGTTCCTGAATACCCAGCATACGATCAAACCTTTCCTGATGCTATTGTAAGATATTAGCATAATTTAACAGTATAGATATATAATCTATTGAACGAATATTTAACGTAGGTTTTAAATAAGCCAGGCGTTGAATGTTTCACAGATGAATCCAGTCCTTGCATTACAGAATTGGAGTCTATAACTACCGACGAAGAGCTGAGAGATGCGACACCAGATGAGCAATTCTATTTAGGATTCGCAATGCATTTAGTTAATGAATCGTATCTTTTTAATCAAAAAAATCATTATCCCCATTTCACAAGTAACTTTAAAATTTGTTATATTTTCATTCTTTCCATTTCAATTTGATTCAAATAATTAATTTTAGATCTTTTAAATCGATTACATTTAATGGGAGCAATTAATGGCTTAAGTCATACGTTTCCATCTTTTCCACCATTAACTCAATCCCACCAACTTGATCAGATTGAATTTTGTGATAAGCTTAATGTTCCAGAAAATTGTAAAGGACTAGTTGCTTGTCCATGTATTCATCGAATTAAAATCAAATTAAATTCAATTGTAGAAATATTTATAGTTGATGAATCTCCTAGTATGGTTTTTATAATTTTTAAACGAAAAATTTATGTAAATATACATATTTTTATTTTTGTTCAGCTCGAGGATCTGTATTACATCCATTCCATTTGCATGGTGTAAGTTTTATGGTAACCGATGTTGGCCATAATCCTTTAAATATCCCATTAACTGCAAAACTTGCTGAAAATTTAGATAAAATGCTAAGAATACCACGAATGTATAACCCAAATCCACCTGTTAAGGATACGGTGTCAGTGCCAAGTAAAGGTTACACTATTATTCGTTTTCGAGCCAATAATCCAGGTTTGTGTTTTCACCATTATTTTGTTGATTTTATAATAAATGATGAATATTTTATATTTATTAAGGTTTTTGGATGATGCATTGTCATTATGAATGGCATTTAGCAGCAGGTATGGGATTAATTGTACAAGTTGGTGAACCAGAGGATATGGTTAAACCACCAAAAGATTTTCCAAAATGTGGAAATTATATACCAGATTTGCAAGAAATATTTTAAATATATAAATATTTTTAATTTTTATAGTTTAATAAATAATTTAAAAAATAAAATTTCGTCTTTATGAATTAATCGGTTAGACTTGGCTAGTTACAGTAAGTGCACGTACAGAGTGACGCTATGAGTGGTGCTGGAAGCTGTGTTGTAGAGTATTTTAAAAAAAGCAATAACAAGAACACTACAGCACAGCTTCCAGCATCGCTCATAGCGCCACTCTGTCCGTGCACTAAGTGTAATTAAGTTTAGTTATTTAGGGACAGATTAGATTAAATTATAATTAATTAATACTTTCTACACAATCACTACTATTGTTAATTGACAGTGATGTATTTCAGCTATTAGTGTAGTCTTAGAAAATTATCCTAATTAATTATTCACTAGGGAGAATAGGTAATACCGGATGCTATTATATAACAATAAAATTTGTACTAACATCACATTAGGTTATAGAACCTAAGATGGGCCGGTCATTTGTAACGTACGAGTCTGTAGAAAGAACTAGACGACCAGAGAAACCACGAAATCGCTGAAGTGATTCATAGAAATACTGCTTCAAGAACAGAACTAGAAGTCGAAAAATAGTGGAAAAAGAAAATTGAGAAGGCCAAAGCTCAAAACTGGCCTTCACTATACAAGAAGAAGGAATAAAAAAATTTATCTTTCACTATTAATACTTTTAGAAAATCAAATCAAATTTCGAAATTTGTTCGAGATTTAGGTCATAGCAATTTTTGTCTTCAGCATCATTATATAACATGTGTTCGGCAATTTCTTCATTGTTCTCAGTTCGATTGTATGAAGATGTTTTCTTAAAGTATAGAAAACTTTCGAACGAATCAGACGTGTTTTGTATTGTGTCTTTTGTTTATATTAATTTTTACATTTAATTATTAAATTTTGGTGTCGTATTTTCAATTTAAATTTAATTCCTTTATTTTTTTATTGAAATGTATTAAGGAATATTAAAAATGATTAATATTATAAATAATTTATTTATTTATTGATTTGTGTTAATTATTAAGTGCCATTGTGACTTTTTTATTCAAAATAAACAATAATAACAGTGTAAGCAATATAACAATAATAATAATTTCATGTCGGAAATATTTACAAAATTACTCTTGGACTTTGAATTTTAGTAACAGCTTTTAATCTATTTCGGTGACTAAGTTGATATTGTTAACAATAATACACAATTTAAGAATTATTTAAATATGTATAAGTGTAGTAACGAAAGTTGTGTTATTAATATTCATGACATCACAGCATCACACCCACAACAAACTTAATTGCGTGTAAAGGTATTTGTTCAAAATATTATCATTATCAGTGTATCGGTCTGTCTCGCGGAGCAACTAAATATTTTGGATATTTCAATAAAGCTTTCACGTGAAAATTTCACGTTTTCACGTTTTACTGCAGTGCAGTGCAGTGAATGCAAACCTATAAATCCCTCACATATTATGTTTGCAATTAAATCCAATAATGACTTATTAAAATCATTCTCTGATTCAATTGAACACATAAAGTAAAATTTCTATAAAAATGAGAAGAAAGTTTTTTGTGTTCTATGTTAAGTTTTGTGAAACGCCAATCTCGTGAATTGAATGCGATCCATATGTTGTAAAGCTTCTTGATTGCCTTGATTTTTGCATTCATTGCCTTGATTTTTGTATGCAATATTGTACAACAGGCTTGAGGCTTGAGTTCATTATTTTACCTTTATCTTTCTGAAGAAAATCGAACAACAAATTTTTTTTTGAATCCTAAAAAAACTAATGTGATAACCTTTTCTGCTGATAGAACTGTGTATGCTTCCTTTAGTGGTGGAGTTTCATCCATAGTTATAAATTGATGCATAAAATCAGTTTTAGTCTTATAAAAACGTTTCAAACGGAAATTCATATTCAAAGGCTATTTTGATCGTTGCGACATCAATCTTGCACAAAGCTTTCTCATTTTGAATTCATCATACAAAATATGACTAACTCATTCAGATTCTTTTGGAAGTCTAATGCATGAATCATCTTCAATGTTTGTACGTTGTACGGATACATTTAAACTTGGAAATAAAGGAGCAAATTTATTTAATAGTTTTACCATCTCCGCATGAATTCTTGTTGTTGATAAACCTTCCAAAACAAATAGTTTAATCACTGCACGATATTCTATTTTTTTTTTCCATTTTAAAAAAATCAATACCAGGTCAACTTTAAACATGAGGTTTTCAACAAATGAATTGACATAGATTTAAATGAAATTTGTTTTATATTCTTAGGTAGAAATTCAACCCTCGTAGAAAAATTGGTGATTTTTTTGTCATTTCTTTATGTTGATAATTTTTATTTTGTCACTTTTTTAGTTAAATACATAACAAAAAAAAAAAAAATTGTTCTATTTGAATAAAATATTATATTTTCCACGAAAAACTCATTATTTTAAACAATGTTGGAAAAGATCTACTTAAAAAATAATACCATTGTTTTAAAATGAAACCAAAAAATTATATTAGATAAAAAAAATATCATATTTTATGATTATTCTATTGTATTCGACCATTGTTTCCACACTTATATAAATCATATTTTCTTTTCATATCTCACCCAGTTCCCGAGGATGGTTTTTATTTATATTTCTAGATATGCTCACCTTTTCGGAAGCCATGAGATAAAAAACATCCTGAACAGAAATAATAAAAATATTCCATTTTTTTTATTTTATAATTTTTATACTCTTATTAGGAAAATGTGACAAAAAATGGATTATAAAGTGGATTAAATAAATGTATATAAATAATATTTTTTTTTATGGGAAATAATGAAAATTAAAATTATTATAACCAGGAAAGATGAAATTGTTATTTTTAATCGAAATAATGGTGGTCAGTTTGTATTATAATATAAAAAGATTTAAATGATTAGAATTGGAAATTCGGATTTGTTTATAAGAACAATGAATTTTACCAATGTTCATTACATTTTGAATAGATGGAAAAATGTAGATTTACTTCAGTTTAAGAGTGAATGGATAAAATTACTACTACTAAAATATATAATTCCAAAATTACTGCTAGGAAATGACAGTATTCAGAAAATTTATCATATTATCATGATGTGTAATTCATATCGAATTCAGAACTGCAAAGCCCACAGCTATAGTGGTAACTTGTTCATTTGTCTGGAACTACTATTTCAATTTTTTCTTAGCGAATATTTTTACTTGTAGACAGCTGATATAGAACTGTACGAACTACTTTAGTTCGAAACTTTTTGCTATTTTCAATTTCTAATGGCATGAATTATCATGTGACGACAAAGTAGCAACATTCTTTTCGGAACTGTGAACGTCTTTGTAAGTGATAGTTTGATAATTCAAATTTTATAACATAGACTTGCTAATAATATCCCTTCTTACCTTATGCTAATTTTCGCTGATCCCAACCAATAGTTCAGTTTCTTTCACATTGATGAGGATTATTATTTACAACGAGTAATGAATTTATAATATTTAAGTTTAACTGTCAGTTTCATTAAAAATAATTAGTTGCACAGTACGTGGTCAGATCAGTATTAATAATACTTAATTCCCAACATTATTTAATTATTAAATATTTAAAATTTAAATTAATAATTATTTTACGTAGTACCATGAAGTAGAATGTGTCAATACTTTTAGTAATTTATACAATTCAATTAATTTAAATAACATTGTTTTATTTTTCTGTATTTGAGTCAGATAGTTCTACAGTTTACTTCCGAGTTTAGGTCCGATCGCGAGAAATAGTTACTCTAAGTTCCTAATAGGAATCAATAATTTATCAACGTACATTCACGCGGTAGTACAAAAAACATTGTAGATAAAACTTTAATGTAGATATATTCAGCATTTATCAAACACTGCGGTAACTTTTTTTCCCTTCGCAATATTCGTCAGTAGTGTGTACATTTACATAGCTTTTCGTATGTTATTTTTTTTAAAAAAAATACCGCTCACATTGTGCATCGACCTTTATACAAAATCTATATTGTGGTAATATGCTTAAAAATTTTTCATTATACAATAAATTATTCTCTTCTATACTTTGTAATACGCTTTTTTATTTGTATTATACGTCATAATAAAATCCTTAACTTTATTTACTATAGAATTTTAAATTTCACTTATATTACAGAATTCATTTTTTTTCTTCTTCTTGAAAAGTTTACTGCATAATGCATTTATGTAATCAACATAAAATTACTTTATAATTTACCAATGTAAACAAAAATAACTTAAATGCAAAACCTTTTTATGATATGTTTTTCTTATCAACTAATCAAGCTTAACAATATAAAATAGCTAGCTATAGTAATAGAGTTTCTTTCAACAAACTATGATATCGAAACACAATATAAAATTATGTAGATAGGATTCCCTGAGTATACAGAAAATGCATTAGATAAAATCTTTATAGCGATGTAATCCGAATCAAACAATGAAAACTGGAATAATGGAGGAGTAAAATTATTTTATGTTTATTTTAAAAATATGTAATTATGTATTTAGTTTCATATTACTGAGTAGTTTCATATTACTGAATATCTTTTTTTGTATGTCGTGAAATTCAATTATTTAAAGATTTATGAATTTGTCAAGAATCTATTAAACTAAATTTCAGCTTGCAGGAATTAAAAATTGCATTACAGAGCTGCCATTTTGATTTACATTTTACTGATTTTGATCCAATTTTTATTAACTTTGGGGTCAAATTACATTTTAAAAGACTGTGTTTATGCAGTACCGCTACCGTCAAATATTGGTATTAAATTGATTTTTATTTTATTTAATTTTTCATTTAATTTTATGTCTTCAATTCTGCTTGTGCAATTACAACTCCCGGTAGATTTTGAAATTCCTGCCTCCATTTTAACGCAGTCTCTACTAAAATGTTAAGGAGGACATTTTGGCTATGTTAAATTACAAAATTTAAAAAGGTTGAATCACACAGGCTGATACACAGAAAATCAAATTTTTTAATTTATTTAAAAAGTTCTTACGGGGGGGGAAACCAGAAATAGATTATTGCCTAAACGAGGTTAGATTAAGAAGGGTGTAGAAACATCAATTAATCGCGTCACACCACAAGTAATATCAATGGATCCATTATGTTCCCTTCGTCGAATTAAATACTCTTGGTCTTGAATTATTCTTGGTCAGATTATCCATGAAGGTAGTTCCGCTATTGTCAATAAATTTAGAGTATTACGAAAAGTATGTGTACCTGGATCGTACAATACTGTTACATTTATCACACAGGAAGTATTCTAGTGAACCTTCTTTAGTTTCTTCACAGCGGTATAGATCGCTCATACAGACTAGGTAAGTATCGTGCTTACCGATAATCCAATTACCCATATGGAGAGAGACCTTTGACATTTCTACAAGTCATCCTTACTATTCATAAATAAGACTGATTCCGATTTCTTAGGAAGTACTGGCCAGTAAATTTTAACTAGAGAGTAAGCGGAATTAAACAAATGATAAATTGGTATTTCTTTTATTATAAAATTTCTTTTATATATTTTTTATTAAAATTATTGTTCTTTATTATTGATTTCATATTTAAATACATTTTTAATTGAATATAACTAAAGTGTAGAAAGTTCGAATAATTTGAATTGAACTTATTTTGACTATTATTATATAGTTAACAATAAATTTTATTTATTTTTCGTAATCTACAATCAGCATCTTATTTAAATGATCTTATAGAATTATCATCAGCTTTTATATGAAGATATTCAAATTGATATAATGTAATTTTAGGTATTTCCATATCACTAAAAACTGGTATCCTAAAACATAATTTTTTTTGAATAAATTATTAATAGAAATTATTTTTTATATAGTCATATTATTATCATACCCTGTAGTTACAAAATATTCCATCATTTTAACGAAATTATTGGAAATTCTTTCTTCATCATTTCGAAATTTATGAGCATCTCTTGGTGGAAAATTGAACATTAAAAATACATCATCACCGTGATTAGTTCCTATATATGATTCATTAATTATTTAAAATTAATTATATAATTTATTATATTCATTTTACCGAAATTAACATCATCTTTATCTGCAATTAAATTTCCTAATCCAAATGGTGCTGGATTATCATAAACATATGCATATGTTGAACTGTTACTATTAAGACGACGTAATTCAATTGATTCAATAATACCATCTTTAAATATACGATCCGTAAATAATTTTGTTAAATTATCAAAGTTTCCTTTACTAAGTTCATTATATAATTTTTCTGAATTTTCTGCACCATGATTGATATCATATAACCATGGTTCCAAAGTTAAGAAATGTATATTATTAGATTTTAATATTTTCGGTATATCATTATATATTGATGCTGTAAATAATGCACCATCTTCCATTGTATATGATAATAAAGTTGGTTTTTTACTAAATTTACCATATTTTAATAATTCTCTTGGATGTTCTGTAATTATAGCATCTGTAACATCTTTATGTTCAACAACTGGTGCAAATATACCAATTGATGTACCCAAAAAATTACGAAAATCTTTAACTTTACTAATAATATCATTAACTGTTCTAGTTTTCAGACATCGTTTAAATTCAGCTGAATCAGAACTTGGACAATCAATTAATTCACCTAATTTAGTTGTTGATGGTTTTGGATCTGGATTAAATGCCCATCCATTTAATACAGAACCACTCATACCAAATGCAGCATGTCCTAATTCATCAAAACCATCTGTTAATGTTAAATATTCAACACTAGCTGAACCAGCTGAAAACCCGGTTACTAAAATTTGATCTGGATTACCTTTAAATGCTAAAATATGTTCTTTAACCCATTGTAATGCTAACCGTTGATCTTTTAAACCCATATTACCAGGAATTATTGTATCAGATGTACTCAAAAAACCAAATATATTAAGACGATAATTGAACGTGACGAATACAAAATTACGATGTTTCATTAAAATTTTTTCACGTAAATGATCACCTGAACCATACATAAATCCACCACCGTGTATATAAAATAAAACTGGATACAAATGAGTATTATTAGTATTAATATCTGGTGTATAAATATTTAAAAAAAGACAATCTTCTGAACCAATAATTTTATTTGTTAATGATAAACGATCTGGATGTTGAATACAGGTTGAACGTAATCTTGTTGCATTACGAATATTTGTCCATTTTTCGTTATATGGTTTTGGTGATTCAAAACGATTTTTACCAATTGGTGGTTTAGCATATCGTATACCTTCAAAAGAATAATAATTTTTATGTGCTAAACCGAGTAATTCACCATTATAGATTTCAACTATTGGCTTTTTTGTAGCACTGATAATTTGAAAACATAATACTAATGCTATTATTAACCGGATTGTCATTTTTCTTTAAGATCAATACGATTTGTTGAACGATTCAAATGAAACTGAATGTTATGAGTTTAATTTAGTTAATAGGAAAGTTTTTTCGATATTCCAAATTTTAATAAATCAGACAAAAATGTTAAGAAGCTTATCAGTTAAGATTTTTTTTTTTTGTCAATTTCAACAAATTATAATTTTGAACTTATTGACTTCACAAACATTAGATTATATTTAATTATTAAAATCAACATGTTTTTATGGATTTATATTTTTAATATAATTTTTTTATATTTATTGGAATTTGTTATTGTTTATAAATAATTTTTTTTAAAATATTTGACAAGTGAAATTATTTTGGGACTTCAATTAAAGATTATTAAATAAAGTCTGTTACATCCGTACTCGAAAAAAAATTAAACTTATGTTATGGAATAAAGATGTAAATATTCTTAGCTTGTCGCCATTCATTGAAGTTTTTTTTAGAAGTCAAATCATTTATTACAAAACAGATATAACATTTATCATTTATTGGCAGAAAGTTACTGAAAGCAGCGAAATAAGATGGACTAAGGTTACCTGTTAAGATATTGCACACAAACTGGTACTGTATTATTCTATTCAGAAAGAAGAAGGAAGATTATGTTGGTGCAATACATGACAATTATTTAAAATATTTTTGCATATTTGATATTATAGAATCTACATTCTTTGGACACCAAACGCACTGGGAGCACCGAAATTATGATGAATTATTTGAGTTATTATAACTTTAAGGAATGTTGCATTGGATTTTACCTAAACAAATGAATTTAGTCGAAACATTTTTTCTGGACTTTTTCGAGGTCAGGGTTTTCGAAAATATAATTGTAAACGTGCTTACCTAGATAGAGGTTAGTAGATTCAAGCAATGATATACACATGATATAGCTTCCTTATGTAAAATTTGATGTCGGTAGTGCAGTGAGTGCCTGTTAAAATTCTAAATTATATTTCATAAGGTCAACGCTTTATATATCATACAGTAATTGTTACCTGATTTCAATGATATATAAGACACAGGTTGGTTTTGTCATCTAGTTTCTGCTTCTGAAATTTGGAGGACATAGCTTCAACGGGTTCATGCAAAACTCATATATGGGAAACATTGTTTCCGAAGAATATTTTGTTTATGGCCTAAGATCATGTAATTATTATTCGATTTCTATGAAATTTGGTGCATTTGTTACTTTCGTAACCAAGTTTATCTTTATAAAATTTGGAGGTGGTAGTTTTATTGGTCCCGTATTCAAATTTTGAATTATAATAAGTTATCTGCTTCCTATTGGTAAGCAGTTTTTATTTATTTGTCTTATATAAATAATTAAGTGAAATAAAAACACGTCCTCTGTTACCATTGAACTATTGAGATAGCGTGGAGATAATTTCGAATTAAAAACAGGTTTACGATTTTTAGCCGTACTCTGTACTTGATAGAGCACATATGAACATAAAATATTTCTCAGTGCTTCAACAGGTCTGGTGGCGATGCATTAACTTTTTTATGTTTTGCTCTTAATCCGGCCCTGTTAGAATCGAAAATATTGAATTAAACTATTTCTTATAGTCTTAGCATTAATATTTTTAATATTGTCTGTTTTATTTACAATATAGGAAGTAAACAGTTGTTAGGAATTAATATATTTTTGTGAATTATCATCAAATTTATTGCAATTATGCTGTATAATTTGAATTTTTTTTTATAAACAACATATTTATTTTATATATAGTTTTCAAATACTTAAATTGAGGAAATTGCAATATTTTTATGTATAATTTATTCCAAAAAAAATATTTAGATTAAATAAGAATCAGATTGCGCACAGAATTTTCTGCAATATGAAAATATTGTTTAAATTTAATTTTGGAAAATAATGTTTTTTTTTGGGATAAATGTGTGGTTTACATGTCCAATTGGTACTGCAATTTTTCTATAAATCCAAATATATTTAAATATTTTGTAATAAGATAACGATTTTAAAATAATATTTTTGACTGTTTAGATAAAATATGAACAGAACATGAATTTTTGTTATGTTATAAGAAAAAAATATTAAATTTTTTCTTGTTATTTTACCAGAAACTAAAATTATTAAAATATGAAAATAACAGATTTTAAAATATGAAAATAACAGATTTTTGGATAATATCTTATAAGTCTTTGAATCATTAAATGAAATCATTAAACCCAAACCTTGTCAGTGTCAAAGCGTCAGTCAAAAATATAAATCTGTATGCCCTGTGTTATTATCATGATCATGAGTGCGTCGAGTTTGTATCAGGCTAACGTTAGTATCAAATTCAATCCTTTTTCGCAATGGTATTACATCGGTACCCATTAAGCGATGGTATTCATATTTTTATCAATCATGATTGTTTAACGAAAAATTTAATTTAACATAAATACCACGTTTCCATTCATCGCATACGCAGCTATTGAACATAATATTACCATCATATCTTTAAGCGCACTTTTCAACATATTCATACATAATTATTCAAGTCAAATTATGGTTATTAAGACTGCAAAATTCATTATAAAATTATATTTAAAAGCATTCATAAATAAGAACAGTCTGCTTAGAGGGAATAACAAACAAAATGTAAATTTTTTATACTTAAATCGATCGAAATGCCTTCTTTCGGGAAATTAAATAACTAAAAAATAAAAAATTATATAAAATTTGTTATTGTTTATGTTTATAATCGACAAGTAAAATTTGATAAAATTTGTTTTTTTTTTTAGCTAACAATAAAATTAAGTAAGGTTAATATAATAATGAAAGTGAGAACTTTTAAATTTAGTATTGTTTTTCACTCTTGACAGATAATGTTGCTGTTGAGCTTAACTCTAATAATTTTGGTAGCAGGTTTAACCAGTGCCATTGAAGATCCCATAGTTTTCTTAAAAACTGGTTTATTACGTGGTAAATCACATGGAAATTATTATTCATTTGAAGGTATTCCATATGCAGAACCACCAATAGGAGAAAATCGTTTTAAATCAACTGTTCCATATCTTCGGTCATGGTCAAATATTTTTGATGCCACAAAATTACATGAATCTTGTATTCGATTGGATCCAATGGAAATAAATAATAGATCATCCCAAGCTGTTTTAGTTGGTAATGAAGATTGTCTATATTTGAATATTTATACACCGGATATTGTAAATTATAAACTTTATCCGGTTCTATTCTATATTCATGGTGGTGGATTTATGTTCGGTTCTGGAGATGATTTGCGAGAAAACATTTTAATGGAACATCAAAATATGATATTAGTTACATTTAATTATCGTCTGGGACCATTAGGTTTTTTGAGTACTGGCGATGAAGAAATATCTGGTAATATGGGACTAAAAGATCAACGATTGGCACTGAAATGGATTAAAGAAAATATTCGTTTATTTAATGGTAATCCAGATGAAATTTTAATAAGTGGATTTTCAGCTGGTGGTTCTAGTGTTGAATTACATTTATTACAACCAGGAATCGAGAATTATTCAAATGCTGCTATATCATTTAGTGGTTCAGCATTTTGTAAATCGGTAATTGTTCATGAACCATTAAAAGATGCTATGAAATTGGCGGACAAATTAAAATGTCGTGATAATAAAAATGATGCAATTACAACAAAACAAATTAAAGAATGTTTGATAAAATTGCCAGCCAGTGAAATAGTTTTAGCAGTTCAAGAATTTTTTTAGTATTTTATATAATCCTTTTCGTATTTTTGGTCCAGTTATAGAACCAAAAACAGTAAAAAATGCATTTATTACAGAGAGTCCAACTAATTTGATTAAAAAAGGTATTCGATCGAAAGTACCATGGATAGTTGGTATGACCAGTGAAGAAGGAGGTAGTATGATTTCTGATATAATGAAACAAACTGAAAATGGTAAAAGTTATCTAAATGAATTTAATAAACGACCTAAAGAATTGCTACCAATTATGTTATTTTATGGTGAAAATATGAGTGATGAAGAAACAAAACAATATACGGAAATGTTATGGAAAAAGTATGATTTCCCGGAAAAATTCACTGAAAATGATTATGATAAATTGGTTCATTGTGCTACCGATTTATTACAAAAAGATGATATTTATAAAAGTTTGAAATTAAATGCTGATTTTAGTAATGGCTCATCGTATGGTTATTTATATGATAATCCACCAGGAAATTCTGAAATGAAATTTGGTAATTTAAAAAATATTTTTTTAATTTAAATTTTAAAATTAAATTTTCATAATATTTGCAGGAACTCGTCACGGTGACGATGTTCATCTAATTTTAAACGATCCTGCACGTAATCTGACAGAGTTTCCATTTCGAGAAGATGAAAAAGATATTTCTAAAAAATTTGTAAAAATGATTGAAAAATTTGCCAGTACAAGGTCAGATATGAATTTTCTAAATTTGTCGATTTTGTTTTGTTAAATTATTTCTTTTTTAGGATTCCGCAATTTGGTAATTTTAATTTGGAAGCTGTACGACCTGATAATATTAAAATAGCTAAAATTACCAGTAATTCAATTGAAATGGTAGAATTTTCATAAAACTTTGAGCTTTTTTTTGCATTTATTTAATTTTTAAATTAATAAATTGAGTTTACACAATTTGTCTAAATATATTTGTCAAATTTTATTCAACTTTATCATATTATTAATATTTTTTTTGATAAGATTATTAAAAGATTATCATCAATAATACTTGTTATTGATGAATGATAACAGTTTTTATCATCAATAGCAATAAGTCATAACAGGTTTTTTTAATACTAAAATTTCACTTTATACAGTTTCGTACAGTTGAAACCGGACTTAATGAAAATCAAACTCAAGTCGCTTTTGCATATTCATCACATACGCAGCTATTGAACATAATATAGTACCAGTATCTTTAAGCATACTTTTCAGCATATACACAATTATTCAACACAAATTTTGGATATTAAGATGATAGAAAATAAACATTACCCTGTAAACAACAAGAAGTATCGTTTTCGATTCGTAAAAGAAATTACTTCCTCATACAAAACATCTTTTACGATTCGTTTAGATTAGGTGTATCTTTTTTATGTCATTTACGATTCACCAGTCACATGATAATTGAAATCTAAAACGAAGTTTGTGTAAATATTGGTAATTCGTTTTAACTCCGTTTGAGTGAATCATTAATGATTCGCATTTAACGTATCGTTTATGAATCTCTTTAACGAAACGTTTATGGATCTCTTTTACGTCATTGTTAATTTAAAACTGCATTAAAGAACAATAAAAGACCTGAGGACATTAGTAAGTGGAAAAGCGTAGCATTGGACAGACGTAATTGGAAAAATATTGGTCATCCTAAAGTTCATCCCGGACTAACAAGCCAGTGATGATGATGGTGATATAATATTTATATATATATTAGTAAAACTTCACTTTCAAATATCTTTTTTAAGTAATTTATGATTCGTTTTAGGTGACCTTCATATCTAAAATTAAACGGTACTTCCGTTTCATAAAATAGATTTATTAGGTTAATTGGATTTAATATTTTTTTCAAACATATTTCTGCATTAATTCTATCTCTCTTGCATTATAGCATTAGTGTACTTAATTTTATACAAAACCGCATTTGCATTTTGTATATCAGTACAATAAATTTTGTAATGCCAGGAAGTCAATAATATTTGTCTAAAATTCGCTATTTACTGTGCAAACCCAGAAATTCATTTACTAAATAATTGAAGAATATACAAGTAAATATTTTATTAAATTCCTAAAAATTTAAAATATATTTTTTCCAAGCATACGAAAATAAATTTTCGTTATTTTGCCTGAAGTTACTAAATTTAAATGTTAACTAAAATTTTTTTTTATGTTGAAAATTCTTACATGTATTTTTAATTTTTATACCATATACAAAATAAAAAAGGATTTCCTTTTTGTATGAATTTTTTGTCTGCATGTTTAGCATAAAAATATACATAAAATTTACAAAATGTAACATAAAAGTAAACAAAATTTACATAAAATGTTTATATTTTTATTAAAAAACTAAAAAAAAAAAATGAATGAAAATATAAAATGTTTATCATTTTGAAATTTCAAGTAATGAAATAAAACCATAATAAAAATTTCATAATAATTTTCAACAGCAGAGTTTAAATAATTAATTTCAGATTTTATAAAATTTATAATATTGAAAATTAAATTTATAAATATAAAAGTAATGATTTTTTCTTATCAAAGACAACAATTTATTGGGTTATTGATGAAAATCTCTCTATCAGTCATGGTCCTGGAAAATTTAGTGAAATAACTTTCAAATTAATCAAGTAAATTGAGATATATGCTTTGGTTAAATTGTTTTAACCTTTGGTTGGTTGGTTTGAGAATAGGAATTTAAGCGTCCAAACCTCGTAACGTTACCCACTTATTTTATAAAGTTTATCAGGTTAGCAGGCCTTTCATTGCTTACTTCTATTAAAAACCGAAATTTTTTAATCTTCTATTACACAGAGAAAGACAGTAACATAAAGGATGTTCAATTGTCTCGTCATCCTCAGAACAGCTTCTACAAGCGGTTTCCTTTGTCAGTCCTAGTCGCACGGAATATTTACGTAATAGTAAATGCCCCGTGACTAATCCTGTGTACAGTCTGAGCATGGCTTTGGTCGTATTTAGAATACTTCTCGATTGCTTAACCTTTGGTATTGTAAGTTAATAACATTACTTATTCTGAAAAATTGTTTACACAGATTAATTGAGTGCTGTAATTGGTGATTTTAAATTAGTACGTTCATTCAAGAGAAACTAATAACTTATTGTCAATAACAAAAATGACTTATTGTCAATTTTCATTAAATTCATTATATCATCACCAGCTATGTATAGACGATTTGTAAATTCGTAGTATTGTAGCTCATTTTTATATTCTTCAGTTTTTTGAAGGATATTCATCGCAGAAATTTCATCGTGATTTAATTTACAGAAAATAGTATGAAACTCTAATTTTAAAATTAGTAATATCAGGGGTGGTTCAAAAACATTTGACCATCATAACCTAAAAAAGCCTTTGATTCTTGGGAGACCCCTAATTAAAGTCGAGCGATTATCTACACGTATAATTATAAAGGATAAAAATTATTGTCTAACTAATTTCGGTAATTAATGTTAGTTGAAAATTGGATTTGTTAACTAAAAACATCAAAAGAAATAGTTAAATTAAAAGCATTTTAAAAAAATAGACTGGGGCTAGGTTAACAAAAATGTTTTTGAGCCACATCTGCTATTATTACTTTTAAAATTAAAGTTTCATACTATTTTCTGTAAATTAAATCACGATGAAATTTCCTGCGATGAATATCCTTCAAAAAACTGAAGAATATAAAAATGAGCTACAATACTACGAATTTACAAATCATCTATACATAGCTGGTGATGATATAATGAATTTAATAAAAAATTAATACAAGTAAACCAAGATTGATAGAAGTTATGTTGAAAATGAAATAAATGCCGAATTACTTTACATTTTGTCCAAGAGCTGGCGCTAAAATCTACCATTAATCCATATCAGATTCTACAATATCGCATGGAAGGTTGAGAGAAAATAAATTGATGGCATATGAAAGCAATCTTTACATTAAAATATAAAAATTATCTAAACGATGACCTGGTCTATGAAAAGTTATATTGTAATATTAAAATTTTTACTTACAAAATAAGTTGAAAATATCATAAAAACTAATATAACTTTAATGTAGCTAATTTAAAGTTAATTAATGTAAATTTTCTGTAAACTTTAAAATATAAAAATAAAGTTAATCCAAGTGAATTTTTTCTAAATATATTTCGAAAATACTAAATGGCAAAAGATCTTAATTTGTAAAGTTTTTAATTTCTTTAACAAATTTTTATATAAAGAAAATGCAATTTAACACTTTTTTGTATAACTTTTCCATTAAGTTGTTTTCCAAGAGTTGTAAAAGAAAATTGCTAAAAATTTGATAAGAATAAGAAAAATGTATATTTGTATCATCATAAAATATTTTAATTCTAATAATACTTTCTTTTTTTTATGTTTTTAGGGTAGTAGAATATAATAGTGACCGTGACTTGATATTTTTACATATTACAAGATGGCCTCAATATAAATTCTAGAGGGTTGGCATTAAATAAACTCCAAAATTCATTATAAAATTATATTTAAAAGCATTCATAAAATATTTTAATAATTAGTTATTATAAAATATTTAAATAAGAACAGTCTGCTTAGAGGGAATAGCAAACAAAATGTCAATTTTTTATACTTAAATCGATCGAAATGCCTTCTCTCGGGAAATTAAATAACAAAAAACTAAAAAAATATATAAAATTAGTTATTGTTTATGTTTATAATCGACAATTAAAATTTGATAAAATTTGTTTTTTTAGTTAACAATAAAATTAAGTTAGGTTAATATAATAATGAAAATGAAAGTTCTCATTTAGTATTACTTTTCACTGTTGACAGATGATGTTGCTGTTGTGCTTAAATCTAATAATTTTGGTAGCTGGTTTAACTATTGCCACTGAAGATCCCATAGTTTTGTTAAAAACTGGTTTATTGCGTGGTAAATCAAATGGACATTATTATTCATTTGAAGGTATTCCATATGCAGAACCACCAATAGGAGAAAATCGTTTTCAAGCAACTGTTCCATATCTTCGGTCATGGTCAGAAATTTTTGATGCTACAAAATTACATGAATCTTGTATTCGATTAGATCCAATGGAAACAAATAATAGATCATCCCAAGCTGTTTTAGTTGGTAGTGAAGATTGTCTATATTTAAATATTTATACACCGGATATTGAAAATTATAAACTTTATCCTGTGCTATTTTATATTCATGGTGGTGGATATATGTTCGGTTCTGGCGATGATTTGCGAGAAAACATTTTAATGGAACATCAAAATATGATATTAGTTACATTTAATTATCGTCTGGGACCATTAGGTTTTTTGAGTACTGGCGATGAAGAAATATCTGGTAATATGGGACTAAAAGATCAACGATTGGCACTAAAATGGATTAAAGAAAATATTCGTTCATTTAATGGTAATCCAGATGAAATTTTAATAAGTGGATTTTCAGCTGGTGGTTCTAGTGTTGAATTACATTTATTACAACCGGGGATCGAGAATTATATAAATGCTGCTATATCATTTAGTGGTTCTGCATTTTGTCCATGGGCAATGGTCCAAGAACCATTAAAAGATGCTATAAAAATGGCGGACATATTAAAATGTCGTGATAATAAAAATGATCCAATTGCAACTAAAGAAATTAAAGAATGTTTAAAGAAAGCGCCAGCCAGTGAATTAGTTTTAGCAGTTCAAGAATATTTTATTTTTTTATATAATCCTTTTCGTATTTTTGGTCCAGTTATTGAACCAAAAACAGTTAAAAATGCATTTATTACAGAGAGTCCAACTAATTTGTTTAAAAAAGGTATTCGATCAAAAGTACCATGGATAGTTGGTATGACTAGTGAAGAAGGAGGTGCTATGATTTCTGCTATAATGGAACAAACTGAAAATGGTAGAAGTTATCTAAATGAATTTAATAAACGACCTAAAGAATTGCTACCAATTATGTTATTTTATGGTGAAAATAGGAGTGATGAAGAAACAAAACAATATACGGAAATGTTATGGAAAAAGTATGATTTCCCGGAAAAATTCACTGAAAATGATTATGATAAATTGGTACATTGTGCTTCCGATTTATTACAAAAAGATGATATTTATAAAAGTTTAAAATTAAATGCTGATTTTAGTAATGGCTCATCGTATGGTTATTTATATGATAATCCACCAGGAAATTCTGAGATGAAATTTGGTAATTTAAAAATAATTTTTAAATTAAAATTTTAAAATTAAATTTTCATATGTTTGCAGGAACTCGTCATGGTGACGATGTTTATCTCATTTTAAACGATCCTGAACGTAACCTGACAGAATTTCCATTTCGGGAAGATGAAAAAGATATTTCTAAAAAATTTGTAAAAATGATTGAAAAATTTGCCCGTACAGGGTCAGATTTGAGGTTTCAAAATTTGTTGATTTTGTTTTGTTAAATTATTTCTTTTTTAGGATTCCGCAATTTGGTAATTTTAATTTGGAAGCTGTACGACCTGATAATATTAAAATAGCTAAAATTACTAGTAATTCAATTGAAATGGTAGAGTTTTCATAAAACTTTGACCTTTTTTTTACATTTAATTAATTTAAATTAATAAATTGAGTTTACACAATTTGTCTAAATATATTTGTCAATTTTTATTTAACTTTATCATATCATTAATAATTTTTTTTGATAAGATTATAATACTTGTTATTGATGATATGACCTTTTAGTACTTATCACATTTTCTCTGTTTAGTCAGATGATTCTACATATTATATTAATTAAAAGCGTTTTATTTGATGCAATACGTTGTGGATGACCTTACTTCTATGTGTATGCGTTTCAAAAAGTCAAATGCGTGAAATGAATGAAGCAAACATGGGAAACGATTTGGACAGTGAGATAACTGCCGGTGAATGAACTTTAGTTTTTTCTAATATGGAAACAGAATACATAATATAATATGACTTGAAAACCGGTACGTCTTTTGGAATTACATGTTCGAGACTGTAAACTTCTCACTTAACATTGAAGATACAAAAGTAATGTAAGCGCAAGCCTTGAAAAATGTTCAAAAAATGCAAATCAATGAAAAGAAAATCAATGCTTGGAATCACTGCACAGCAAAAAAGTTACTTCTGAAATTGAACAATGTTGAATATTAACCGCCAGAGCTAGATAATATCAATAGTAGTCCAAATATTGATAAATTTTAATCAAATTTTATTAAGTTTTACAAATTTTGATAAACCTCGTGAACTATATGAACAGTTTCGATAATTTCTAATGTATCCATTTCAATTTATTTTACAACACAGATAAAACTTATTAATTTTACTATTATCAAATATTATATTGACAGATCTGCAATTATCTTCCGTCAGCTTTGGGTTACGGTAGGTTATGACTTGGCGGGAAATAATAAATCTACAGCTAGAGCTATCGGTTTGCATTCACATTACACTGGGTCTTAAATATTGAGATGAAAATACTTCCAACTACGACACTGACATAGGTTCTAAACATTATTATATTATCCGAAAATTTATGGCGTGGAACGCAAGAAGCTTTATCGAGAAGTTTTAATTTAAATTTCCAAAAATAAAAAACAAAAATTTTGGTATAGATAGTACAAATTTAAGGAAAGCTTATTATTCCATCAAAAACTTAATTTGTTATTAAATATTTTGGTTGAGATAACTTCTGTTGAACTTGATAAGACAAATATCTTCAGCTAATCATAAATTTGACAAAATTATATAAGATTTTACGTTTACCAGCCAGCGATTTCTTTTTTCCAAATTTAGTCTTAATCTCAAATTTGCCGGACAATGTTGCTGTTGTGCTTAAATCTAATAATTTTGGTAGCTGGTTTAACCAGTGCCACTGAAGATCCCATAGTTTCGTTAAAAACTGGTTTATTACGTGGTAAATCACATGGACATTATTATTCATTTGAAGGTATTCCATATGCAGAACCACCAATAGGAGAAAATCGTTTTCAACCAACTATTCCATATCTTTGGTCATGGTCAGAAATTTTTGATGCTACAAAATTACATGAATCTTGTATTCGATTAGATCCAATGGAAACAAATAATAGATCATCCCAAGCTGTTTTAGTCGGTAGTGAAGATTGTCTATATTTAAATATTTATACACCGGATATTGAAAATTATAAACTTTATCCGGTTCTATTCTATATTCATGGTGGTGGATATATGTTCGGTTCTGGAGATGATTTGCGAGAAAATATTTTAATGGAACATCAAAATATGATATTAGTTACATTTAATTATCGTCTGGGACCATTAGGTTTTTTGAGTACTGGCGATGAAGAAATATCTGGTAATATGGGACTAAAAGATCAACGAATGGCACTGAAATGGATTAAAGAAAATATTCGTTCATTTAATGGTAATCCAGAACAAATTTTAATAAGTGGATTTTCAGCTGGTGGTTCTAGTGTTGAATTACATTTATTACAACCGGGGATCGAGAATTATATAAATGCTGCTATATCATTTAGTGGTTCAGCATTTTGTCCGTGGGCAATGGTCCAAGAACCATTAAAAGATGCTATAAAAATGGCGGACATATTAAAATGTCGTGATAATAAAAATGATCCGATTACAACTAAACAAATTAAAGCATGTTTAATGGAAGCGCCAGTCAGTGAATTAGTTTCAGCAGTTCGAGAATATCAAAGCTTCTTATATAATCCAATTCGGGTATTTGGACCAGTAATTGAATCAAAAAAAGTAAAAAATGCATTTATTACAGATAGTCTAACTAATTTGGTTAAGAAAGGTGTACTATCAAAAGTACCATGGATAGCTGGTCATACGGCAGAAGACGGTGGTCTTTTAATTGCCAATTTAGTGCAAATAGCTGAAGAAGGTGGTAACGAAATTAGAGAAGCATTTAATAAAGATCCTAAAAAATACTTAGCTCTTATGCTTTTCATTGATGAAATTAAGAACAAAGACGATATCAAACAACATATGGAAATGTTATGGGATGAATATGATTTACCAGAAACATTTACTTCAGAAAATGATTATGACAAATTTGCTAATATTTCTACAGATATATTGCTCAAAAATAATATTTATGAAAGTCTTAAATTGCATGGAGAATTTGGAAATGGTTCAACTTATGGATTTGTATATGATAATCCGGCTGTTTTCGGTTGGGGAAATTTTATATCAGGAAATAAAAAAATGAATTTTGGTATTGTAAAAATAATTTAAAAAAAAAATTATATTTAAAATTATTTAAAAATTATTTCTGTTTGGTTTAGGAACTCTTCATGGTGATGATGTTTTTTTGATTTTAAATTATCCGGCACGTGATTTAACCGAATATCCTTTTAGAGAAGATGAAAAGGAAAATTCTAAAAAATTCATAAATATGATTGAAAAATACGCTCGTACAGGGTAAGTGAAAATTTCAAAATTTAAATTTGTTTTTGATTAATATAAATTTTTGTTTTTGTGTTATACCAGGATTGCCCAATTTGGTGATTTTTATTTGGAAGCAATAACACCAACTAATAATAAGTTAGCTAGAATTACTGGAAAATCTATTAATATGGAAGAATTTTAAGAAAATAAAGTTTTGGCATGAAAAACTATAAAAAATCTATACACGTTTTTTCAAACCATTTTGAAATCTGCGAAATACATTTAACGTAAATTTAATATTGTTTGAAAGTAATATGACCAATAAATAAATAATTAAATAGTTAAATATTTAAGATATTTTTATTTAGAAATTACGAAATTAACCCAAATAGTAAAATAAATATAAATTCCGAACAATTTCCTGAACTGGAATTAAAATTATACTGAATTTTAATACAATTTTCAAAGTTTTTGATTATTTTTTTTATCATAATTTCCAATTACAATATAAATATTTTTTTTTAAAAAGAAATAATCCTTAAAAATTTATCTTACGATGTTCTAATAATCTGACTTAAATTGTTATTTGGGGATATTAATAAATGAAAACAAAATCTATTTAATAAATGGAAAGGATTTAGTCACGTTTCATCCATTATGGTCAAAAGAAAATCTATAAAAATGAATTTTTCTATACGCTGTCACACCTTAAATTGAAAATTTTACATTTGGGTTACTTTTCTGTAATATTAAAATACAGAAAAAAACCAAAGGTCGATGAATTTTGCTGATGAATGAAATTGGGAATTATTTTTTATTCATTTTCATCATTATTATATTTTCTTATTAAATGAAAATGATAATAATATCTGTAAAACATTTAAATTTAATGTAACTATATAGTAAAATTGATATAGACATTAAGATTTTTGTATAGAAAACAGATGGTAATTTTAGCACTCCTTCAGAAGCTATAAAAAAAAAGGTTTGTTTATAAGAAACGTGACTTAATGTAAAATTTAATAAATACTTATAAGTTCAAGAATTTTTGATTTATAAAGTGTTTCAGTTATTAAAAAGAGATCAGAGTTCTAATCATATGCAACTAACCGTCAGGTGATGTAAAGTTTAATTGCTGAAAATAAAAGGTTTTCGAACCAAATTGAATTTAGGTTGAATAATTTTCATATTGAGTCAAAAATATATATATTTTTATACCTTTAACAAAAATTTAAAATATTGGCTGTAGTTATAACTTTCGTTGAACACATAGTAACATTTTTCAAATTTGTATTAAAAACTTGATAGTTTAACTTTTATACTGCCCATACACGATACAAACTGGATTTTAATAAATTATATTTTCACTACACATTTTAACTTGGTTTATAACCGATATTAGAATTGTTAAAAAAATTTGTTTATTGTATTTAATATGTAAAGCTGAAACCAATAATTTTACGTCTAACTGAAGTTAAAGTTAAAAATAAATTTACTTCTTCACTTCAACTGACTACTTCGAGTTTTGATTTTAAAAATAATTCTTTGTGACAGTAAACGTCAAGAAAACCTTTCATGCATGTGTATTCTAAATTGATTCAAAAATGAACTCAGTTATATATGGAAGAGTTCAAGTTCGAATCAACTATAATGTTCCATTATTTGACAAATTGTGGATTCAAATTGGATTCAATTCTGATAAATATTTCTTATTAAATTTTGAATCAAAAATTAACTAAAATTGAATCTAAAATGGAATAATTCTGATACAAAAATGAATTTAAATTGAATTAAAAGTGAACTAAATTTTATTTAAAAATGAATTAAAATAAAAATAGTTTTTAGATAATAAACATTTATTTAATTATAATTATTAAGTATTATTTTTTTATATTACATATTTATATAAATTTTTAATAACAATTTTTTAAAATTCAAATATTTTCCCCTAAGTTTTCCTTAATTCTCGTTATTCTGTCCGTTGCCATAACTCAACCATTTTTATATTATGTTCAATAGGTGACTTGGAATCAGAAAAATTGAATCAGAATGGTGCTTGAAAAGAAACGTCATTTTGGTTATACAATTTCCCCATAACCTCATACAACTCAACTAACAAACATAACTAACGATCCTTCCCGTCCAGATAAATAAAAATATTTTAATATTTCTTCAAGCGATTTGTCAACTGTCAAAATGGAAACGATATAACTTAACCAAATTGTCAACACGTTGAGAAAACGGATGTTACATTTTTTAAATATTATTCTTTGATATGTTGTACCCCGCCTTAAGATGATTCATATTTGATTTAAATATTATTGAATATAATTGCGGTGTTGACAATTTTATATTCAATAACATCAAATTCAATACAGCAAATCCTATATATGAAAAACCCCTAATAATTATTGTGTCTTGTACGCTAGGATATAATATAAAAGTATGTAAAATAAATACCCTACCAATCGGTCGAGTATTACAGAGTTTTACTATAATATTGTAAAAACAATTAATTATTAATTTGATTATCAATAATTTAGTTCTGTTTCATAATTTGAATTTTATAGCAGTTATTATAATTTTTGTGTATATTATTTAAAACAAGTTCAGGAAAATTTAGGTCAACATTTTCCGATTGTTCTTCATTGTTGTATATAATAAATCAGTATAATATTTTTAAAAATTATAATAAAAATAAATAAATAATTTTGTATTTAGTGATGGTATATAAAATTCTGAGTAAATTTTGTATAATTTTATATAAATATTTTTCAATATTCATTTATATTCAAACTGGAAAGATGTAATTTAAATATTTTGATGAAATATGAATTCCATTAATTTTTTAGGGAATAATGTAAAATAATTTGGATATAATTATAAAGTCATGGCAGTAAATAACTATAAACTGACGTCAAATAATAAAATGAAATTTATTTCAAAGAGACGATTTACATTAGCATTATTTTAATAGTATTTGGAAATTATTCGCTTTTCAAAAATTTGTATTTAAAGTGATATTTAAAGTGGGCATTATGAGCGGTAGTGCTGAAACCGCATCTAAGCTCCTTAAAAAAACAATTTCAATTAAGAATCGGTACCGCGCTCCTGTTACTCCACTTCAATATTAATTTTCGAAGAAGTACGACCCAATATAAAGTTACACGAGACTGTACGTCTAACGATTGACACTAGTGAATAGCTCTAGGATTTGGTGTACCAAAAAAACTTCGAGTTTTACTTGTTAAGAAAACCATTTAACTGAAAATGAGCTTCATTCATTAGCATTTTTTTAACATTATTAGAATTAAATAAAGTATATAAATGAAAAATAGCCTCCCCTGTATAATTGTATAATTTGACTACATATGGCCTTAAAAAGAATCGTTTCTTTCTTAAATTTTTAAATACAATAAAAGATCTAATTTTAAATTCAGTACTGTAAATTTAATAGTCAGACCTCTTAAGTAAAGTATTTTTTGCAGCTGAGAATATTGCATACAAGTACAAGTTAAGTTACAAAGTAATCTAATTTAGAGACTTTGCGTAAATACAGAAAACAAGATTGAACTTTCTATCTAAAATCTTTTCTTGCTTCTATATCCAAAGTTATGCAACATCATAATAAATTCCATGATTTTTTATATTATTTAAACTATTATAAAAAATATTCTTTAAAAAGTTATTTTTCACATTTTTACAAATTTCTTTTTTCTTTTTATATAAACGAAATCTAATTACGAAATTGATTTAAATTGCAACGAAAAAGAAATATCGAGTTTTATTTTCTGTATATGTATTATAGAAAAATTTGTTTAATCTAAAATCATGAGACGTCGTAAAATTGTATATTTAAAGAGGAAATTCGTTTATCTATTTAAATAGCAAAAAACCTAAATTGTAACATCATGTTAACTAAACATTATAGAGTATTTATGTAAATTTTTTCAAATTACATGCAAACTACATGCATTTCTACCGGTGTTAGCTATTCTATATAGTAACAACTAAGCATTAACATATTTTTTTTTCGTAAGTCAATAAGATTAAAATTTAAGGATATAAAGATATAAAAAATATATGTTTTTTGCTTTTATTCATTAGATACCTAAAAATAGGTCACAAAGAACACAGTAAATTTGATGTAATTTAAAATCATCCGGTTAAAATGTTATATAGCACGACTATTTTATAACCATTAGGAATTAGGTTAATTCTTTTATCACTTCTAGTTTCTGATTCTGTACCATCAGCAACAATACAAGAATCTTGAAATAGGAAAAAAAATTAAAATAAATTTCTCAATTTAAATTTGCAGTGTTAATTAATGTGGATTGAAACCATTTAATTTAATTATTTCTAAAAAAAAAAATATGTTTGCATGTTTTGTAAAACGTTCTATTTTTAAATCACTTTATTGATGAGCATTTTATTTCATCATTTTAAAAATCAAATTGTTATGAAATTTACAATTCGGGACAAAGCGGGACTTCGCATCGATGAAATGGAAAATGTTAGAAATCGGTGTACGGTTTATCGGCACCATACATACGAGATACGACGAAGATTCATTTTTATATAACCTGTCACGATAATAACCTGTCAAATTAATAACCTCTGTCACTAATAATCTATATAACCTAAAATTTGTTTCGCATCAAACATTGTTTGTACCTAAAATTCAGGTCATTTGACACAGTTGGTTTCAGACTTTACATACTTACATGATTGCGCTCCCCAACCTTTTGGAAATCAGTTTTACATAAATTAAAATTTTAAATATAAGTAAATACATTTAGGATTTTTAAGTAAATTATATTTCAATATTGAAGAACAAATTAAAATTAATTAATCTACGAAATTTGTTATAAAAAAGAAAATGGGAATTGATTAAAAAACTAATAAATCTGATTTGGCTAAAACATGAACTTTCATAACTTTGTTGTACTATCTATATCGATTCTCATCTAAAAGTCATTTCCAGATATTCGAAAACATAATATACAGAAATCCTTCACGAAAGTGGTCAAAATGGCATCCTGTGGAAACAACGAAATTATTTTCTTAAATTCAGAATTATTTAATACAATAATATGGAAATAGCATACATTTTTGGACTCCAAAACAAACAAATTCGGTTGTGATCAAAGATTAAGCTGCTGTACAGTTTTCGCACTGAATCATTTATTTAGATTTGCTGGAAAGGAAGCTCAATCTGTGCGATTGAAATTCAGAATATTTCCAGATTGATTTTTATGTTTGTGTATATTTTATCAAAGATGGCTGATAAGTAAATAATGTGTTTATAAATTTAAATAATTTTAAATATACTTTTTAAAAATTTTCCACGAAGATGGATGAAATAATTAGTTCAGATAGTGAGGAGGACCAGCAAAAAATAATTTATAATTTTATTGGTCCTCCTCAAACTTCTTTCTGGTATCTATTAAAACATATCTTTTCATAAATTTCATAAATTTATCCAGTTTAAAAGACTAAATTATTTAATTGTACCGCATCATAAATAAATATTTTACAAATTCACATTAGTTTTCATCCATTTTTGTGATTTCTCTGAATAAAAATAATTATATAATAAATATTAATTTTATTATTACTGACAATTTGAATATTCCATAAAAACAGCTCATAAAATATAAATAAATTTTTGTTGTTGACGGATTTTCATTAGCGATATAAATTTTATAAATAAAAATGTGCCAGAGTTTTGTGGTTTTTCGCATAATAAAATTATTTATTACTATATTGGATAGGTCACAAAATGATAATTTTTTGCCATCCTTTACATATATATTATTGAAGGGATGAAATAAAATTTTGTTCCGGTAATAAATCCGTTTGAATTATAGTGACCCACCATCTTCCACTCCTGTAAAACAATTAAATATTCTTAATAATATTTTAAAAATATTGAAATCAACATAATTAATTTATATTAAAATTATTATTTTTTTCGTTGTTGATGTTAATAAATATTATTTTTAAGGATTATTATATTCGAAAGTATTTTTATTTACAAAAAGGATTATCGTTTTAAATATAACGAGACCTTACATCTCGCACCGTAACAGGAAGTGTGTATATTAAAATTATTGTACATCCTTAATTGAAATTTCAATAGGTAAATTTATATTAAATAAAAAATTATTCAACACGTTGGTTGGTCCTCGCGATTTTAGCATATTTTTAATAAGCAAAATAACAAACGAAATATGATTTATAATTTTATAGTGAAAGGATGTTAAGAACGTTACATTTATATAGCAAATTCTTTTTTCAATTAAAGAGTGTATGGTGTACATACTCCAATGGAAATTATCACAACTTTGTATGTTGTAGTGAAATAATGCAACAAGGTGTAAACATTATAGTATTACTTTCAACTTACTCTTTATTTTTATTCCTAGCACTTTTCTGCTATAGTACTATTGTAGAAATTATTAAAACTCTGCAATTACCGAAAACTCTCATACATTCTTGATTTACAAAATTGGGGCATTGATATAATACCACAACGATGAAAAAATATGGCCTTATTTCCAAAATACACTAGATTTTTCTATTTTTCACTAAAATACACTTCTTATGCTTGTCGCTCCATCGTGAAGTATATAAGGTGAAGTTAAACCAATGAATTGTATTTTCATCTAATCAGATGTGGAGTACAATGAGTCCACATTTATGCCTATATAAGCTATAATAAAAGTAATCACCTATAAATATTTTACACTTGGTTGTTTGTGCTTCAAAGTTTAGGTACCTCTCAGTTTAAATTTTGTTTTCTGAAAAGTGGAAATTGAAGTTCTATTGTGTTGGCGTATTTTACCTAATATTTTCGTTTAACTTCACTCTCTAACTTCAAGCTTATTGAAATTGTGTTAGGGTTGCTCACTTCAAATTTTAGTAAGTTTTCTTTGTCAAACAAAGAATTTATGAGTTCACGCTGTCCAATTAAAATTTGTTTTGGGCTGAGGTTGAGAAGTATCAGGTATTTGTGCTATGTTGCCATTTATTATGTAAAGTGAATTTTGTTTTAGGATATTACCAACAAAACTAAATTTTAGTTTCTATTAACATAACCTCTAAATTGTTATATAATTATTTTTTGTTCTTTAATTTGTTGGATATATAATTTATATATCTCTAAATAATGAAGAGGTAGTTGTATCCTGGACTTGTACTCTGTTCTATGTATACACAGTGTTAAAGGATATCCTATAAATGAATTTGAACGATTTATGTTAGGAATATATTTCAAAAATTACATTCAAATTATAATTCATGATATTAAATTATTATAAATATGTAAATACGAATTTTAAATTAAATTTTGTTGTTAAATTTTTTTTTTGGTTTATTGGTATATGAATTTAAATATTATATAAAAATTTATGTAAAAATTGTTATAACACTATAAAAAAGAACGACCGATTCATTTTTTTAAGACATTTTCTTGAATTTAAATTAAGTGGAAAAATTTAATTTGCATTTTGATTATAAAAAGATTTTTGATTGTAAATATTTAGATAAAATATTTATGAACATGAAATTTTATTAGAAAATTTACCAATATTTACGAACTGATCAATTTTTTATAAAAGCGTTTTTACTCATAAATAATCAAGCATTTTCAGTGGTTAGGTTAAGATGAAGTTTAATAAAATAGTTTATATAATATTCGCTGGCTTGAAGCTATGTTTTCTCAATTAATTACACAAATAAACAAATAAATTGTAATTATTCTAAAGAGGTTGGTTTGAATGAAGAGGGGCTTAGGGCCACCACGTACCGAGACTGCTTATTCCCATTCTACCCTTAGTCAAACGGTACACAACTGCAGCACATCGATCCAAACCACTTCCTTTATAAACGAAGTCAGACTGACCGACTTCACTTTACCTGCTTCCCAAAAATTTGTTATAAAATAACATTCCAAGTGTTTCAGTCTTCTACAACGCAGAAGACTAAAACGTTCAATTAATGTGAATTATTATATTAACTTCAAAAAAATCTTGCACCTACAAGTAATTTGATGAATTCATTCATTCTTCAAATCTGGTTGTAATAGTCACTATCAGTTAAAAATAAGTTTCTTGTAAGGAGGAGATCTAATACTAGAGGATAAGGAAATACAATTTTTCTATATGTTATGTACAAGCGGCTGTGTTAACTTATATTTAATTTAATATTACTGCAAGCACTAATATTCAGAATATCAGAATTTTAGAATTATATTTTCATATGGAAATGAATCAACTTTCCATTTTCAAACCAATTTCTTATTTTATATATAATTAAGAAAATATTTTGTGAATTTTTTACCAATTTACTTAATTGAGATTCCATATCACTATTCTAACAAATTTGACTCTCTTATCCCTGAAGTTTGTCAATTCTTTTACATATAGGAAAATTATTTGACACGGATCGTTATTTTCAGAAGACGAAAAACATTTTTCATTTCCCATGTAAACATTTCTGTAAAATTACTAAAAATCATACTGAAAATTGAAACTATCTAATAATAATGACTTTAGTAATTATATGAACTCAGTTTTAGTAAATTTTTTCTTCTCGAAAGAAAATCATTTTCAGCAGTAATGCGATTCCGATGAGTTCAAAAAAACAAATTAACCTCAACAAGATATAAAGTAGACATGGGTTGAAAAATAAATAGTTTGTATCTAAAAGAAATATTCATCAACTTGTGAATATTTGTTGGTAAGGATAAATTAAATTTATATAGAGTAACCGATATAATTATTGACACCCAAGAAAAATTTTGGTTGTTGAACTACTAACTACTGTGGATATTATGGCAAAACAATTTTTTGATATTTATATTTTAATTCACAATTTAATGTAAAAAATCCAGTTTTTCTAAAAATTTGATGAAACATTAAACGAGTGTCTATATTGACATTGTGAGCTATTCATATTGACATCGACTGACTATAAGTATGGATTTTGACACTATGGTAAAACTATTGAATGGGTTAGAAGAAGTATAGCTATTTTCATAGTAATGAATCAAGAAGAAACAAATATTTCAAAATTCAATGGATTTATTGACACCCCTAAGACGTACAAATACTGTCAGGTGGTCGAAATATATTAATGAAGTGCATCAAAACTCTAGCAATTATTGGCACTATTTTTAATAACTTATTTTATTGGTAATAGATTAATTTTATTTTGTAGGCATTTCTTAATTGTTATGACACATATAAGATGTGTAATATTTTGGTTAGTTAATGACAATCAATTTATATAAAAAATAAGTGACAGGCAGAATTTACAATTAAAATGTTTAGTTCACAAAGTATAAATTGAAGCTTTCTGAATTAAAATTGATTAATATGAATTACAATTGATACTTTCTGAATTAAAATTCATACATTCTGAATTACATTTGGAAAAGTTAGTAAGAGTTTATATAGTTTACTTTGAAGCTAATAATTAGTCAAATGAAAATTTTAGTTAAAGTTGATTTTAAAATTGAATTGATATTAATTGTTTTAGTTCATATAATGATATTTCAGTAATTGCCACAAGGCCACAACTCCATTTATCGAGACATCTATACCAGGTTCATTTGCTGTACACTCAAGGGCAATTGTAATTTATTTCTTTTTATTAACATTAATTTCTACATAATTTTCTTTTTCCGTTCAAAATTTTTATTGTGGTTATATAATATAAATACATAATTTTATTAAATATTTATTTTCATATTACTGAATATTCTGTAGAAATTGAAAGGAGAAATATATTTAAACTACATTCAATTTTAGTAAATAATCAAAAATAAAGAATATTAATGGCCAGTAATTTTAATGTATGTTCTTTCCCAACAAAAAAAATGATATTTATTTACATCCCCAGCTATAAGTTTAATTATATAGACCACGAAGCCACGATAGTAAAAGGAAACAATTTAATGATTAAAACGTGGTAACCTAAATTACGTGAACTGAAAATATTAAATATAAATTATTATTGTGAATTTATTATGTATTGAGGAGGAAATAGGCATTTAAAAATAAATTTTGTATATAGTATTTTCAAATAATATAAATAATCTAGGGATTTGCGATTCAATTAGGATTTTAATAAACAATTGCTAATTACATATGAGATTTTTGTTATAAATATTGATAATTTATATTTTTATGTAATGGAAATAACAAAATATAAAAGGATTTTAGAAAATTTATTGAAAAGTTTGGACGTAATTTGTGTGCAAAGTTAAAAATAGTAATTAATCCTTTCGCAGCGAAGGTGGGACATATAAACGTACACGTGATCTATTGTTTCAAGTATAGCTGAATCACGTAAAAAAGTATCCAGTTTCGAAAGGGTTAAGTGACGTGAAGAATACAATACCGAGCCTAACTGAAATCGATTTACTACTGATCAGAAATATTAAAGACAGAATTCAGAAAATTTGGGATCTGGTCAACCTAGCAATGAAAAGCGAATATTTTGAACATTTCGGTGTTGGATTGACTGCTGAAGATGATATGTATAATGTAGAGTCTGAAACCTAATCTAAATCAAATAAATGCAACCTCAATTTGTTAATTCACGAGGACATAAGATCATTTTCGCCATCAGACAACATTTTTGGATGCAAATTTTAGTTAGTTTTTACAAACTTCAGTAATTCTCTACTTACTACTTCAAATTATACATAAATCAGAAGCAATTTGTATCTCTAAAGTTTATTAAACTTTAACTAAATGGAAAAGTAAATACACATTTCAGAAAAAGTTAAATTTATGTTTAAAGTTTAATAATTTTATTCTAAAAGTTATGCTATTTCGGGGCCAATAATCTTTAAATTGTAAAAGTCTGTTATTTTAATTGAATACTCACTTTTATGATGTTTAAATAAATTATTCGCACTTAAGAAAACATAATTTTTCAAGTTGTTAATGCTAATAGCTATCAAAATTTTAGATCACTTAAGAACTCATTCATTTTTTGTGAAACAATTACATTCAAGTTTTTAGTGAAATTCCACAATTTTGCCTTTATTCCAGAGAAAATTACAAATTTAATTATCCTTAAAAATTATTTTTGAAACTTTGAAAACAAGTATAAAAAAATATGGTGAAAATTTCCTTTAAATTTCCATTACACGAACTTCTTAATGGATAGACAAAGCCTGAGGCAACTTGTCATAAGTCGGATTCAAATTTTCTTTTTTTTATAATGTTTAACCCCCCCCAAAAATACCAATAATAATACCACAATTTGGTGACTACAATTATCCTTTATTTACACGTGCCACGTGAGCATTTTTTATTTTCATATAAATATGGATGGAAAATGGTAAAAATCCATTAAAATGGACTTTTTGATACATAAAAAAATAAAAGGTTTGATTTTTTTTTTTCATCGTTATGATTATAATGAGCTTATAGGCTAAAAATTGGTCCAAAATTGGTTATTAGAAAAAATGATTTTTATGGTGAATACGTGACTTCAAAATATATTGGATTAAAAGTTTCTTGGGTTTTGGTTTACCATACTTTGAAAATTTCAATATTGATAAAATGTATTGATATTATAATTGAATAATATCAAAATTATATTGGATAACTTGAAATAAGTGATCATTATTGCATAAATGAACTAAACATTTTTCGACTTTATATTTTAATGAATTATTTTTGGGGTAAATTTTATTAGAAATTGTACAATGAAATTTTATCAAATTTTCTAGTAAATGAAAATAATTTTAATAATATCGATTAATTACGGATTAATTTCCGTAGAGTAAATATTTAAATAAATTGTTTTTGATGATAATAATTTATAGATTTACAATTTTATAGATATAAAATTAGCTAATATTGCTTAGTTATTTTAGCTTATTACTTTAAATTAGATTTGGTCTTACATTAACTAAGAAATGCCGCTTGTTTCAGAAAAAAGGGCGGCCAGAACAATGTCAGCAATTCGAGAAACCTGGTAGAAAATTAAATCATTAAATCGTCGCTGCAGTACATTCTTGCCGTATACACATTTAGGGGATTTTGATGTTCAAATACTAGTCTACAACTTACAAAAAACAATATGTTTCGATTGTTCTAAGTCTGCCCTGAGTGCATGGAGTTCTTCGCTGATTCCTTTATTTCTATTCATCCACCTAAAAAATCCCTGGGATAATAACATACAATATGTAATACTTTTTACCAATGAATGTAATTGGGGATACGGTATCAGATACAACGTCTAAGTCAATTATTTTTGATATTAAATTTTGTTATTTTATGTATTTAAAGTTTCCTGTCGCTATTGTTAAATTCTCTGGAAAATCCTGTAAAGTGTAAACAATTTCTTATATAAATAACTTTTGGTTAAATACGCGGTAATGAAAACCTTAGTCAACATTTTTTAACCACTTTGGTTAAAATCAGTAAATTTAATTCTTAAAATATATTTATACAAAATTTTGATTATAAAAATTAAATAAATAAAAATTATTTGTCTGAGATTTTTCCTTTTTATATACAGATAAATGTGAATTTTGTGATCGATTGACGGATTTTGAATGTTATTTATTGAAATAGAATTAAATAATTCGATGAATTGACGTTTTATGTTTATTATATTTTTATTTATTGTACAAATTGTATTTAACAAAACAAAAAGAAAAATGATTTTCTATCAGAATAGACAGATCCAGAATAGAAACATAAAAAAAAGTAGCGAAGCTGAAATTTTATTGAATTTATTGACTGAAGACAGTTTTTTGGTATCCTTCGAAAGATTCGGTATAATAAGGCCAGATATTTGGCATAAAAAAGATGACATTTATAAAAAGTTTCAAATTTTGTCTCTGTAGTCTGATTGCAAATCCTTTAGCAAGTTCGATACTTTATTAAAATTTAAACTATTTTGTGTTTATCACTTTTAAAAATAAATAATTTTTGTATTTCTATAATTTTTTTTTATTTAATTTTCTATTCGATTTTCTTTAATCCTCGATAATATTTTATTTTTAACGATTTCCTTTTCGGAAACATATTTATACATTGTATAAATAAATTTTTTCATGAAATTTTGTCAATTATATTAAATCCTTTTTGAATAATAGTCACATTGTCTTGTGTATTTGTATGCTTTCTAAGGGTAACTACTGTACTGCTATTCTCGCTATTTCTTTATATTTAACAAAATTTTATGAATGACTTGTCTATATTTTTATTTTCAAGGATTCACAAAGAAAAAGACTTTATAAAATAAAATCAAAATTGATGGAATTTTTGGCGTCTGTCATTCATTATTGTATGGTTGATGAAAAATGTTTTCTTTCTGGAAACCACAAAATATTAGTTTTTTTCTGTTGTTATCGCAGTTGTTAGTTAATTGTATAAGGAGGCCAAGATAAAATATTTCTGATTTGGCAGATGTTTTTCACTTGTATTTATAGATATGGACCATAAAATATAGGAGAAAGAAATTACAAAAAAAAAATATATATCATTAATAATGATTTGTGAATGAAGGAGAAAGGAAAATTTGAAAATTATGAATTCATGAATTGTTAAAAACATGATATAATAATGTAATTAATTCTTTAAAGAGTTTCTTAAGATTGTGTATATGGAAAGTTTAAATGAAATATGACGAAATTAATAGTTTTGAGACATTTTACTGCAGTTTACATCGAATTTCATGTTAATTCTCTTATTAAAAAGAAAGATTTGCATATAAATAAATGAATAAATAAAATAAAACTACAAGTTTTAAGTAATTCAATTTAAATTTAATATAATTTATAAGTTTTGATAAAATAGGTTCAGTCGGCCTCGGTATTTCTGTATAAGACGTACTGTTCTACCATCACTGAGATTGTGGATTCGATTCCCGCTGAAAACACGGATCTGACATGTTACATTATTAATAATTACAATATTTAAAAATAAAAGCGAATCATGTAATTAAAAATGGTTGGTTTCGATTAATATTTCATATAGACCTCTGGTCCACCATTAATATGGCCAGTTTTCCTATACATTTAACACTATGACACTAGGTATATCTTTGTTATGACCAGTTCTCGCTAGCCAAGTCAAAGTTTCGTAATACTGGCTAGATTTTTAACTGATGGAATTAAATTAAGTATACAAATGCGTATTTATAAATAACATATTTGACTAATTGAACATCAAATTTATCTAAATTATGATACTGGTCTAATTGTTTTGAATACTCACTAATAATTTTAAATGATTAATCAATTCGTATAAATATAACTCTATAAAAATAATATTACCATTTATTCATAAGTCTAGACAAAAATAATTGAATATATTTTTTTTTGTAATTTCGGTAAATTCAAAGAAAATATCCAAATGAAAATGAAAATTGAGCTTATTATTTTGTTAATTTTGGTGCAATTGTGAAAATTTCTTATTTTCTTTTTTACATAAAATACAATTTGAAATTTATATTTTGCAGTTCATTGTATGTTAAATTCTGTTTTAGATAAAGAAATGAGAAAATTTACAAATTGTAAACATCAATCTCGTAGTGGTACGTAGAAGAATGCCTTAAGGATAATTTAAAATTTATATAAAAATATTAAAATAATTTGAAAATTCCAGTTTTTAGTATTGAAACATCTAACTATCTTTGCAGGAACTGTACGGAACAGGGCCAAGAAGAAACTCTTGAGTATCGGCGCAGCATTCTCGCGATAAAAAAAACATGCTTCTTGGTGAAAATCACAATCAGCATGATTCTCAAGTTCGCAGATCCCACGAAATCTTTCGAGCTACCTCCACAAATGACGCTTTACCCAAGAGAAGGGTTTCATAGCTCTCAAGTTAATCATACCACTAAAAGACCGGCAGTGACCTATGCAGCCTTCGGTCACCGCTCTAATCTAGGTTTGTGAAGATTCAACCACTAAGTGACATTCGGAAAAATTTCCATGTCGAATGGATATTACAAGTATATTATTTAGTTTACTTAATTAAAAAAATACGAAGAGGCAGACCCAGCTCAGGATGAAAAGACGGGGTTACCAATGCTATTTCGAAGTTTCGCACAAACAACTGGAAAGGAAAGGCACGGGATGCTAGATCGCGACCGATGGAAAACCGTTCTAAACTAGGATAAGAGTCCCAGCGCCTTGCAACGCCAGGAAAGTAAATAAGTAATCAAAAAATGAATCAATCTACAAGTTTATGAATCTGTTAAATTTTGTGGTAATTCCTAAATAAATCATTTTCATCTTTATACTCATTTAAATTTTACTTACAAAATTTCTGAGAAGATTCTTCAGAAATTTTTTCAATAGAAATTCTTGTTTTTTTTTTGCCGAAGAGGTTCAAGTGGCTTTGAGGATCTCTTCAATTTACATAATATTCACGCCATTATGATTCCATTTTGTTAATATTTACGTAAAATACAGAAACATAAATAAGATTATAGCCACCTCTACTGAAAATCTCTACTAACTTCAATTTTACATTTTTACCACAATATTTTATGGTTTGCTAGGTTAATTCCTATTCAAAATTTATGTCCAATATAAAGAAACGAGAAAATGCACTTTTCATTTTTCTGAAATTTTAATGTGAAAAGCTTTTAAGGATATTTTGTAATATTGTGATTTTGCAGTAGTTCTTTTATGTAGAAGTATTTTCTAGTACAAATTTCGAATATACAATAATTCTAAGGAATTACCAGAAATATTTTATATATTTCTATGTAGTAGCACTTAACAAATACCTGGACTTAATAAATTATACCAATTTTAAGGACTCTGTATATAAGTAAAAATGTTGAGATTTCTTTTGAATACATAATTATTGTAAAATATTTTCGTGTTAGTTTATTGCCACAGATTTTTTGATTGGTTATTTTATTTAGAATTTCTGTAGAAAATAATTTTTGTTATTTAGAATTATTTTGAAAATATAATTTTGATTTTATTGGAACATTAATCCTGTAAAAAATTTGGATCTTTCAAAAATTAAATATTTTGTAATAATTATAATTAGTTTTTAAAGATTTCGAATTAGTGAGCTTATACGAACGAACTACCCAGTATTCATGACAATCTCAGTTTAATTTTTACTTTTACTATTTATAACCATTCACGTCAATATCAAGACTTGGTTTGTTGGTTGGTTAGAATGAAGAAAGATCACAAAAACCTTCACGTACCAAGGCCACATGTACCCGTTGTACTCTACCACTGGCGTATACACATAATTTTTTTAAAGAACGTCAGCCAATCCTATTTCTTTCATGAAAGTCATCAAATTTTCGAGATTTAGTTTTCAGCCTCAAAACACTTGTCATTAAATGACATTCAAAATATTTAAATCTCCTGTTCCTGACAGCTGGACACAAAACATAATTCAGGGATTCCTTCTCATCGTGACAATGCATATAATATGAAGTACTTCAATTTTGTATCCATACAAATTAGATAGATGTGACGTTACTGAACTCATTTTCAGAGGTAAATATAATGTTAATAAAAAACTGTCAAGAAAGTGGCGGTCGGTGGGTTAATACTCGGAAAAGTAAAGAAAAATGTCATTAAATATTTATTTTTAGTTTTAAATTTAAAAATTTATTCAAAATAAATTTATTTAAGTGAACTCGGTAGTTTCACTGCATGCAAGGTTAATTTTATTTTCATTGGAGTTCCTGAAATCTGGTGTCAGTATGTTATGCTGCTTCCGAAGTATATTTTATATAAATACAGATTGGAATCGTCGTAGTTTTCGTAACTTAAAAGATAGGAAAATTTTGAATAATTACTGTGTTTTTCAAAACTGCAGTAGGTACCATTAATTAGAAATATATATGATGAAAAAAAATTACTGTTGAACCTAACTACGAGTTAGTCAGCTTCTTAAATATATTAAATATATTTTTAGAAAATATAGTTAAGAAAATGTTTTTTTTTTACCTTTATTCAAATGATTCTATTTTCTTGTAACCTTAACCTAAAAATATATTTCAATAAATAACTAGCCAATTAAGTTTGTCTTTCCGCATGACCAAAAAAAAAAGGACCAACAGTAAACTAAAAAGGAATAAATATAGAAATAAATTCAATGAATTAATATTTTATATAAATATTTTATTTTGTGTATCGTTGCGTTTGAGTAATGAAAACCAACTGACTCAGCGTATTTTTTTGTTTTTGTTTTTATTACTAATAATAATTCACAATATTTTGATGATATAAGATTTTGTTTAATGGGATCCGCAATTTAATGTCCAAATAACATGCCTATTGCAATTTCTAATTTGATTTTGTAAATATTTTTGAAGTATTTGAGTATCTAATTCGCAAAAGTCCCTAATTCAGACTCAACCTATACCGTCTTTATGGGTTGCTTCGTGGGTAGATTGCTGAGTTCGTTAAGGTAATAGGCTGACGATAGAGTTGTATGAAGTGTACTATAACCTCTTTCTCGCGCGGTACTCTACAGCTGCGGCCTGATTTGTTAAATGGGAATCAATCTACAAAATCTATAAAAATTAATATCAATTATTAGCTACTGGTGAACTCTTCTTTGTACAATACTCTTACTTTTGAGAACTAAAAAATTATTTGCTGAACTCTCTTCTTTTTATTTAGATATTTAGCGGTTATTAGGTTGATATTGCTAAATGACGGAACTTAAATCTATCTTACACACTGATATCTAAAAGGATAATTACTGTTTCATTAATCCTTTGCAAGCACACGTCACGCCTGACTTTTTCCATGAATCTGAGACTATAATGAAGTTACATTTAAGGAGCTATAGCTATCTAATTTTTAAATGATAATCTTACTTAATCTGCAGTAGCTTGTACGGACCTTAATTTGGGAAACTAAATGTCTATATTACAATAAATATTTATATTCCTATGACAAAAAATAAAATTTATAATTTTTGTTCATTTCAGCAAAATAATTTTTTTATTTAATATTTTTTTGAAGCAAATTTTTTCATATTTTCGTATTTACTTTGAAAAAATTGTTTTTTTTTTTTTATTTATTTTCTGTTAATAAATTCCCTTTTAGTTTATTACATAAAAACAAAAAGGACACACATTTTTTACGTCTGTCCAGATTCAGAGTTGTAGTTAACGTGATTTATTATAATATGAAGTTACGTTTTTAAATATTTTTTCAAATATATTAAATTTAAATAATAAAAATTTAATAAAATATGAATTTAAGGTTGAATTGAAAATGACGCTTTTAGGTCTTAAGTAAACTAATGAGATGAATATTGCGTACCCGAAAGATCAAAAGATCAATTGTACAAAATACGCATCGTCCCAGTACTGAATTATCGGGTAGATTTATGGACAATATCCAATAGAATTCGTAGTAATCCCAAACTGGTGAAGAAATCTCACATGTCGTGTGAAAGGAAGATACAGTTCTGGCCAAAGCTAGCGTTGACTCCAAATTTAAGGATAGGTGCAGAAGAGGGAAGCCGAATCTCCGTTGGAAGGATGTTATTGAAGCGGATGTTGAAATGGTTAATATAACCGGAAATTGGAGAAAGGTGGGCGAAAAAGAGATCTCTGGAAGAACTTTCTTTCATCGGCCCAGTCTAACTGAAGTTGTAGCGCCGGTTACGTCAGTAAGTAAAAATTTATAATAGATAATATTAAATGAATACTAATTTTTAATTTTGAAACGGCAAAGTTTTTTAAAAGATAATTTTAAAAATATTGAACAGCAAAGATTACAATATGCGTCCTAGCACTGGTTTCATACAATTCTTGGAAATATTGATTGTAGGCAGTATTTTTCTTGTATAGTATTTTACAAGATTGTCCGATGAAGTTATCAATTTCTATTTTCAACTACGTACATCAATTTAATGAGAATGGAAATCTTGTTTAACGTTTGCTTTACATTAAAACTCACGGTTATACTTTACTCCAACACAACATAGAATTGTAATTTAATTATATTATTACCAACCACCAATCAACACATAAAAATATTCACATTTTGAGCTAAAAATATAAAAATTTATAAAAAGAAATTCGTCCATGTCCTTTTTATATATTGTAAATAATTATTTCTGAAATATCTCTACGGTTTATTGAACTTTTTTGTACATTCCAATTAAGTGAAATTGCCAAAAGGATATTTTGTTAATTAAAAAAAAAAAAATGGTCGAAATACTTATCATAATTTACAATATTTAAAAATTAATAAAAATATATTTATTGGATGAATTAAATTTAATTGTACAACATAAAAGCCAATAAAATTTTTGCACAAAATAATATAATGTAAATAAAATAATTATTATTTTTTTTAACTGTATGTATCAATGTCCTTTTTGAAATTCATAAATTCATTGCATACCAGCAAAAAAAATTCTACTCAAAAACTAAATCAAATATTAATCACAAAAAAAAAATAAAAAAAATTCCATTGCTTTATTAGAATCATTAGAGAAGAGTCCATTTTCTTTTTGGAAAATATCAAATTGAAATAATTTGGATAAATTTTCAAAAAGAAATAATATACAAACAAAAATTTGTGAAATTTAATCAAGAAAATCCTTTTTGAATTACTAAGAAATAACAAAATTGTTTCCCCATTAAAAATACAAATAAAATAAAAATATATTTTCCGTTTTTAATTTTCTTTAATTTTCTTTCAAATGGGTTCAGTTTTTTTTTTAAAAAGATTACATTGAAAATAACTGAACCAGGACAAAAAAAAAAAAAAATTAGGAAATCATAACAATTTTCCATTTTTGTATATATAGAAAGGATATTTTTGTTATTCTGTTCTATAAATTAATTCTTATATAGTGTAAATTTTTTATTTACGGAAGTCTGTGAGTTGAAAATTTTCAACAGTGCTGTATTATTTGGTATATCTCAAGAAAAAAATTATATTAGGTTAGAATGAAAATTTTTGTTTAATGAAAATATAAAAAATATTAAAAAGTCTTTCGGAAAACCATGTAAAATTATTTTAAAAATAAATCTGATGCCAAAAATTATAAAATTAATTTAAAGTAAATTGATACAGAAGCATAGCTTATACTGACTGGCACCACTTCAAGAACCATACTTTACCTTTTATATACAATTTTTAGACTGCGTATTAGTTTCCGAATAAAGAAATGTGATTTTGGTAATTCGGAAATCAAATGAGTTTTACGTGAATTTAATATAATTGTTAGCGAAATATCGTAGCAAATTATAAATATAGATTAAAAATAATAAAAATTAGTTTTGAGACTAAAGCTCGGACTACAATGTATTGATCAGTTTAGCTTCAAATCGATTCGTAGCAAATTGACTGGTTACAAGTGATTAAATTTGTCAGATTAAATTTTTTTTTTGTCTTTTTTATTAGTTCTGCATATTTTTTATAAAATTTTCCTCACTCATGTTTCATCGCTCATTCATCACTTTTCTTTTTCAAACTATCAAATTTCATTTCTCTTGACATTTGGTTTAGTTTGGATTCGTAAAATTACAATCATTACAAACTCTTTCAATTTGATTCGTTCCAAATCGATTTCAATCGCATTTATCTGTCCACTCAATCGCTTTTCCATACTGAATTTATGTGAAGACGTCAAATTTGAACTTTACTGAAGAAATCGATACTGATCTGATTGATACATTGTATCCCAAGTTTAATTCAATTAATTGATTGAATGTTCTTGAAATTTTATAAAACTTATTTAATTTCTTATCAAATTTGTGTGAATTAGGAAAATTCAGTTATTATTGAAGCTGAGTTATCTTTGAACGCTAACAGGAAACTCGTTTAAACATCCCATAATATGCCATTAATATTTAATTTCACATTCTATATAATATTTATAAAATTCATTTTCTAAAAACCACCTCCTTTTTCTGGTCTGTATAATTTCCACACGTTCTTCCTGACTTAGTATATGTATATAAATAACAAAGATTTTGTATTTATATGCTTACGTATTCTGCGAAAACTTCAAAATAATTTGCTTCATTATAATTTAAAGAAAATTAAACCAACAACAAGAATAGAAATTAAATATACAATTTTCATTCATGAAAAAATATAAAAATTAAAAAAAAATTATAATATTAAAATATAATCAGAATTTTCATATTTCTGAAAATGAAAATTATAGTATATTTCCAGTAATATAAATTTATAGCAATGCAGTAGAAAATTTTCTTAAGAAAACTCTTTCTCTTCATTTGTGATTTTTACAACAACACCGGAAAATCATTTTTCTTTTTGTAATGGTTTCATTATAATAATGAAATTTGTGCCAGAAAATAATTTTATTTTAGAAAAATTATATTTTGAAAAAAAGGATATAACGAAAACTAGCTGGAAAATGGAAAAATAATTTTGGCATTCACATTATAGTAAAATTATAAAATTGTATTTCATGTCCTTGTCATGATGGCGACATATAATATTAAATATAAAAACTAATTATTTTATTATTAAAATGTCATTAAAAATAAACCATTAATTATAAAACTTTTCGTATATTTCAAATTTTGAAAAATATTAGAATATTTTCAATTAACATAAAAACATTTTGCAATATTTCATTTCGATAAAATTGTAAGAAATTTTAATTTATCCTGTTTTTCATAACAAATTTTGCAAATGACCAAAAGGAATAAATAATTTCATGTTTTTCAAAACAAAAAGTTAAACCCAATAAGAAAAAAAGGACACTAGTCAATATTATTTACAATTTTTTTTATTTTGTTATTTTAACAAATTGAATCCTTAACGAAGAACACATAAAAAATAAACAGAATAAAGAAAATTGAAAATAAAAAATTACAAATGAAATAAAATAATAAAACTATAAAAAATCCTTAACAAAATTGTATCCTTTTTCTAACATTTCCCGAACCAAAAACGATATAAACCCAATTTATTATATAAACGTAATTCATTTTAGTTTCCTCAATAAAAACTATTACTCATCAGCAAAGTACTATGTTTAGTACCGAGGCACTGCTGAAGAATTAAATGCGTTGACGGACAAACTTAAAAAAAGATGAATAAATCTTGAACAAAGCTAAATTATTTCTGTGTTTATGAAATTGGGTTAAATGTGAACTGTTGTAAAACATAAGGTCAGCTACAAATATTTCAAATGAACGAACTTCTATCCTCCTCTGCATCACAAATACAATGCTTGAAATAACTGCTTCATCGCTTAGTATGTGCGCGTATATTGGAATTATTAACCTAGATCATCTTCAGAGACACTGTTCGGTACTCGAAAAAGAATACTAAATGTATCGTATATCCATCCTTTGGCGTACATTCTTTATAGCAAGCCTTCAAGAAAATTTTTATAATTTAAAATTTTTCATTTAATATCAAAGATTTTGGTGGTGGCAGCACTTTTTAACTAAACTAACCTTACCTAACCTAAACATATAAATTTTTGAATCCACAAATTTTTTATATACACATACATATATGCTCTATACACCTACACATTCAAATTTCGATTTGGTACTTTATGTCTTTTATGAAATATCCTTTCTAACTTAAGAAAATTTTGTATCTAAAAAAAATATTTGAACTGTTTTTTTATAGGATACTTTGATAGTTAAATGAAAAATTTAAAATTATATAAGGTCCATTTATAGACCTATACATTATGTTTCAGCTAGATCTATTTATAACTATATTTGTTCAATTTAAAAGGATACTAGTAACATGAACATATAAAAAGATACAGTAAAAAGGATATTGTAATGTTGTTCAAGTACGTGCTTTAAAAACCAAAAATTTTCATAAAAAACATATTAACAAAAGTTTTACTAAGACAAATATCTTTTTAGTGTGAGTACGGATTATTAACAGATTCGGTTTTCTACATAATTAAAGAAATTCTAAAGTGACATATTAAAAAAAAATCCTTAATTTGTGTATGAAAAGTTTATGTTCTTGTGAACAGAAAAGGAAATCGTAGGTTATTTAAAATAAAATTAAGGAAAATTAATTTTTTATATTTTTGTTGTAAACAAATTTGTTCTACAATTTATATTACTCCTTAAATTATTATGTAAGAGTCCTGGATGAAGCAGACATACAATAATAATCGTATTAGTGATGTATATAAGGATATAAAGGATTTAATTTATGTTTAAATTTAAATACATTGGACAAATCTTACTAAAAGTAATAAATTGGCAATATTTGAATGAAAAGTGAGTCATTTCTGTATTGTAGTCATTCTTTACAACTAAATTGCTTATTATTACCAAACCTTATCTAATTGCATACGTTTATCTTATATTTTTGAGGATTTGAATAAATTATTTTTTCAATGTTTTGGACTAAACTTATCCAGTTTAAAATCTAGTTCTGTTTCTGATTGCCAAGAATATATATCTTTAAAAATGCTAAATTTTAGCTAGAAAAATCTTCAATTTAGTTCGATGATCGAAGTTCGAGCAGAAAAATCATAAAATTAACTTTTACCTGTTTTTAAATTAAATATTTTCATTAAATTTAGAAAATGTTCATATATTGTTGTATTTTGGTATTAGAAAGTCATATCCTTAAATTAAATTGAAATTGCATTTTTATCATTACCTAGTATGGCCCCTAACCATCAAATAATTAATTCATATTTAGCAGAGTTGCTAAATAATGCATTAAATGAGTATGAGTTTTGTCATGGAAATGCAGTTCTCCCTTCGCTCTTATTATTCCGAAGAACATTTCCAGTGGATCCTGATTTAATCTAAGAAAAATTAATTTTTTCTAAATTTTAAACTGACTCCGAACACAATTTTGTTTATATTTATATTAACTTTCAGTTACATATCAAAATTGTGGGCTACGGATGACGTACCTGCGCAGTAAAAACCAAAATAGAAACTCGGAATATATTACCTTATAAATTCTGTTTATCGTGCTTAAAATCCAATTCACTAATGTACCAAAATTGCACATCTGTTTTTGGTGTGTCATCTTCAGATTTACGAAAAAACCTGAAAAAACAGAAAATAATTGTTAGTCATTTTTTTTTATCGCTGTCTTATTTCATTACAAAATGCTAGCATTAAATTATTAATATTTTCCAGTTTTTTTTTATTTCGTTAATTATACTGATAAAAACTCAACTTCTGAACTTATAATTCTTTTTCTTTTATATATTCCTATAAATAATTATAATTATAATCGAAAACAGAAGTCAGTTAAGTGAAATAAATATAATATTTAGTTCTCCTTCAACTTTACATAAAAAAAGTTTCTTCAATTATAGCTATAAGAATGGGATTCAAAACCATCTTAATAATTTTTCTATTTTATAATGTAAGTTTACAATAAAATAATAAAAAAATAAGCAGATTTTCATCATATTTTCCAGATAACGAATGCTCAATACTCTGAAACTGACGCTCAGAATTATGTTGATGAAGCAAATGATAATCTTTTTAGATATATTGATGAATTGATATCATTTAAATTTAATAAAACCGATTTAGAATTTTTCTTGCATGGTGATGAATTTTTGGAAGCAGCTTACAAAATTGGTGACCTTACTAGAAGAGCTCAGAATTTTCCATATAAAAATTATCAAGATCCGGAACTTAAACGATCTCTTTACAATATACAAAGATCAGCATTTTTGTCAATACTTGGTCGTGATAAGTTTAAAGAATTAGTAGTTCGGTCAATACAATTAACTGGGAATAATAAGCAAAATCGATTATGTAAATACATACACAAACCTTATGATTGTTACTTGGTTTATGACCCTGACATTTGGCGTATTATTTCTCAATTTAATGGTAAACCAGAGGAACTACAATACTATTGGGAAGAATGGAGAGATAAATTTAAGTATGGTAGGATAATAGTATTTCCTCGTATTATTGAATCATTAAAAACAGCAGCTAATTTAACTGGTACAGTAATAATATAAAAATGATGTATTATTTAAATTAAATGAACAACAAATTTTAATATTATTTTTATAGGTGTAAATAATTTGGAATTTTGGTATCAGTTATATGGCAGCGAATCAAAATTGATCGATGAAATGGAAAAAGTTATGAAAGAAATAAAACCATTCCATCAATCAATTCATGCCTTCATACGGTATGAACTTAGAAGAATTTATGGTGATAAAGTTATTTCAGAAAAAGGACCAATTCCACATAACTTTATTGAATTAATTCTTTCGCAAGCTTGGAAAGAGGATGGTATTCTTCAGCAATCTTATCCTCATAAGAAGTTATCTAATTTAAAAACTGAAGTGGATGAACATGGTCTGAAAGGAATCGAAAATATAATGGAATTGGCTGATGATTTTTACAAATCTTTAGGTTTAAAGCCATTACCAAGGTAAAATTATCTTTTCCATATCATATTGTCTGCAACATATCATAATTACAGTAATATTCGGTCAACAAATTTCATAAAAAAATCAAATGGTTCTGAATGTGAAGAAGAGATTTATGATTATACAACAAATGTTCGTATAGAATATTGTACGGAGGCAAATTTCGAAAAGTTTTTAAAAATGCACGGCTGGATGGCTCGAATATACTATGCTTATCAGAAGAAGGATTTGCCGTTTGCTTATTTTAAATCATATAAATTGGAGGAAGCATTTGGACAAGCTTGTATTCTATCAGTATCAACTCCGAAACATATCAAAGAAATTGGAATTCTACCTAACTATCAGTACTCTCAACAACATTTGCTTAATCGTTTGTTTAGAATGGTAAATTATGTGAAGTTTGTTAATGAAGTTGAAAGAATGTTGCTTCTTCTGTAAGTTGCTGAAGAGTTATTTTCATAAAGGTTCATCTTCTTTAAATATTTTTCTTAAATAATCTTTCGATTTTTATAATACATTACTGCAGTGTCATGCTTTCAATATGACGATAAGTTCATTATTTTAATTTGAAATGAATTCATTTAATTGTAGGGAATCCACACATGGTTCAATCTTCCTATGTATTTCGTTCATGCCAAATTAATGAATGATTTATTTGCTGATAAAATAAATTTTGAATCAGCCAATGAATATTATTGGAAATTAATGGAAGAGTATGTTGGTATCGAGCCACCAGTTGATAGAACTACATTGTCATTCGATTTACCATACAAATTTTACGAAAATTTTCAGGATAATGATGAAACACGGTAAGTTATCATTACTATAAATAATACTTATCGCCTCAATTGTTAATTTTAGGAAATTTATGTCCGAAATTATGGGATACCAAATTTATGAATCGATTTGTGAAAAGAGTGGACAATACATTAAAACAAATTCAATTCAACATCCTTTGAACAATTGTGATTTTTACGGATTCACTGAGATTGGTAAAAATTTAACCAAAATGATGAAATTAGGATCTAAAGTACCATGGCGTCAAGTTTTAAGTAAAATTACAAATGATAATGGTTTAAGTGGTCAACCCATTTTAGATTATTATGAACCATTAGGTAAATGGCTACAACAGAATATTATAGATAATAAAATATTTGTAGGATGGGAGCCAAGCAAACGAGGTTTGATATAATTAAAATATTTTAGTCTACGATTTTTATTTATTTTTTTAATGATTTTTAGTTTTAAATAAAAGAGTTGTTTCCGAAGAACGAATGGTGGCACAATTAACAAATTATGTTGACATTGTGGAAATATCATTGATGCGAAACAAAAATGTTCAACCATGATAAGATCGTCTTTTCGATCGGAATTCCAAATAGTCGACAAAATGTCATTCGAATATTTTACTAATTTTAATATTATTATTCACTTTTATATTAACATTCATTTTTTTTTGTAAGATTAATGACTTTTTTAATTATAGCTCTGCAATAATTTTGTTTTTACAAAATTAAGTATTTATATAACAAATTTATTAATTAAATATTTTTTTTTTAAATAGTACACAATTTTTTTTAAATTGAAACCGGATTACCACAGTGCACATCAGTCTGATTATTCAGTGAAATCATACTGATCGTAATCGCAGTCTAGTTTCTTAATTTTATAATCACAGTTGAAATGACAATCACTTTTATAATCACAATTGAATTTTATTCAAAGCTAAATATTTGAAGTAATTTTGGCTTTATTGAGAAGATGGATAACATTGACATAAGTCAATGAATTGCATAGTTCTTTAAAAACCATTAAATATTTTATTTCTAATTCGTTTTTTATTAGACAGAACGAGCTTAAATTAATCCATAGTACTAGGATAAAAAATATAATTCCTGGAAATGGGATGACCTACATTAATTCTGGTATATAAATTTTCTTTTAAACTGATTAATATACCGAGGTAGAATTTCTTTATTAATTTTAACAAGCTCTCTACTAATTCACTACTAATTCTGTAATATTTCTTTTTTATGAAAATGTTGGATTTTAATAACTTTATTGAGTTTTCAATAATGCATCAGATGTAGTTGTTCCATTTAGGAAAGTTTTCATACAACTAACTATTGGATCTTCATCTTTAGACAACAAGTATTGTGTTGTGAAACGTTTTTAATCTGTGTAGCTAGTATGATTAAAAAAAATTATAACAAATTGTACATTAATATTTTCATTTGCTAAGAAAATTATTGAGCTGCTATAATTTTTAAAGGTTTTTCTATATAGAAGTAACAAAATTGCAAGCGACCATTTTTAATATCTAGCAGCCAATTGCTAGATTCCAGAGGGATTAGCTGTGCATGCTCCATAAATTTATAAGCATTTCCTTTATTTCTTTTATCTTTAAACTAAATACATCCATATGAGTATTTTCTATAGGCAACTTTTCGACCAACGTGAGAAAAGTAAACCGTAGTCGTACAAATAAAGTAAATTTAAGCTAAAGGATTTCGTAAACTTAAATTGGAAATTCAAAAAGTAATAAATAACTGTCAGATTTGTAACATTGGTAAAAATGAAAGGAATTTTTTAAAAATAGGTTTTAAAATTTTAATTAATTTTCTATATATATCAAAAAATCATCATAATTTTGAATTAATCAATGTCTTTGCAATGATTCAATTTCATATTTCGAATAAAGTTTTGCATATATAAAAAAAACTATAAATTTCCCAAAATCATGACCGGATACGGATATGATAAATTGTTAATAAATTTTGTAAAATCTATTAAATTTAGAACATTTTTATTTTGTAACTGAGGTTTTACCAATTATACATGAAAATTATTAATTATGAAATTGAAATTTATCTTATGAAGAGGAAAATTAGTAAATTATGTTATAAAAATGTAATTGAATTAGTAATAAAGAAAATGTGTAAAATGTTAAATATTATAATTAATTTGAAATATATACTATAATTATAATATTCTACAAGAATATAATAGATAATAATTAATGAAATTATGAGGATATAAATTCATCATTTTGTATGATATAATGACCAAACCGTGACATTGTAAATCAATCTTTGGTCTACACTATCATCTCTAACTAATAATTAATTTAATATTTCAAATTAGTAAAACATTCAATGTATTTTTGAAATATATTATAATTATTCTTAGGAGAATTTATTTAAATTATCAAATTTAATTATATTTGTATCATAATTATTTTGTTAGGACGTGAATGGAGTGTAATTTATTCTATAATGGTTGACATAAATATGGAAAATTGGGAATGTGTCAACTAACAAAATTATAATTAATCAATAAATTGTAATTGAAATATTTTGAAATTTATGTGTATATGTGGTAAAACCAGCGAGAATTAATTATTATTAAATAAATTTTGACGAATTTGATGTTAAATCTGTAACAGGTTCAATTATTTATAAATTATGCAGAAAATATTTAAAAGTAAAATAAATAGAAAATATAATTTTAATGTCGAATATTTATAAATCACACTTGAGTTTAATATACGCTGATAAGTTGAGATTTCTTGTGTTCCAAGTCTTCCAATGTTTAATATTATTTTAAAGCTATGTCGTCTAAACGTTTTGTATATAAAAATCCTTTTTCCTGGCTCTGATCATCTACTTTAAATCAAATTGACGTTAATTTATCTGCTTATGCGACATTACTCCTGAATTATAGATATAGAAGGTCACTATATTAAATAGGATATTATAGCTTATAATATTTTGAAAGTCCTTTTTACTATACATTTTATTTTACACAACACTTTTTAAGAAATGTTCTAAAACTTCGAAAATTTTGTCATAATTCAATTAATTCTTTAAATTACTAATTTTGTTTTCAAATTTACTTTGAATTGTTGATTTTCCATTTTCCATTGAATTGTATAGATTTAAAATTCATATTTATTTTCATTGTAAAGTAAATTTTCTTAATTTCATAATAAATCAAATACCAATTAGATTCCAAAATAATTTTCGTATCCAAACAAAAATATTTAATTAGTCAAAATATAATTTAAACTTTGTTTAATAATAAATGAAAATTAATTTTATTATTATTATAAGAGTTTTTAAAAATAATGTCCTTTAATATTATTTCAATTAAAATTATAATGAATATGTTCATTTCCAAACTTTGAGTCTTACAATGTTTACTTAAAACAAACTTTCCTTACAATCTACATAATAACATCATAAATTGACTTTATGATAACATAATCAAATATAGAATAATTTTATTAACCGATTTACGTTTCAATTAATTTAGAAATCTATTTTGATAATTTAATGAAATTCAATTTTTATAGTACATTTTAAGACAGAAAATCAAAAAAAAATTCTAGTCAATTAGAATTATACTTTAGTTTAAGTTATATGTCTGGTGGTAATGAAAGTAAATGACGTTAAATTGGAAATATTTGTTAAGGATACAATATCGATCACAAGAAATATAAAACCGTTTTTTGTATCCGGGGATGGAAACATTAGAACTTAAAAAATCATCAAAAACTGTAGAAAATAATTTAAAGTGTAGAAAATAATCACAAAAGAGTATGCAAGTATATTAGGTCGTACCACATAATTTAGTTGTCGTGGGTGTATGGAGGAGGTCGAGGAGACAATGTAATATTATTATGCCATTGCTCACCGGTGCAATACAAAAGATTTAGAACATTTGGTAGTTTCTTTTTAGGGTATCTTGAAAACGACGGGAAACTAAAACCGGTCAATATGATATGGTTCGTTGAAGAAATGAGATGGGCCAACACGTTGTACAATAGACTCATTGTTATGTGGCCTATGTGCATGGGGGTCTCGCAATTTCCACTCCTTTAGAACCAATCATCCTACTAATATCTCAACTGACATAATAATCAGTTTCTAAAAAAAAAAGATTTGACTAAAATTTCATTTAACTTGGGCAATATTCCGATTAAAAAGTTTGACCAAAAATTACAGTCTATTTAAAAATAATGACTAAAGGTTCACCGTTCACGACAAAATTATATTTTCTTTAATTTTCTTAATAAAATTTTGTCCAAAAATTATATTCTTTTTCAAAATATTCTCAAATAATTAAACATTTTGAAATAGTATTAGCCACCACGGACTTAGTACGATTATGTACGATGTACGCTAATTGCTTCAACAAATTCTAATTTTAATCACCGTAGTTGAAACAAAAAAAAAAACTATTTCCAATCCATAAAATTATTAAGAAAAAATGAAAATGAATTTTTAAAAAAGTATATGACAATTTTTTGTATGGAATTCTTGGTTTATTAAAGCCACCACGGATGAGCAAATTTAAATCTGTTATAAATACTGCCAAAAATTAACAAAAACTATAAAAATAATAATATAAAAGAAACAAAATTTTATGCTAGTTTTTGCATTGCGTAAATACCAGCCAAACATAAAGATTTTCATTTGGCGCAATAATTAGTTAAAGCGTTTAACGATTTAATGTTTCCTCATTTTTTTTTTGTTAAATTGCTTCTCATTTTCAGTAAAATTGTTTTTATTTGGCAGACTAGAATACTACTACCGAAAACAAACTAGTAGGACAAAAAAAGTTATGGCATTTATGTATAGTACATTTGGATAAAATAAAAAATGGAGAGAACTGGCATCCTAGTGTGATATTGTGTATTCAAAAAAATGCTTGGATATAAAAATTGATTTGAATATAGTTGTGTGTAGAACTTTTTTTTTATTTTTGGTCAAACCAAACGGATTTTTAGCTATTACATAATTTGGTTGATTATTTTTAGTTTCCATTACGTAGATGTTTTTATAGTGAATTTTAAATATCTGATTGAATAGTCATTAGAGTTCTTTAATACGGAATATGTATAATACTCTCATAGTATCGAAGTAAAAATAATAATTGTGGAACCAGAATTAAACTTCTTTTAAAAGTTAAGAATTCTTCGGTCGTTAATAATTTCAACTCTATAACCAATTCTCCATTTTACTGTTTGTAACAATCGCGAATAATGCCAGGCTAGTTCATTGAAATAGCTGATGCATTAACTGTTGCTAATTATGACATTCTGTCTATTTAATCGATAATGAGTAATTATTACCGGTACGAAGGACATTTGCTAACTGGTATGCTTAATATATTTAATGTTCTATAAACTTTAGTATACTGCTATTTTATGCATGCTACCATCATTTGTAAACTTTAGTACTGCCATCATGCGAATGTTTTGATAACGTTTTTAACATAATTTAATATAATTATGTGACAATTAGTGTTACTTAGAAAATTCGTGTTTACTAAGTAAATTAGCGTCTAATTTAATTTTTTACTTCAGTTTACTGATGACATATAGTAATGTCCTTCAAAATTTACATGAAATTTAGAGGATAAATAATATTTTATAGTGTGTGAGTTTGATAATAATAATATCTGAACTTCATTTTCATTGTAATTAGCATAATTTCTGAAAACCGTTGGCAAATAAATGTCATTTTGAATTTAGCTAAAAACCATTTTTCCTTTATAATGTTGACATGACATGTCAATTATCAATTTATTTTAAAAATTCTAGACAATACCTAAAGAAAACATCTAAAAGTTACTTATATTTGATTAACCGTATCGCGATCATTTAAATTTATCGAGAATTTATTTCCCGACATATAATCTGAAAGTAAATTTGTCAAATGAAATAATATGGAAGAATATTTTCTCAACATTCATCGTACTGAGAATAATATTGGAAATGACTCAACAAACAGAGAAGTGATATATGGTCCCAAATATTAATATTTTGTTCTGTCGAATAAATAGACAGACTATCATGAGTATTGGCGATCGACCCTTCAACTATAGAATCAAATATGAAGTGACATTTTTTTAATTGAAAAATTGGCTTTATCCAGGACAATGACCTAAGTGCCTTACATATTTAAGGCACTTACGATTAAAAAACATTCAGGGACAAAAACAGCACTGTAGTCGTGAAATGGTTAATAAATATCAATTTTAATTTTTTTCAGTTTTATTTTAAAATATTCTAAAAAATCAAATAAATTTTATTATGCACGGTTTCTACTATTTCAAATTTAATGCCAATCATTTGCAAATTGACACATTACTTTAGTTCGTGCATTGATTATCATATTACCTTTCCTTACAAAGGTACACAAATATTTACTGTATTCTTTGAAATTTACAATTTTAAAAATTTCCATCTTTTAAAATCTGTTTTGAAAATAATTTGAATATTAATAGAAAATTGAAAGTTTGTTCAGTTCATTTACTCTTCATTTTATTTATAAATATTGTCTGGTTTTGAAAGGCCAATTATTTTGTCTGATTTTAAAGTAAAAAAGTAGAAAAAAATGAAACTATTTTCACCATAAAATTGATTAAGGATATAAACTTAATTTAGCTGAAATTTTTTTTTGGTAATTTTTGTGGCTAGACTTGATAGCCTTTTGTTTATTGTATACAAAAATTACTGGAATTTTTACGTATAGTAAATTGCTTGATAAATTCTTTTTTGTATAAGCTAAAATTGGACATTTTTATTGGTTTTGGGTGAGTCCTATTTTTTTTTTGAGGGTTTTTATAAATGGAAAACATAAAAACAAAGAAATGTTGAACGTGAAAATCTTATTAAAAAATTTATTGTTAATAAAAGTCAGACGGTTTTAAAAAGAATTACAGCAATTTTTATGAAAAAAAAAGTTTTTTAACCTTTTCCAAGCTATAAAATATTGCAAACAATTAGATGAGACTTTTTATAAGCTATCTGTGTTTTGTAAGCCCAAAGAAACAACTAAAGATTTAAAATAGCACAGCTGATGATATATAAAAATCTAAAATTAAATTTTGATAAAACCCAAAGTTCTATAAAAATAGCATAAAAAAAACAAGAAATGAGCCAAAAAATTTCAATTGCAGATACTAATTTTATATATTTTGTGCAGCGGCTGTACCAATTTCATTCTATAAGGAAGTGTGACTTAAACTCTAGCGCAAGCACAAAGCCTACGACATTAGTCATAACCGAAATATACAAGAAGATCTTTTGGATTTTGTATACTTTATATTAAGGTTTGAGATTTGGCAGGTTTTTTTTCCAAGAATACCGAATTAATCTACTAAAGAGAGTTCTTTTCAAATTGGCTATAACTTATAACTGATCTGAAAAGAACTCGCTAGTAGATTAATTCGGTATTCTTCTAAAGTTTTATATTTTCGCTGACGCCTCTTAAAAGATGTTACGAGAGAAGAAATCAGATTCTGTTCACATGGAGTCGAACAAAGTCTTTCCTATTATGGAAATAATAAAATTGATTATTTTTATTGTAATTTCGAATTATACTTTATTATTCAAATTTCGGAATTATTAAGTGACCATAATAAGTAAAACTTCCTTTCCTAACTTCCTCAATTACAAATTCCTTATTTTACTTACAGTTTGTTATAATTATCTGAACACTCATAGCGAAATAACTGACAAAATAAGTGACAGAACGAAATGAAAATAAATATTTATTTTTAAAATCTCTTAAATAAAAACAAAACGCACAAAAAATATGTCACAAAATAAAATTAATAATTGTTAAATGTCATTTGTAGTCTGTTTTTGATAGACTTTTGTCTTGTTAAACCTTATTGAGTTTTCCGATTTTTAGTTGTTTTTCATGTTCTTTATTAAATTTTCATTTCCATATTTTTAGGAAAAAAAATGAAATCGAAAAAAAAAAATTGGAAATTGGATTCAAATTTCTTGCTGTGTGAAGAAATTATTTAAAACAGTTTTGTTTTAGATATGGAAACGTTGTGAGGACGTGTTTGATAAGAAGATTAACTCTAAACTACCGCCTAAAACAGTGAAAATTATTTAATTCTGACGCGAATCTATTATCAGCAATAATCGGACAAGGACATATTGTTATTATAAATATCAACTGACCTAAGCTTAAAGATATTCCACTCACATGTCAACATACTGACTAGATCCACCTCCTGACGTTCTGAAACCCTACCATAACCGCGAAGATGAGGAAGAGACGGCAAAACATTTATTGTGTGAATGTGAGGCGCTAGCGAGAAAACGCATACAACATCTGAGTAGTCACATAGTTACAGCCTCAGAAAATCAGCCTTGTCACTCAAGCAGCTGTGCGGTTTTATCAATTGTTCGGGTCAGGGTAGTGACGCATAATTAGAAAAAGGAAATCACAATAAGCCGTATGGTTCCAGCGATTGAGGCTAGTAGTGGTCCTCCCTTTAAAATCGAATCTAACCTAATCTTTTAATCATCTTAATATAAATCTTTTAAATAATTTTGATTATATAACTTTTTAACTCAAATTTTATAATTTCATTATTGAAAACTTTTATAATTATACAAAACTAAGACATTAATTTCATTGTGATTTTGGCAAGGAACCTAAAATCACTTTTCAAAATGAATATATTTTCGGTTTTAATCATGAAAGTATGGCGCCATAATATTTTTCACAATAATCTCCTTAATATCACACTATGACACAAAATATATTATTATTATTTCTTGAACATAGGGAAGGGAATAATAAGGATGTCATTACAAAAAATTATGCTAAATGACCCTTAGGTTATTGTTCCGTAAAAAACACCCTAAATAAAATTTCCTACTCAGCAATACCGTTCTGCTTATCGTCGATTAGTAAAGGCGGAATTATAAATAGAGGCTATTAAAATTTTTGGGAGGTTGTTTTCTTTTGTTAGATTTTTTGTTATGATTTTACATATTATAAGAAAATTATTTTCATTAATCACAAATTACGTTAAAAGAACACCATTTTAAAAAAAAAAAAATTTGTAGGTAAGACGCAGGTGGTGTGGTTGAAGGCTGTGATCTGTAATTAGTTTACTTTAATTCAAAAAGAGACTTTTTGTTAAATTTAGAAAATCTAAATAAAAAATTTATAATGTCAAACTTTTAATTTTAGGGGAAATTTTCATAAAGATGATATAAAAAATTATTGTATTCCGAGGTGTTAAGAGTTTATGTAAAGAAGTTCAAAGTCTGTTCAGTTTTTGTTAATAAATTTTTGTTAACATCTTAATCGACGATTGATATTCCATCTAAATTCTCTGGTAAGTGATAATTTAAGATATTAATTTTTTGTGTGACAATTCACTATTCACAGAAACGACTGGGATTATTTGCATTATGGTCCTTCATAATTGGTTCATCTATATACAAAATAATCAGTAAAGGAAGTAATATTAAAGAAAAAGCATTTTAGGTTAAGTAATCAGTGTATTAGAGACGTATAATACTTTACTGGTAATACGTAATATTCAAGTTTGACAATACTTTTAATACATTTAACAGTGTTTACACATGTTCATAATTAAGGTGAGTTTGCACAATGTTTTTTTATGGAAATATCTTAATGCATTTGGAAATATCTTAATATGAAAAATAAAGTCATTGACGAATTACGATTAATTTCAAAGTTTTTGCTTTGTTTGAAAAAAAAAATGTACCCGCAACATAAAATATGTTATGGTATGCTTATGCTATGCATAAAAAAGGAAATTATTCAAATATTATACAAAAATTTATAGAAAATTTCCCCATTTTTAATAATTTTGTATAATTCTCAACCAAAAAAAGCTTTTAAGTTTAACGTTTTGGGAGTGTTTATGTCAAGTCAACTAATATTTCCCTTTTTTATAAGAGAACATTTCCCTTTTTTGTAACAATCACATCACTATATAATTTACCCCTTGATTGCTCAAAATTTATATGAATGTACTAAAAAATTGCCCATTTCCCTTATTCAGCAAAAATAGCAATTGAATTGATCTAAAAATTTCCTTGTTATGAAAATGAAAATGTCAGAAAACATTTATATAATTTTATGCACAGGGGAAATGACACATAAATTTAACATAAATTTTAAGGAAAATTAATACAAAATTAATTTTTTTTTGTGTTTTTTGATAATATTTTTCATATTTTGAAATTATTTTTGAACTCTGGAAAATGGATTATTTTTACAATAAAATTTTCATAATTATTAAATTATATAAATTTATAATTTGAATTAATTTTCCCTTTCTATGAAAAGGAACAAATTTATTCTTTGTTCAATTAATTTTTCATTAAAAAAAAATTATGATTTATATGTTCTTAATTTAAAGCCACAAAATAAAAATATTTAATTGAAAATATAAAGCATATAAAATGGAAAATTTTAACAATAAATTTTCCATTTTATATAATCGATTTTTCTTCTTTAAATATATTAAATTTTCCTCAGAAAACTTTATTTCGATTATTTTTGAAGGAGGCCTGTAAAATATATTCCAAAATGGTTTTAGTTATTATTATTTTAGATTTAAATCGATTTTGTAATAAGGACGTGATATTATAAAAACAATTTTCCTTTCTTTCCTTATTATTTAATGTTTTTTTTTTTTGAATTGTTAGAAAAGGCGGTTTTAAAGGAAAACATTAAAGGAAATTATAATAAAAAAAAAAATGGTGGCAAACCTTGACTTTAAAATTATATATACAAAAAACCAAATTTAGTTCACTGATGATATAATGATAAATTAGTGAAAGGAAATAATTTCTTTATATAAATAAGAAAACTTTACATAAAAAAAAGGTTGGTTTTGTTGTGGTAAATATCCTTGAATTGTATCCTTTATATATAGAAAATAATTTTGACTTGGAAAATTTATAAATATTAGAATGTTTTGTTTTGAAGTCTTAAAGGTAATTTTGTTGTTTTGGTTAAGAAAATTCGCGTGTTTCAACTATGGAAGGAAAAATGGTTAATGTATTCAATTTAAATATAGTTTCAACCAAAAAAAAATAATTTAATTTATATTTTAAATGCTTAATTAGATATTTTATGTAATTGGTTAAGGAAATATTTAAATTAAAATTTTTTTGTTGGTAAAGGTTAGTAATTAAATTAAAGTTTGATTTTTATAAAAATAATTAAGTAACATTTTTATTACATTTAAACATCTTATGATGCAGAAAAATATAACTAAATTGTTTGTGGAAAAATAGCTAAAGAAATTCGCATATAATAATTAAATATTTAAATTAGTATATTTCACGTAAGAATTATATTTGACGTCCTGATTACTATAAAATTGAACAGGATCGAGATTGCTAACATTAAAGAGGTTATTTTAAGTTACTCTAGTCGCGAAGCTTAATATAGACTTCATTATTGATGATAAAATTCTGAGTTGGTACTGAAGTATTTTCTATCAATTCAAAGGATCGTAAACTTGAGAAGTTAAATCGTGCTGCATTTTTAGAGACCACCTCAATATGATTGAGTAAATTAGTTCACTTAGTATGTACCTTTTAACGTAAACATAAAAAGAAAATACAAGAATATTTTAGATAACTCTTTTACGTAATTCTTTGTGGTCCTGTTCAATTACTTAACTTTATTTTTTATTACAAAATTATTAAATTACACAATTATTTAAGAAAAATAAAATTTAATGAAATAATTCAATAATTATTATTATATTAAGAAGTTTTCCAATTTTCCAAATAAATTATATATAAAAAAATAGATTTAAATGTAAATTAAATAAAATTATTACTTTTAAATCCCTCTCCAAGAAAAATTAAATTTAATTTAATATTTTTTAACGATACTTTTATTCTCATCAATTTGTATCTATAAAAAATAAAAAATTAAAGTTTGCAGATACAAAATATTTTTAGAAAATTGGAAATTTTCTGAGTAAGTTGTGATTTAGTTGAAGATGAGAAAAATTTAATTGATTTTCTTTTATTTAAAAGAAAAGGAAAAACAAACAAATTATTATTTTCTCAAGTAGAAAATGATTTTCTTTTAATTTTGAAAAATATAAAAAATTCTATAACGATTTCCTTATTGATTTAAAATGTAAAATTATTCATATATAAAAATAACTTTTTTAACTTTCATATTTTGTTACTATGGAAAATTTTAATATGAATCCTTGCGTTTAACTCGGGACAAGTAAATAAATTTATGCTTAAATTGAATACAGAAATTGCAATTATGTTTAATAAAAAATGGCTGTAGGTTTTGGTACAACTTTGATGTATTTCGTATTATACCAACGTTCTATCATGATTAGTGATCATATTAGCAATGGCGATGAAATTTATAAAATGTTGAGAAAACTGCTGATAATATTGGTAAAAAATGTTAATGAATTAACTTCCAATAATTATAACTGCCAATAATTTGATATAGGCAATAATTATAATAATTATAAAGACTTTTCTGGTGATAATATAATCAGAGAGATAAAACAATTTTAGTTACAAGAGCTAAAGCTTAGCTTTCATTTGTATTTTTGGAAGCATAATTATTGTAAGCTTGCTTATTCAGATTAAATTTGTCTGTAAACTAATAAACTATCAGAATTTTCCATTTCCCCTTTGACAAATTCGTAATTTTTCATTATAAAAGTTCACTTTCTTCATAATTTCCATCGTCATACAAACACCTTTAATATTTATAAAGCTATTGCATATTTTTAGGAGTTTTTTAAATTATGGGAAGTTTTTGAAGAGAAGAAAGTAATTAAAAACAAATTAGAAATAAATTTATTTTGATAATTTTTTTTGTAATAAATAAAAATTAATTTAAATTTTTAAATTTTTATTTACCAAAAATAATTTTACCATAATCTTCTTTTTAGAATTTTTGGCCGACATTTAAATTTTGTATATGACATCATAAATGAATTACGGAGCAAAAGGATCCTTATAAATGAATAATTTTGTATATAGTAAAATTTGAGCTCAAATTTTAAAGAAAATTCAGAACATTCAAAATTTCCTTTTACAAAATTTTCGTCTTCGAAATGAAATTTTATAGTTCCATTAAATTAACTACAATTCTACTAACCACACCCGTTCAAAGTTAGAATTTTTGTTGATGCAGCATTTTAAAAACATAAACTTACACTAAAGGTTATTTCAAAATAGTTGAACTGTACTTGTTATGTCATCAAATTTTTAATTGAAGTATATATGTCACTTCAATTTCAAATAGCTCATAACAATTATGTCAATAAACGATATCGTCACATTCAGAATAACCAATTTTTTTATTTTATTTTTTATTGAAATTGACAATTTTTCACATTTTTTATCCTTTATAAAATAATATCCTTTAAAAAAAATTATTTTATTTCATCTAAAATTTTATACAAAATATCATTTCCAGTGTGATCATTATGTATTTATTTGTATCCTGGTGGGTTTTTTTCCGTATCACTTAGTTTATATGGAATTTTATATAATATTATAGAAAAAGGAAGAGTTTTTTTTTCTATAAACTTTGTTAGCGGTGTGTATATAAATTTCCTGTCAAAAGTGTCCTAACTGCATAAATTTTCTAACAAAATGTGTTATTATTTTTCATTTTATGTATAATAATACCGGAAAATAGAGAATTTCCATAATATGATATTATTATTTAAGTACCTTGTAGCTTGTACATTTTTAATATACGAGTACGAGAATTTTCACTTAAAAAAAAGTGTTGTTTAGTGTATTATAAAGGACTGCAATAATGGAACTTAGTCATATTTAATAGAAATAATTAATATAAATAGTTTTCCTTGAAAAATAAGCTGAATAAATTATTGTATTACTGAAATAATAAGTTGATAATTGGTCATAGATGGGTAATAAGAGAGTATGAAACCTTTTACTTAAAATTTAGTAGGTTTTGAAGCATCTGAATCGGAGTTTGTTGAAAATGCACTTTATATATACAAAAAATCAGTAAAAGTTTACAGAATTTCAGATGTATAAGAATGTATTATATAAAATATACTGAATTTTTTAGGTTGGCTGAAATTACGAAGCCACGGGCAATAAAATAGAGCACGAAACAAAATTGTGTACTAATTTATAATAATTATAATAAAACGTTATTTTGGACTGAATAAAAACTACTGAGGTCAAAGCAGCTTTCAAGAAAATCTAAAGTGCGGCGCTATACAAATCCGTCATAATACCCGTACCTTGCTAAACTTATGGTGTTTATTCGTGGGACTTGGGATTTTAGAAAAGAAAATTCTGCACAAGATTTACGGAAGGTCTGCGTATACGGAGGTTGAAGGAGAAGATTCCACGAAGAATTTTACGAGCCATATGACGACATGAACATATTCAAACGTAACTATATATGTACAACGTTTACGCTGGCTAGGCCATGTTTTCTGGATGAACGATCATGATCCATACTTTAAATCCAACGCAGAGGGGAAAATAGAGATAAACCCAGCTTAAAATTGATCTCAAACCAATGATCTTCTAAAACTTCGATCAAACAACTGGAGCGAAACGTCACTGATTGAAACTGATGGAGAAGGGTTTTGTACACGGAAAAGTGCCTTAGCGTTCTGTAATGCCCAGGAAAGTATGTCATTTCTTGAACGTTAAACGAAAGGTGGTGAATTTTAATATTATAATTTCAGTAACACTTTAGTGATAATCACCTTAGTGAATTGCTTGTAGAGAAGTATAAATAGATTATTTTATAACATTTTATGGATCAATCAAACTATGAACTCGTAGCTAGAAATTGGTTAACAAACAAAACTAAACTGTCACAATTTTGTATAAATAAATACTCGTATATTAAATCACTAAAAATTCAATTTCGAAAAACTTGAAACAACATATTTTTAATCTGGGATATAATCCTTTTTTGTTGAATATTCATTAATTATATTACTATTAAACGTAATAGAAAAATCCTTGTAAATTACATTTGAAATTAAATATCAATAGAAATTGTGTGGTTATTTTCTATAATTATTGATAACAGAAATTAATACTAAAACATATAATATTTAACTTAATAAAAATCAGTAATAATAATTATAATAAAAGAAACACAAATATAATAATATGTAGTACAATTTGTAATTGAAAAATTGATATCCTTTAAGGATCTGTTATAACTCATAAACACAAATAAACATAAATTATTAAATATATTACAATAATATCAATTTACAGAAAAACACAACAAAAATAATAAAATAAATAAATATAAAAATATTTAAACGAACATCAAAAAATATCCTTTTTTTATGTTCTATGAAATCCTCACCCCTTAATAATATTTTACCTACAGTTTTTTTTTGTAGGTGGATTATTTTTATAAAATATTGTCCTTTTCAATGTCCTTATAGCAAAAACAAACATAGAAATAAATAAAAAAAAAAAATTGTTTACATATTGTTCACGTGACTGGAATAATTTTTTGACATCCTATTTGACATAGAATGACATTTTCTAATAAACTTTCTACTTATTAGATTCTTATAATCTTCTGAAAATATACTGTTATTAAGATTAACGGTATATGTTGTTAATAAAAATTCCTTAATATAAAATGTCCGGAAAATATAAAAGGATATTTTGAATATATTGTCCTGTGGATACAAGTTTTATTTGTGGTTAAAGATGGTAGAAAAATTCAGGTGTTGTTCAAATATTATACGAATTTTAAATACCGAATTTTAATTATTGAATGGCACTTTATAGTGAGATCTATGCTCTAGAAAATAAGAATTTTATTAAGATTTTCAAGAATTTATTAAAGATTAATGCTGAAGTTACTCTCTACATATGGAATGGTAACACGCTAAAATGCAACTTTTACAATTGCGTAATACTTTTTACAACGGTTGTGAAAAGTAAGTTAATGTGTTAATGACATAAAACAGCTGATTTTAAATCGATTTGAATCATTCAAAAAATTTAAATAATTATTTATTATTAATAATTGAATTTTTATTGTTAAATAAATTCGCACGATTTAGTTCCATTTTTGTACTGAAATAAAATTTTGAAATCAACATGTCTAAATTTCAAACTTTACGATAGAGACGTCAGTTACCAGATGACAAGCACTTGGGTTGCCGAATCCCGAAATATAAAACCCTCGTAATAATTGATAATCAACAAAAGCTATTGAAATTTGTAAAAATAATAATTTTATCGTTGACATTTCTTGATAATTTGAATTTAAAATTTTATTTCCATATTTTATCATGTATGGTTAACATTTTATTTAGGTCACAAATCAATCTTGATTATTCGTTAAATTTTTTGTTTTTTAAATATATTTTAATTTTATCAATTATATTTTTTTTTTTCATTTCCATTTTTACAAATCAAATTGATTTATGCTAATTGCTTTAATGATGATATTTCAGATAATTAAAAAATATATTAAATTTTGTTAATTATAATCGATTATAAACTAAATTTCTATTTTTATATCATTATTTTAATAATGTTGTTCAAAAATTGAAGAAAAACCTTTAATTGAATAATAAATCTCTAGTTATTTAGGTCACCGATGACTGCTTTTAAAATGAGGTTTGATAAAGCGTCAAACTCAAAATGCATTTTTGAAATTCATCACAATGTAGTTAAATATAGCCCATATCATTTTCAAATTCGGAGCTAATTTTTTAACAAATGTATAATTATTTGAAATGCTCATATAAAATGATGTAATTAAATTATTATCAATCGAAGACTAAAATTAGGAATAAAACACTTAAAATTTATTAGCAATTAGTGCAGTAAAATATTTGGAAGTCATATGACTAGATAGTTAATTTAAAACTGATTTAAGGCATTACATTTTAATTATTTGTTTTCAATTTATCAATCAAGTTATTTTTGAAAATTTGTAACGATTTTTGTAATTAATTTATTTTTATTATAATAAATATTACAACTTTTATAAATTTTATAGATCCTTCAAATTTTCACACTTTTACCTATTAATTATAAGCTGGAAAATCCTTTTTAATAAACAATAATTTTTTTTTTCTGATTTATATTCATGGGTAATGAAATTTGTCAAAAGTTTGTCACTTTTAAATATAAGAATCAAAATCTCGAAAAAGGATATTTTTTACAATTTTTTAAGTGGATACTTTACGAAATAACTTTTAACATTTTTACTGTGTTATTCTTTGTTTAATAGCCAAGGAGCTTAAACGATGAAAAAATAAAAATGTAAATAGCTAAGTAAAAAAAAATGTTTTGATTTTTCCTTTCCGTAGGTTTGTGTGAATAGTGTAAATTAACAAAAAAAAAGTATTTAAAAGGATTTTTATTGTTAATTGCGTTGATATTTTGAATAAAAGAGAAAACATGTTTTATTTAATTTACAACTTCTATAAGGGAATCAGTTCAATGAGTAGTTCTATAAAAATAAAGTCCTTTAACTAAATTTTTTAATCATTGTTTCAAATGTTCTTGAAGTGCTAATGGTTTATTATTAATATTTAACTTCTTAGTTACTTCTTAGATTCTTTAAAGAATTTAATGTGTGGAAAATTAATGAAATTTTAATAAAGTCAACACGAAAGAAGATAAACTTATTTGGCGATACAGAAACAATTCTTTCAGTTCTTGGTATCTTAAATATGCTGAAGGTAACAAGAGCTGAATTACAAATAAAAAATTTGAAATTTGTTGATTTATTCAATGTTTTACTATCGTTCTATACAATGACAAAGTTTTCATGTTACGGAAATTTAATTTTAATTACATTTTATTACATAAATAAATTTTCTAAATAGTGATGATGATGAAATTAATTTACAAAAATTAACATTTCTTGTGGGAAATTTGATATTTAGATTAACAAATAAACAAGATAACTCGAACCAAAAAAATAATGATTTTTATTTAATAATAATAACACGTAGAAAATTATCATATAAAACGATATTTTTTTTAATTAACTAAAGTTATTAAATTTATGGTTACATTTTTGAAGTATCTGAAAATTAATTTCCTTTTATGAATAATCAAAAATTATATTTATAGTTGTTGGAATGAGAATGAGAACTTTTTTACATTTCAAATAATTAATTAACTTTTCGAGGACAGAAAATAATCTTTAACCTGGTAAATTTCTATTTTTTTGATGTTTGAAGTGGTTTAGTCACACAAATGACCTACTTTTTTATATAAATAAATGATTGAAAATTGTGCGATTAGAATAATGATGAGTTGAATTAGTGGAATCATTTTAAAATTGGTCGTTCTTTCATAGTATATCGATTTTAAAAGTGTAAATTTATGATTATTTGTGTATTAGTGAAGTCTGAATCCTCATAGATTTTTCAGATTTAATTCTTTCAATATAAATTAATCACTTTCCAGTAAATGAACCACTTTATGACCATTTTAAATGTGTTACAATTAGAATTTGCAAGAATTGTAACCCTAACTGGTCATGCCAAGTGTATAGTTAAGTTAGTTAAAATAGAATTTAAGAGAATTATGTTTTTTCAACATAATTCATTTAAAATTTACCTAATTTTTTTAAATAAAAGATGAATTTAAACAATTTGATTGAATGAAATCTCAGCAAAAAACAAAAATATTTAACTAATAAATTTCCCTTTATTTAAAAATTCCTTAATAAAACAAACATTGTAACTATAAAAATATATCATTTTTTTTATCCTTTTTTGAATTCCTTGTCAGTAACAATTTTTAAAACATTGAAGTCGCTTCAACATCAAAAACTGTTACAATATTTTAATAATAAACCACGAGTTAAACCAAAAAAAAACAATGGAAATGAATTTTTATTAGCATAGTAAAAGTGATGATATTTGTGTCGTAAGAAGTCGATTATTATAATATATTGAAGTAAACATTTCAACTTTCTATACTATTTTTTAAGGACTTTGTAAATATTTATATCCTTTTGATATTATGATCTTAATTTTCTCTTTGTAGAAAAGTTTTATGGTTAATTTTCTTGGGTTCCCCGTGGGATAAATATAATTATTTACATATACATAAAACTAAAATAGAAATCGATCGAAGATTCGATTGATAGATAGATGACTGGGATCAATAATTAAATTTTTAACAGACACAGGTCCGATAATATGAACTGTTGATTTTTGTTGGTTAAGGATGAAACTGTGAAGCTTTTATTGGAAAAGTCTGAGATATTTTAGTAAAGAATCATTTTGTGAAACTCTTGAGGATTTTGAACTACTTTGAGCTAATTTTAAATTCACTACCAATTTTTATAGATACTACCAAAGCCTGGAAATAAATGGAGTTTAAATTTATTAGGTTATGTATAAAGTACAATTAATATTTCAGTTGTATGGTTTCGGCTGAACATATTTTTCGCGAGTGTAATCCAGACTTCGTTAGCTTGAACATGGCTTCATATATTCAATTGTATGTCGGTACATTCATTCAAAGACTTACTGTACTTCTTTGCAAGTATTATCGTTATAATTTAAGGGTATATCACAATGCTTTATCTATGACCATAGTAAATATGAGACATCTGTAACTATCCAAAAGATAGAGCTGATTAATATCACGACATAATGTAATTTAATCAATGAATTTTTATTACATTGAATTAACAGGTTTATATAAAAACAATTTAATTTATCTGTTACCTCTACAGTTCCGTTCCATCAATGGCAAGCTCGTCAATACAATCCAAATTCAAGTCGACAAAATATCATTCGAATATTTAACTAATTTCACATAAAATATATCGTAAAACTAAACTAAATGATGACGTAAAACTTCGTATTATAAATGTATCTTTGAGACATAAATTTTAAGGATTGTTTTTATGATTTTTTATTATTATATATATATGTATTTTTTTTTTCATTTAAGCTTGTATATATTTGAATGAAATTGTCATAAATTTTCAGTTTATAGTCTTCAAGAAATATAAAAAAAAACAAATTTTTTTTTAGAAAGTGGCACATTCGGATGATATTACATAAAAGTGATATGCCACAAAGTTACATATTATTTTTTAATAAAAACATATAAAACCCACACACATAATTTTGACAATACATGCGGTAACGTTAAAGGAAGTCTCATAAATAAAAAGCAATTTTAATAGACATTTTTACTGGAAAGGAAATAAATATAAAGGATATTAAGATAAGAGATAATTTTTTTTTGGGGGTTGGTATAGTAATAAATTTGACATAAATTATGATTAATTAAATTACGCGTTTTTATTTTGTTGAATATATTGTACTACAAGTTTTTAAATCCTTTTTATTACCAATTGTTTTTTTTTTTTTTTTTTTTTGAAGATAATTTAGTCATCAGCAAATTATCATAAAGTTAAAATCAATATAATATCTCGAATGAATAAAATATTTTAAATTGGTGTACCTTCGCGGTAGTCATTTAGGTCCTGCATTTTTTTATATTATTTAAATTATTCAGAAAATTCATGTTTTGCCGATGATTTAAAAAAATTTGAAACTATAAATGAAACAGTTTGAAGTAGCAGAAATAATAATCACGTGTGATCCTCGGAAGATTAAATTAAAGTTTATCATTGTATTTCTATCTACTGCTCTCAAGCTCTTTCGAAAATTCTTCTTCTATAACCGAAAATGTAGATTTTCATAAAAGAAGTACGTACGATGGGCCAATACACTGTAACAATGATGCAGCATTCGACCTGCATTGTACACCGGGCTCATTTATTCGTGGGCTATGTGGCTGGGGTCTCGCAATTGATTTAAAATCAAGCAACCAAACAAATATTCATAAAACAAGAAATTTTTATACTTGAAAAATAATGGCTTCCTTAAAATTACCTTGGTTGTTTTGTAAATCTCAAAAATATTTAAAAAAAAATGTAAAATTTATAAATTCTGTTGCAAATCAGGAACATTATCTAGAAAGAAAACATATTGAATCTACTCCAATACATTTACACAATGAAAATGAAAAATATATTTTTTTTTTGGAAAAAGCATATTTTCTTTATTTATGTGACAATTTTTAGTGTGCACAATGTACACTTTATATACATGAATAGAACACAATGAATAATGTTACAGTCAAATATCAATACAATTCAAGGATTTGCTGAAATATTTATACATAATATCTCGATTTCATGATATGTTCTTATGGTTTACAAATCGTTTTTGGTAATTTGAAACTATTTCTATTTCGGAGACAATTTATAGCACATTAGTTCAATCCACAATTTGATGGCAAGACTTTTGAAATTGTATATAGATAACAGATTTGTAAGAATCGTTCTCAATTGTTGAAATTAATTGTTTTTTTTTGGAAATAAATTCAATTTTCTTCACTATGTAATTGTTTTATACATAATTAATAGTTTAAAATTGATTGAATAATTGAATAAAGGCATTTACTGTGCTCCTAATCTTTTCAATATCTTGTAATTAGCAAATGAAATTTATAATTCAAGACAACATTTTGAATAGCTATTGATTTTGATTATAATTATATTGCCGTATTGGGTATTGCTACGGGTCCATACAACATCAATATATCAACATCAACACCAGATGTTTGAGGTTTGGATAATGGATAAATATTTATAATCTAAGCATCCTTCTGTTGATTTTACTTTTACTCTTCTCAAATTATATACAATCTCTATAACTTTGGGCTATGAAAATATTATTGTTTGTTTTGGAAAATTAATTTTATTTAGAAGAAAATTTATTGATGCCTTTAGGTAATTCGTAAATAACAACTGTGCCACCTGATAAAATTTTTTTGTAAGGTCATTGATTATGAAATTATAGGCTTTTTTTTATCAAAATATAAATGTTTTCAATATTTTCATTGTAAATAATAATAATACCCTGAAAACAAAAAAAGAAATACAATTCAAAGTATCATAAGAAACTCATAAAAATTACTTTTATATAATTTCGGTAATTCCCTAGAGATTGACAATTATTTTTGGTACGTGCAAATTATTTAAAAAAATAAAAATAAATTCCAATATAAAAAAGATTTAGTTATGAAAAGGCAGTTTTAGAAAAAATTATATAAATTTGACCTTTTTTTGTTGATAGTTTTCAATAAAATGAGTTTGTTGAATTGATTATTTTAGAAATAATATTGGGTTTGCTAAAAGCAAAAAAATTAAATTTTTTTTTTTTTTAAATTTTTAACTAATTTTATTTTATTTTTCGTGATTTAAATAACGATCCAGCTAACACAATTTGTAGAATTTTACGAATTTCCTATGGTAGGGTACACGAGTTCACCAGCGGCAATTGCACCCGCTAAAGTTCACAGTATGGAGCGAATTGAAATCGGGAAGCATTATCGGACTCAATTTAATTGAAAATGATGTTGGAAAGTGATAAACAATATTTGATTTTCAGCAATATTGGACCACAGCACAATCTAACTTGTTATTTTAAGAAATGCAGAATTTAATGGGTCAGTACACTTACAACTGATTTTTCAATGTTTATTATTTCCTATGGGGTATACTCAAACAGTGCGTATATGGAAACAAGCTACGGATTATTGTGCAGCTAAACTTATACAGCGAAACTGAATGCAAGGCGATAGAGCTACATAAGTTACGTGCTGTTACGCAGACATTATTTTTCATACTTATAATTTAAATCGTACAAAGCTCAAATTATATTACTATAAGTAAAAATAAAATAAAATTAATTAACAAAAAAGTTATTTAATTTTTACATACAGTGGGTGAATCCATCATTCTGTATTCAAAAGTATGACTTTAACGTGGTTTCAAAAAGGTTGTCTAGTACAAAAATTCAAATTTAAATTTAGAATCTTGGATAAATCATGAGAAAAATTCAATTTAGTTAGAAAACTTTGAAGTCAGACGCAACCTACACTTGACAACTTTAGGTAACTTTTTATTATTACAATTAGCAACTTCTGCTTAACATTATTAAAAATCTCACGAATTTTAAAATTTGTATTTATTTGGAATTTTTGTCTACTGAAAATTGTTGTATGTACTGTCTACCGACGCTACGCTATACAGACTGTACATACCAAAATTATTATGTAGGTTTTCGTTCAAAAATTTTATGATAACAACAAAATATTTATTATTCTAGATTCTAGCTAATTATAAATGGACTGAATAAAAAATAATTAATATTACGTGATTTTTATTTGAAATAAATTTAAGATTTTGAAACTTTATCAATTTACTGAATCCTAAAGAAATCTTTAAAAAGTGTTCATAAATAAAAAATCTATTGCGAAATTCGTATTTCTTAAGATGGCATACTCATAGCATTTCTTATATTCATAAAAATTAAGTAAATAAATGAAAAGTAAAAGAAAAACTATCGTTTTACTGCAGTTAAATAGTTAGTCAGAAAAGTTTTACTCTCTTATTATTAAAGTTTGTCCATAAATATAAAATATAAATAAATAAAAATGAAAATAGAGTAACGATCAATGAAAATTATAAAAGCAATCACTGCAAACGAATTGAACAAGTACAAAACTTAACTACTTAAGTCCAGTCCAGGTAAAGTAATTGCTTTGTATCAAAAGTAAAAAGCTATTAAAATAAATAAAAAGTAAAATTACTTTTAAGATTAGAAATAAAGAAAAAAGTTAAATGTTGCAATGAAGGATAGACAATTCTTGTGATGATAAATATTTTTAGTTCTTGAAAAGATCAGAAAATTGACATGTTCAAAGTTGATTTTTTAAATTAAAAGAAATAATAATAAATTGAAATTTCAAACTATAGTTTAGTTTAGGATGACGACCTCCAATTTAAGTATTCCTTTATTATTGCAAGAAGAAATCGTATCTCCGGCTATTTAATACGACTAATATTCACCACCTTCTCAATACTATCGAGTTGATAGTACCCATAAGGAATGTTGAATATTCAGAGTAGCATGTGCTACAGAGAGATTGTGAAATAACCAGTAAAAATTGCAAACTGTCAGTTGTTTTAGTATGAACTGTGGATTATATCAGTATGCGACAAATAATTTAAAAATTGTCTTATAGTATTTTTATTAATTACTCAGGGTGGCACAGTTAATATGAAGCCTGTTAAAGTGTTATCAAAGGACTATAGTAAGTGGATCTATTTTGACAAATAAATACATAACTGAACAGGAGTGTATATAGTGACTGAAGCCATACTGAGCATATATAGTGCAAATAATAACTAACCAATCAAATGGTACGCATAAATGATTTTATAATTAATTAATGATTAGTATTTATAAATTGATTTTTGACAGATATTCCTAAGTTCCATGTAAACATAGAGTATCGTTTTCGATTCACAAACGACAAATATTTCTCATACTAAACATCGTAAACGTATTTTCTAAAAGTATCGTTTTTTATATCGTTTTCAAGTCGTGAGTCACATGACATAATTAAAATGGAAGCGAAGTTGTTTTAATTCGTTTGCAAATTTATATCAGTGAATCATTTATGAGTCTTTTTGGTTGAACCATTTATTGTCACATTTAAAATAAATCTTTTGGGAAGCAGCTTCGCTACATAATATAAAGAAAATATATAAATAAACGAATTCACTTCTGTGTATTGTTTCAAAATTTAATTATTTTTTACAAAACCTTTTAACTTCTCGAGATTACACTTCAAAATCGACCGCATTATTTTTCCTTCTTCAGTGACTGGAAATGTAGAATATTTACATACATAATAACTTAAATTTTGTAAATTATATACAGAAAATAGTTGAATTATAAACCGCAATTTTTGCGATTCAAATATGTAGCATTTTCGGTTCACTTAAAGCGGAATTGTATAATATAAAAAAAATCTTATTTTTAATTGTGAAATTTCACTTCATCTGTCGTTTAAAAGTTTAAATCATTTACGATACGCTTAGCTGACAATTACAAGATTATAGGGTAACAATTTTAAATAAACTTAAAAATATTTAAAAATCATTATCAAATTTAATTGACAGTTAATTTGATGGTAAAAAAAGCAACTACTGATAAATCTCCAGCTCTATGCCAAATAATAATCCAAAAGTCCTGGACAAATGTACAGGATTTTTAAACTGTACGCACTGTAATCCGCACAGTAAAGGATTTTTGTTTAAATCTTTTAAGGCACAATTTTGAGATTAATAATTTTAAACAGTTCCAAAAATACCGACAGTAATTGAAAACTATAGCGAGCACGAGCAATAATGACAGTACCAGTACAAACTAATGTAATCTACGAGTACAAATCCAAAGACTTTTTTCCTGGTTTCGTTATTTTCTGCATAATATTTCCTGAATCGTTACAATCCTTATTTCCATTGCCATGAATAATGTTTTCATATAAAAAATACACTTATATAAATCGAAGGATTACTATACCAAAATCAAAATTTTAATACCAAAATTTTATTATATTTATTTTATTTTCATAATATTATTCTATTATTATGTAAATTACAATAATTTTCAATAATATTTTTTTATATCCTTTTGAATAATATCATAAAAGTTTATCTAATCAAAATATAAATTTTATTTTTTATAATATCCTTTAATAAAATTTTTTTTTACTGTCCTAATAATAATTCTAAAAATAAAAAAAAAACATAGAAGGAATAAAAAATATAAGAAAAAATTGACTCATGAAAATTCCCACAAATACAAACACAAATTTTATCCTTCCACAAATCACACACACTCACACAAAAAAACAGATGGTTTTGGTTTTGTGATAAAAAAATATTGTTTTTATGTGATATTTCCTAGTGTCATAATATTTATTTTTGTTATCCTTATCATATGTGTAGAAATATACATAATTTTGAAGGATAAAAATTATTTCTTCCTTCAACAATTACATAGCACAGTAAAATCCGCTAATACTCTAGTGAAATTGTATAAAATAAATACTTATATAGCTCAGATGATAATATGTCAATATCAGTCATCATTTGATTTTTGATTTACAGGAAATTTCATTATGAACAATTTACTTTACAATATTCAGGTAAATAATTAGATATGAAGTTATACATTTTTTTAAAGTCTCTCTAAATTAGATTGGATTTTAGAGGGAAGACTACTATTAGCCCCAATCACTGCAGCCAAATGGCTTATTGTGATTTCCTCTTTCTGCGTCACTATCCACACCCGAACTATTGTTAAAACAGTACAACAGCTTGAGTGACATGGAACATGATTCTGAGGCTGTAATTATGTTACTACCGAGGTGTCGTATGTTTTTTCTCGCTAACGCCTCGCATTCACACGTTATATGTTCTACCGTTTCTTTCTCATCTTTGCAAAATCTGAACTCACCTATTCGAATTGTTTTGTTGGTCTTGCTTTATTTGGGCCTTTTGAAGTGATTTGAGGTAACAGCGTGATACTACACAGAACGTTTCTGGTTCTGGGAATCTCTCAGCTGGTCCTTGTTTCAACAAAATGCCCGCTTCTTTATTTCCTTCAAAGCGTACATGGGCTGGAATCCAGGATAATGTTACCCTGTTTCCCTCCCTTAGGCTATTAAGGCGTGAAGGCATTCACATATAAGTTTTATTGTGATTTGATTAGAGTCCAGTGCCTTAAGGGCAGCCTGGATATCTGAATATATTGTGATGGATTTGTTAATGTATTTTCTTCTTAGGTTTTCAAAGTCTCTATAAAAAAATGTTGAACTGATCGCAAAATTATTTAGGTCAGATTTGAAATTTTGATAAGTCATTCGTCATTAGGTCATTACATTAGACAACTACTTACTATGATCTAAGCTTTTAGGTTTAACAAAAAACAATTATAATTTCTGGTTGTAATTGTTCTTCTGACCAATTTTTCGTAGCCTAGAGAGGTCATAGGACTACTAAAATGATTTTGAACGTTGCACACTTAAAGTAAATTTCAAAAATTTCTGTAAAATTTGTATTTACCGAAAGTTACTTTATACTTGTAACGTTGAAACTTCTGCAACAATATATTAAAATTTATACAGTCTACAGAAAATTTATAGCTGCTGAACTATTGGACTTAGTATATGAAATGAAAATTTATAATATTACTATCCAAAGAAGAAGTGTGGACATGAGATAAGTAAATGTAGATAAATAAAAGTTTAGTTTTTGGACATTTTATTATTAGAATTCATTGTTTTTTTTTCATCTTTAGTTTTTATGATCATCAAGGGTTTTAGTCCGGAAAAGCTTATAAAAAACATATAATAAAAAAAAATACATAATATAAATTAAGATAATAAAAACCGGACACAAATAAATAATTTTTATTTATTTTTATATCCTGATAAAAAGTTAATAGATTCAAATCAATCGTAAAAGTGAAAAAAAAAAAGAAATATTTTATAGTCGAAAGAGTTAGGACATCATAAATGCAAAAAAGAAATCATAAAAAAATATGTTTTGAAGATTAATGATACGCGTTTTATAGTGGACAATTTTTGCGTGGGCGAAAAACTTTTGTTATATGTAGTCAAGAAAATAAAATATTATCTGGTGAAAACAATGCTTTCAAGATAAAAATTATGAATTTATAGGCCATTAAATTATTATACGATTAATAATTCAGAGCCAGTTGAATTATTGATTAGCTTTTTAAAATTTTTAGGTAAATGTTCATAATTTAATTTTAAGTAATGTGAGATTGATGATTGATGTGTCCTTTCTGTACTTTTGTATTTCTTTTAAATAATTTTTAGTAAGATCATTTATTCTGAAAATGAAAAGCTTATAGAGTACCAAGGTCAGATCCTATAAAGACACAAAGGTTCGAGGACAAAAATCTGGGTAGTTAAATAGAAAGTTTTAGATTTATTTCAAATGGTTTTGGTTTCTATCTCTTCTATAGATCCGGAAAATAAGAAATGGAATACTCGCTACTCGTGTAAATTATATTATTAATGTGATACCAGTGGAATTCTCTAAGCTTACTTGCGCTGATATTACTTTTTAGCAATTTGTTATTTTCGTTTTTTTATACAATTTGGCTGTAAAATGAAATGGAACTAATCTGATAAGGCAACTTCTTGAAGAAATATAAGCCTTGGTACAGAAGGTATAAAGATGAGACGTTCGAAAGAGAAATGTGGTATATCAGAAATGAACAATACTGAACTCATTACGTAACCATTCGATACGGTTTACTTAGATTATATTGGACGGTTTACCAAGGTTGAGAGACGAACCTGGTATGTTTTGGGAATAAGCTCCTGACACTACTGGCGTGATATATGTTTTACGTAATATTAGTTCAAGCATCCTTCAGATGTGCCTATTCAAGTAGAAACGGATTGGACTGGTTTAGTCATTTTCACACAATTTAATTCAGCTTAAATCGTTCACGAAATTTTACTATAAAGCAAATCTAAATAAATTGTTATTCGAAAATTCTCTTCGGATTATTTTGTAAAATAAACTGGTAAGCAGTGAAGAAATTACAATTCGACGACTGACCAGCACACTAGATAATATCGAGAAAACTAAAAAATATTAAAAATCAGTTTATGATAGCAATCATCGTCTACCAACCCAATTTGACATTAATGATTGAGAATCAATCAGCAGCAGCGGTTGATTCTAGAAAGCTTGAACCTAGCTTTAAAGTGAACTTCTTAATTATGTGATAAAAATGAGACCATTCAAAAAAACTGATGTCTCCAATTCGTTAACAAAATGTATAAATAGAGAGTTTTCTCCTAAAAATTAAATACGATTTGTCTTTAAATTTCCACTTTTGTACGTAAAGATATTGCGTCAGATTAAGATACTTACTACTAGGAAATCCTCAAAGATTACGTTATTAAAAAAAATAAATATAAAAACTTTTAAGCAATAATAAATAAAATAAAAATTATATAAATATCTCTAAGTAACTGGAGATATTATAATACATTTTCTGAGAGAATGAAATTAAATATCCACCTCGAGTTATTTTCGTACCGTACCGTTCTATACAACATAAAATATTACCCAGCGGCATGAATTTAAAAAGGTACAACTTTCCACTTCTTCTTTTTTTGGTTACCAAAAAGGAAATTTAAATTCATGGCACAATGCAAACTTTTCTTTGTTCATGCAGTCACAGAAATGGAGGGAAAAGGAAAATTATATATTGGCTAAGGGAAAACTTTCTATTCTTTTGAGTATTAAAATACTTTTTTTTTGTATGATATTAATTTTTTTTTATGGTACTTTTTTTTCTGCTGTTGCTTTTATGAGAAAATGTTTTATGAAAATGTCTTTAGGTAACTAAGTAAAAAAAGAAAATTTTTCATAAGATTTTCATTTATACGATTTTAGTGTGTAAAACTTAAAAAGTTTACAATGTTATAATAATTTTTTGTTTTGGAACACGTACGTAACCGAAATTGCTTTTTATATAGTTTTTATTCGACCGGCGTCTTTATAAGTTTTACTTCCCATTACAACTTTACAATAGATTTTTTGTATATTATATAAATTAAAAAATGATTTCTTTTTCTATATTTTCCTCCATGGAAAATACGAAAAGTTACTTTATAATATTTGTTGATAAAGCTACTTATTGTTTTTGTTACTAGTTCTTGTTTACAACACTAGTTTATCAACTAGTTCTAGTATCTTTTAAAAGGATAGATTTTTTTTTTTTAGTTTTCAGATAAAAAACTAAAAAACTGGAATTATATTTTCCAAAAAAAAAAAACTAGAAAAATTAATTTTTTTGATGGAAATTGTTTATTTACGTCGTGAAAATGTAGTTTTAATTTGTAGGAAAATACAAAGTAAAGCCTTGGCTACATAGTTTCGATCAGTTCAGTTTCGATGCGTTCAGTAAAGATCAAATTTGACGTTTTCATATATTTTGTATGGGAAATCGATTGAGGGCAGCACATATAGGTGCAAATCGAAACGAATCGAATTGAATTGAAAGAGTTTGGAACTATTTCGACCGTTTGGAACTATTTTCGGGCAGTCGAAAGCTAGGGGTTTAGTCTACTTAACTAGTCGAATCGAATCGAAACTGAACTGACCTGATCAGTATATTGTAGCCCTTACTTTACTATATTTTTATTAAAAAATTGCTGAAATGAAAAATTAGGTCTATAAGATAATTCTTTGAATTTGACGAGCGATGAATGAGTGATATAATAATATTTTACCCTACAGTAAAATTCCCTGTAGAAAAATATTTTATTTTTTTAATTGTGGAAATAAATTTTATGTGGAACTTGTATAATTTCGATATTTTATAATTTATAAAATACTTATTGTTTGAAATTGTTCAACTGAAACTGTTGAAATTTCCTAAAATTTAAAATTAAAAATTATACCAACTTTATAATAATTATCATTACAAATAACACCTTCGCGGACGAATTTTTTAAGATGGTCATTCCCAGAAAGTCAAAAACCTTTCTTCTGCATTTTTAAAGAGAATGAAGTTTTAACACCAGTAAACTGAAAGAAATGTAGTATTTATAATAATTTAACCAAAAAATGATGATGTACATTTTGGTGTGAATGGTCGTCATGACACCGATAGACCTATAACAAATAAAAAGAAGTGCTTAGAGGCAATGTGTCATCAATAGATTCTATGCCTTTAAAGTACATCTAAGCACACATCTTCAAAGGTATTTGTTGAAATTGAATTAATCCGAACTCTCAACGTCAAAATCATGCGAATAATATTTTCGATGTTTTATCATTAAATATGACATTTAGAACTGTCACATTTATAAAGAGTCTACAAATAATCATTTTACACAATATCATTTTATTGACTTTCCACTGGGACAACTTTTTATTACAGTGAACTAATTTTCATAGACATTAACGATATTCTTAATTCGGAGAATTTTAGTTTACAATGCTTCCAGGACACCAGCGCAATACTTTATAGTTCTTGTGCGACACTAAATACTTACAATCTATATAAACTCATAATTTCGTGACAGCTTCACAAGTAATGATTTTATTAGTAAAACAATTTTTGAGGTGTATATGCACACCATGTCCCACCAGAAACCAGTATCATGACCTGTATACACGTAATTGGCCGTTCAAGGGATAATTTTGCTTTAAATGTATTTAAGATAAATTTTCCATTGCAATATTATATCATTCTGTATATTGTTCAAAATTTTTTTTACCAATTTATCTCAAGGATGTATAAATTCTTCTCTGTATAGCATTTGAAAATTCATACATTATACTAAATTCGGTAAATTATTTGAAATATAATACAAAATAAAAATTAAATTATTTTTTTTCTTTATATAGTTAACATATTTGCCTTGAAAGCATTGATTATTCTCTTAAATAATGTATAGATTTTCTGTCAGGATATGTTTCAGATGATAATAAAAACTTTTGGTAGGCATATAAATAAAATATAATATGAGATTTGTGATTATCTGTATAATAATAATATATTTTTCAAAAGAATTCTTTATAACTTAAAGCCTACACTTTAGATATATTTAATTTTAGAGATAAATAATTTATACTGAAAAATTTCAAATATTTTTTTGAATTTATTTATATAACGATATTTTTAATATTTTATGAAGATTTTATGATTATAAATTAACTTATACAAGTATAGAGTATTATAATATTATACTAAAAGTTCAACTCATCAGCTTTAAATGATTGTGAGGAATTTCAATGAACATATTAAATTTATTAAACTATTCCAAAAGTTTTGTAAATTAAATTTGCTAAAGTTTATATAATTCTGTAGAAATATATTGAAAACTGAACTACAAGTATTATATCGAAAATATATTTACGGAATTTGTGTTACTTGTAAATTGCTTAAAAGAGATATTCTTAATTTGGTTAGGATTGTACATTTATTCCTTGTTCCTTTTAATTTCAATGATAGAAGTTTCGTGACATTTTATTACGATTTCGGTATACTAAATTTATATGGATTCCGAATCATAAGATCTTTTATAGTGAAGAAAATATTCTATAATTGAAACAAGCTAATTTATATTAATAGTGAAAGCTCTATCATTGAACCCTGTGATCGTAAGTGGAGTAATCAGCAAATGGTCTTACCCCTAAGCATGTTTCCCATAGTCTTAAAAATTACAATTACAATATTGGAACATTTTAATATTATTGTAATCAATTTTCAAGCTGAACCAAATTAGCGTATAACATCAATGCATTAGTTTAGAGTTGAACCTGGAACCAAATGCATTCCAGCTACATACCACATTATGAACGGACACTTACCACCCTAAAATATGGTTAGAAATAATAATTAATAGCTAGTCAATTCAATTTTTTGTTTCGAATCGAAGGAATTAAATAACTTGATGAAGAGTACAATGTGACCTATGTCTAACAGAATAGATTAAAACAAATTTTAATAATATTACCATCAAATATTCTAAATGAAAGCAAATTAAGAAAATATATCTAATGACCAAAAATTATTTGCAATAAACTTTTCTACAAATGATTAACGAGCTCTGAATGATTAACGAGATTGTTAACCACATCAGATTTCATAGTATATTTTATAATTTCAAAATAAATTATCCCAAAACTGATAATAATAAATTCAAGTATGTAAAATTTAAATTTAATTTGAAATAAAATATATAATTTTTTTATTAAATACAAATCATTATAAAATATAAATGAATTTCCACTGTCGCTGTTCAACCATATAGAATTTATCAGAAAATTTCATATAAATTATAATGTTAACAATAGAAATGAAAATTCACAAATTATTGATTAGATTTCTCGTGTTCGTTCCACAATTAAATATTTAATTTTCCAAAAATCAAGAAAAAAAAAATATATTATTTCTATTCAACTTAATTTAATGGTTATAAAATATAATAAAGCATACAAATAACAGCTGCCAAACATAAAATTGTATATAAAACTTTTGTATTGAAAGCATAAATGTGTAAATAATGTAAAGTCAGTGGCATAGAATATAATTAAGCGAGATAAAGTGGAGTTTTAAATACGTATAGATAATTTAAAATTGTTTGGCACAAATTGTGTTATAATATTTTTTATCAAAGAATATTGCAATTAAATTTTTGTTAAATTTTCACATTTCCATAACAATTTAAATTGAAAAATCAATTGCAGAGAGATCAATTTATAGAAAATCCGGCCTGATTAATAGCGATTACATTAAAGGTTAATATTGTTGAAAACTATTTTTAGAATTGACTGTATTTGTGTATAGAAAAATTTTATACATATGAAATTAATGCGAATTGTATGATTTTCATCACATTTTTTTACGAAAATTCTAATTTTTCATATCCATATAAATCTGTGGGATAGTGTAATAGTAGCGTAAGTCGATATAAGCGAAAATTAATATTTTCAATTTTACTTTTATTCTCTTTCTGACAATTTTTTTTTACTATTCACTAAGTTAGTATAGGCTTGATATTTTCTGTTTTGTTCAAAAATACATAATAGCTTAAGACTTAAGTCATTTTCAAATAGTCATGCACTTATAGTAGGACCTTAGGTCAACATTATATCTTATGTTTAAAAATAATAATCGTAAAACCATCTTAAGTGAAAAAATAGTTATTTACTTTAGTCATGTACTTGTAGTAGTAGCTTATGGCAACATAACATCTTATGTGTAGATAAGGTTTTAAATAGTTAATCGTTATATTAACCTAAGTCCAAAAATTTTATAAATTAAGTTTAGAGAATGTGAATAACTCTACACAAGAATCTTGTTACCAAATAATATTATTTTATTTAGCTAACTTAAATCTATATATAAGCGACCTTACTTGCCTTACTTGTTAATAACTTAAGTAATTATCAAATTTAAGTAATTATCAAATAAAAGAAATTTATAATATGGTATTATTATTTTCGAAAAATATCATAAGTCTTTTGATTTAGTAGTTAAGTGCTTTAATTACTTGGATTCTTGTTATAACTATGTAGGGTTCTCCATAACTTTGCTTATGTATATTTAAAAAGTTCGTTAATATTACATGAAGAGAATTTTTTTTATTTTCTTTACTCTTAGCTGAAAATTTTCAATTTTCGACATAACCTACTTTTACATGTTGCCACATAAATCTACTGTATACATATAGAAATTAATTTCCAAAGTGTATAATTAAAATATCGTTTGTTTGAAGCACTTATCATTAAATTCATTTTTTTTTAGTAAATTAATTATAAATCCACATAGAAAATAACTTTTATCCAGAATTATAAATCTATTTTGTTAATCAGAATTTTATTTTTATGCTAGCTGAACCATAAAATATTTCCAATTATTTTATAATGAAGTCCCGGAAATTAAATTATATAAATCATAATAACATAAAAGTTTTGTAATAAACCATTTTTTAGTTTCTAAAATTATTTTATAAAATTGCATTTTGCAAATATTTTTATAATTTAATTTTGAATTTTTTTGGTAAAAGTTTTTTATGGATATTTGTATTGATCAGATAAATTTCATAAGTTTTGATGTTTATGAAATTATTAGTTAGAAAATTTTCTTAAAATTTGAAATTTTTATAAGAAATTTTTTTATTAAATTTTGATTATTTTGGAAAATAATATTTAATAATTCTTCTTTAAACGAGTAATATCATCAGCATAAACACAAAATTGAATCAGTACTGGTGCTATATGGATGGAGTACTTGGAAAGTGAGTAATGTCATCGTGAGAATATTCCAAACTTTCGCAAAACGAAAGTTAATTGACCCAACAGAATGTCAAACGAATACTTGCTTCACAAAACTGCCCAAGAAAACATATACAGCTCGATGAAAACACAAAAATGAAAGTGTAATATGAAAGAGTAATGGAATGGAACCCACTTTTACAAGAAAATCAAAGTGTTGGTCGGGAAATAACGTGAAGGCGAACAATTTAAAAGGAATGAAACTGACGCTATGGGTAAAGGCTGTTTGAAATTTAAGAATATTGCCAGAAATATAACGCGGTTACGAACAGGAGTGGACGCCCAATGCTACACAAGAGTATCTAGGAATTGTAGAAGAAGAAATTCTTCTTTTATATTTGTAAGGATTGTTATTTCAAAGATCCTAATAAATTAATTATATTTATATAATCAAATTTTTAACTATAAGAAATTTAATTAAATTAATAATTCTTCATCTCAATCATACATTTTAAATAATTATTCAACTGAGATAATAATTCTAATCAGAAATAATTTGGACAACACTTTAAGAAACTCAATTAATTTCAAAAAATATAAAATTAATTTAAATAAAATCCTTCGTCTTAGATACGTTATTATTATTTGTATATAAATTTTAGTGCTTCTAGTCCACATATTTTTGTTAATTGAAGATATTTATCAAATAAATTAAATTTTCGAAATCACTTTTCTAAATAATTATTATATAAACTAAAATAATTGACATAATCTAAAATTCAGATTTATTTAAAATTTAACCTAATTGGGAATTATTGTATCTTATTTGTAATCACTTTTCATCCTTGTACATTTTAAACTATTATTTTATACAAAATTAATTTCATATTGTTATCTATATTTTAATTTTTTGTAATCTAAAGAAAATTCAATTTTCATATTAATTATTCGTAAGAAATTTACATTTTATTACATATCCTTTTACATAATAATATTATATAAACGGAAGCATATATCAAATTAATTTAAGGATATTTTGTTTACATAACAAATACAAGGACTTTTCATTATTTAATCTTTCGGTTTTATTGAAGGATTTTTAAAAGGTAAAAAAGGATTTGTAATCAAAACTTAATTTGTTATTTGAGTTTCTAAATCGTATTTTATTAATCCTTAATTTATGAAAAGGATAATTTAATTTTCAGTTTAATTTTCAATTAAACTCACCATCAATTACAGCTTACATCAATTTCGTTATAATAATATCAATAATATTTGAATTTTATTATTAATTTCCGAATCCAATTCCACTTTTATGAAAATTTTAAATTAGTAATTCGTCATGCAGAATATCTTGTGTAAAACGGCGAATAATCGCAATAATTCACAAACTTGATCGCTGGTATAATTGTGTCCAGCTGTATGAGTATAGTAAAATCATTTATATTAAAATGGGTTTAAACTTAATACTGTGGTGTGATGAATTTGTGACTCTATTTAGTTAAAACTTTGAATTCCGATAATTATGGACGATAATTTAATATTTATTCAAGTCTGAATATTACAAAAATAGATCTAAATTTTACCTTAAAACTATTTTACAATTCTTCTTTATCTGCACAATTCAATTCATTGGATGTAAACGACTCACTGCAACTTTACTAAATGCTGCTGTCGATGTTGTTGATGATACTTTTAAAAGTGTGTCTCTTTTCAGCCTTTCAAATCGGATCATAAATATGGATAATAATAATTTTCAATTAGTTAGTTGGGATATGTTTTTGGGACATTCAAAGATAAAGAGATAAATAGAAAATTAATTCTTGTTTTTAGAGATATTGGATATTTTAATTCCGAAATCTCATATAGTTTTGATTTTCTTAGTTTATGAGTAATTATTAATATGCCAACGAATTAAATTTTACTTGTTAAAGATAAGATAAATCTAATTTAAAGTTGAAATGAATTCGCGAATTAAACATGTTGCCATTATGGATGCATGTTTTCAGAAACATAATTTTAATTTTCCTTAAATACAATGAACCCATGTACTAAAAAATCACTATTTGACCGTCTGAATTATTTTATAACCTTAACATGATGTTTACATGGAATTTTATAAGCTCTAAAACTTTGTTAGGAAATAATTTAAGGAAACTTTTAATATAACTTACAAGGATATTAAAAAATTTCAATTCTTATCATTTATTTTACTGCTCATTCAATACCCAAGTTTAATTCTGTTTTCTGTTATTGTATTAAATTACAATTTTCAAATTATTTTATCACAAAATTCAGTCTATATTTAAGTCCATTTTGATTGTGAAATTTAATTCGAAATGATAAATATAAAAAGCGTAATTCTCTGTTAATATAATTACTAATTTCGGAATTATCATCTAGAGGCAGTCATTAATGGAAATTACAGATTTTTGTAGAAATTACTATTTTTGCTGATTATATACAAAAATTAAATAAATAATATCAAATTATAAAAACACATTTAATATTATAGTAATAATAATAATAAATATTTGTAAAATTCGAAATTTATATTCATAATTTAATTACTGAGTATATAAAATTGTTATGAAATTTATTATGTTTTATGTTCTGTCCTAATATTTTATGTACGCATATAAAAAGAAGGACTTATATAATAAAAGAAAATATTGTATTGAAGATCCTTGAAGATAAGTCATGAAATAAAATATACATAAAGTTAAAAATGGGGGAATTTATATAATTAAACATTTTGTTGTCCGGAAGTAAATAAAAACCAGAGTTAAGGCAGTAACTAAAATTATATTAGAAAAATAGTTAGGTTTAATAAATTTATAGCGATAATGGAAGTACGTAGAGTATTCCATAATTTAATGTTGACATTTGCTATATTAATAAAAAGTTTCGAAACTGATTTATAACTTTTAATAGGGTAAAATGGACGGACTATAATTTACTATGTTTCAATAAGCTACTTTTATATTGCTCCTTACAAATTTATTGTCAATTTGATCTAATTTCGAGCCAACTCTGTTCATACATATTTCTATCTTGAAATAAAAATGATGATCCCTAAAATATTATCTTTCTCTATTTACTCCCCAGATACAAAATATAAACTATCTTTTTAGTTCATATTATAAAAATATGACAACCAAACAATAAATTTAATGTTTTTAGATATTAAATTTTCCTTATTTATCCTACACAAAAAAAAAATATTGAATTTTATTTATGGATATTTAAATTTTATTATTCAAGCTAAAAGAGTCACTTAAATAATGATATCCATAATAAAAATGACCAAGAAGGATAAAAATAGAAAATATTGTGCTTTATCTTTAATGACTCATAATTATCATTAAAAAAATAATAATAAAAAAACATGAATACAATTCAGATAATAAAAATGTTAAATAAACAGAAAAATTGTCAAAATTAAGCAGATTTGCGTTGGTTTCAAAAGAGTTTTTCCATTTCATACAAAATATTTCCTTTCTTATCTATCGGTCGGTCTGGCAATTAATAAAGCCTAAACCGTGGAAATGTGATAAAAATATCTGAAGATATAGATAGAGTGATGGCAACGTTTCCATTTATTATTTAACGTCTTAGGAAAATTGTATTTGATTTGAGCCCTACTGAAATTGAATATAAAAAGTGGCAACAATGCATTGTACTTGATGTAATAAAAGATAAATCACAAGAATATTTTATTAGTAGCTGCTTGATATAATATGCTGTATGATGCTGGGTTGCCAAATTTACATTCTTTATGTTCAGCAATCGGCATGAGGTCTTAAAGGATCTATTAAAATAATTATAAAATTTCAATGCAATGACCTAGCGATTAGTACAAAAAAATACTATCGTAACCTAAAGGCTGAGCTACATATAGTTTCTATCAGTTCATATCAGTTTCGATTCGATTTGATTTGATTCGACTATCAACTGGTTAAGTAGACTGAACACATAGTTATCGATTATAATCGACTAGATCACATATTATTATTTTTTGAAACTGTCAAATTTAATTTTTCTTGACATTTTCTTTAGTTTGAATTCGCAAAATTCCAATCGTTCCAATCTCTTTCGATTTGGTTTTGTCCACTCAATCGATTTACCATAAAAAATATATGAAAAGACGTCAAATTTGAACTTTACTAAACCGATCGAAACTATGTAGCCTACACTTAACTCTAGCTATATGTAGATTAAACTGGATTAAACTAAATTGTACCTAATTTTGAGTTATAGAATGACTGCGATAATACTCCGGGTAGTATTTTAACGTCCATATTTAACAATATAAGATACACTGTATATATTTATTCTACTGGGAGGAAGAATGGACACAATTCGCTCCCGGTAGTATCCGAGTACGTCTTCTGAAAACTTGCATGCATTTTTACAATTGCGAACAGAATATTGAAGGAAGTTGACTTTCAAATCAATGCTAATTGTATATCGCCATTTACGCTTACGGTAGAGGTGGACATTATGCAGATATTAAGTTATCATAATACTTTTGCTGGGTTTGTATATTTACAAGAAAAAGTTTCTTTTTTATATTATTAAACTAAAAATTTCGAAATTTTAAAATTTATAATAAAGTGAAAAATATTTACAAATAACAAATTTTTGTCTTATATTGTAAATATTTGTAATTGTTTGTTTAGGTTCACTGGGGCATTTCACTTTCCAAACAAAAATAAACACATTCGGCCACAATGAAACAAATAATGTAAAAATAAAAAATAGATACAATAAATTTTTTCTGTATGGTCGAAATATAAGAAAGGAAAAACTTAAATACGTACAGAAATTATGTTTCAAAATGAAAAATTCGATAAAAAAAGTTTCATTTTTCAGTTTTTATTTAGACGAGTCTGTTTTCCTTTTGTATTATATCCGTAACGGAAAATAATATTTCACAAAAAATAAAAAAAATAAAAAATAAAAAGAAAAGTTAATTCCCCTGACTAGAGACACAGATGAAAGATAAAATATTTAATTGACTTTGAAAGATTTAGAAGAGTTTTTAATTGCATGCCATAAACTTTGTCGTTATATATAAAATACATAATTTAATGTTTTATGTTGTAAATATGTGATGTTAAAGGTTTTTTCTTGTTGGTATGTTTTTTTTAAATTGTTTGATTAAAATGAAGAGACACATAAAGTTTAAAATTTATTTCTTGAGTGAAATTTATATCCGTAAATAATTGATTCTATCAGATATTTTAAACAAAAGTTTCAGTTAAATAATTTTCTTTGGTTTTAGATTATGTTGTTAATTTTTAAATAGAAAATTTTGATAATCTAAAATTTTAATTTTGATAAGTTATTTATAAAAGACGTTTTTTTTTGGGAAAAAATTAATGTATTAAAAATGAATTTTCTATTTATTTTGTATTTTGGTCAACATTCGACATATTTTCATAAAATGTACAATGTTTTAATAAAATTATTATGTTGAGTAGCGAAATATTGAGAAAATTGATGGATGTTTAGGATTTTAGGATTGGGAAAGAATTTAACAGGGCCGAAGTTAACAGGAAATGGAACCATTCACATTATTCAAAAACTCATTCAAATTATAAGTGTAAGGGAAATGCAGATCCCTGATTTCGACAGGGCTCAGAAATCACTTACCCAGGTATGTCAGTCTTTTTTGGGCAACACTCCCGCAGATTCTTCATCATCCGAACAGAACCGACAGTCACTATAATCATACTTTTTGATTTTGTTTAGATGATACCTGAGCGAGCAGTGACACGTGCACAGGCCAGTTATACATAGTATGCAGTTCGGTTTCGTTAAGCTAATATTTTACATATTTTTTTCATTCAAAATTACAATCACAAAAATGTATCTAATAAAACTTCCCGTCCTCATAAAATCTAATTAAAACAACATAATTAGAAGAACAATTTCATTGAATTTTCGGAAATATAAGTTGAAAATATACTTGATTATTTTTAGTTTCGATTTCGATAGTATGTGGTCCCTGTGGCCTTAAAGTTTAAATATCCAGAAATATTTCCAATAATAATATAAATAAAGGTTTGATAATGATATAAACGTATTATAGAATTGTAAAATTTCTGTATAGAATATTAACTGAAAATGATTTGAAACCACAATGGATTTAATTTACAAAACAAATTATCAGTAATTTAGTATCATGAAAATTTAATTGAACCAATTTTGTGTTCTTTAGAAAATTGTATTTTATAAATTATCTTTGAGGTTTTTGTTTAACTTTTCAGATCGATATATCAAATTATACTAATTTCTTTTACAATAATTTATTGTTTTTGTATTCTTCTGTTTCTGTCAACAATAACGAATTAAGTTGCATTATCTAGTAATGCATTACGTAAAGTTTTATTCATATAATAAATCTTAACAAATGATGATTTTGCCTTCTCGATAAAGGAGTGAAATTGGTGAAGCTATTGAAAAAACTGCCAAAACTTAAATGATTTATTTATTAAACGAAATTCATTTAACTTCTTTTTATAAAAAAGTTTTGATATTCAATTTAAACTTTCATCTATTTTGTATTTACATCATCTTAAATTTCCTTTTGTTCGCAAGGATATGTAAACTGATCGTTTTTGTAGTGAAATATTACCAAAAATGAAAGAATAAAGAATTTTCAATTGACATACATTTTTTTAATTCTATAATCTGGTAACAAGATCAGAAACTGGAAATTACTGATGCAGCAGGAAATTATGGGGCATTTGTTTCTGGTTCGGAGATAGTTCCATCATATAAAACTCTGGTAGACTATTCATGCAATGATTTATATACATTCCATAAGTGGTATCACTTAGGAAGGAGCTGAATAAGTATATACAAAAGAACTACATCTTTTCGCTGACCTAACATCTATCTTGCGTCAGAGTAAATTCTAGCTTTCTATTATTATTTACTTAATTTTTATACTTGATATTTTGAATTGAAATTTTAAATGGACTAATTTGATGAACATTGAAAAAAATTTAAATTAAATTTAGTTGTAACAAGTTTTATCAACATAATTGACCATCAACTTTTAAACTGTAATTTAACCTCTGACCAAATACATCAGAATATTACACACTAATATAGAATGGAAAGTCATTAGTTTTTGTTAAAAGTCAATTATTTTTCACATAAACTATATAAAATTAATACATTTTACTGCCCTTATTCAGCTATTTGTGATTAGTTCATCACAAAAAAGGATATAGATACATAAAATTATTTAACATTTTAACATTTTATTTTTTCCCTAATTTCAGGATCAGAAATATTATGCAAATTGGGAATTGATTAGAATTTAATTCTACAAAAAACCAACAAAAACGAAAAGGTTTATCTATAATAATACAGCAAATTTAACAGGTATTTTGACCCTATTTTAAACAAAAGCAATTAATTAAGTTGGAGTTATTCGCCATGAGATTTTATTGGAATTTATTTGGTATTTTTAGATTTGATTGAAAAATAGAAAAGAATTTTTCAAAATGATTATTTAAATTGGTGTTATTAACATTAATAGTGATTTAATTTTTTGTTGAAACTAATTATTGAAGAAATTTTATTGAATTAAACCTTTTTGCGGTTGTGACGTAGTGGTAATGTTCTATACTCTGATGCATTCAGTTCTCAGTTTCAATACACATCGATGTTGAATCGATGTCGCTCTTAAATTAGTACCAATAATAAAAATTTACAATTTTATCTAATTATGATTTTTTTGGACTATCAAAAATGCCAACGCTTGAAACCATATGTTGGCAATTCCACTTGAAATCATAGGGACTCAAGTTTTCACTATTAAAAGCCATTAACTTGTTGTAATTTAAAAGTTTCTGCACTATAAAGAAACTTATAATTCGAAATCCATATAAAATTAGTAGTTATGACTTGCAATAAACTCTCAAGGAACCTTTATCGTTGAGGACCTATATGCTTTCAAGAGGAGTGAACAAGGAAAAACTAAACTAATGAACGAAATTTACGGATATTTATAAAGTATATGAACAGAAAATTTTAATTAAAGTAATTTAGATAATGAAAGTTAATTAATTTTCTGTGTAATTTCTTTCTTTCATATATGCATTTGCCAATTTTGTTCATATTTCAATGCCTGTAATGCATGAGGTCATCACGAATGCCAATTAATTTTTAAATTTCGATTTACTAATGGTGATAACTGTGCTAAATAACAGTGTGCGTATTTTTACATTATTATTTGTAACTCACGCACATAATTTCAATTAAAATTCAATACTAAAATTATTCAAGGATTTTTTAATTTATTTAGTTTATAATTATTCTACAAAATCCAATTAATTATCATTTGTTTACTTGTTATCAATTTACTAAATACTAGAAAATTATATTTTAACTTTATTCATTATTATATTTATCACAATTTCACTGTATCTATAGACTAAGAGCTTACAGCTTCAGCATACGTCAATTTAACTAACACAGGTCAATTTTCTAAATGATCACACTTGAATTTAAACTATAAAAAACTTTTTTATGTCCAATCTAACTAAAGGTAAGCTTACAGTGGCGACAGAACTTGACATAGACTACCCTGAGTCCATAGTGTTACCACTTTTAAGGATAACTTTTCAATCTAATAAATTGAAAAATTTCATAATTGCTTCAAACTTGAGTAGTTTTTTAATACTGGAATCTGGAATTCTAGACCTCTTTTGAGTTTGCTAATACGGTGAACCTAGAAGAATAGCTCGGGTCTAGCAGGATTCCAGGTTGTTCTGGTTTACTTGAGTTTCTTCATTTATCATTCGTGATTGGACTTAACTCAACTATTCTAATTCAAATAATAAGCTAATATAAATCTAACTTAAATAAATTTTTAACTAGATTTAGGATTGACAAGTTTGAAAACTATTTAAATATGAATATAAAGTAATGAATTTGTTAAGCAGTAAATAGCAAGTTTTACACTGTTGCCGAAAGAAATCTCCAATTTAAACTCTTGAATAAATTTTAGTTCGAAATTAAATTTGCTCATAGTATTTATTACAAAGTTGGTCCAATTCCATTTAACTGATAACCAGACTTTCTGAATTTTATAAATTTTATAGTGGTCACAAGAAATGATGGCGTAAATGTTAGCATTTCTAGACTTTTAATTATTTTCATAGAAATTTCACAGTGGTTTAATCATGAAATCATTACTGCAGTGGCTCTTCATCTAATATACAATATATTATCTAATAAATTATGAGTAAATTTAATTGAATTTATCAAAACTTTTTATAAAATTTATTATAATGCATAAAATATTCAAATATCTTAAATTGATAAAATGGAAATTTTAGTTGTTTAGCAAAGTAAACAGCAATAAAATTAATAAACATAACAAATTGAATTATTTGAACCACAAATTATAACAATAACCGAACTACATAAAACAATTTTGTAAATGAATTTATGAGCTTGAGTTGTTTTTTTTAACCCTTTAATGACCAATGATGTGTCTTTCTTCAGTTAATGGTTTCGGCTTGCGACATGGCAGATATACACTTCAAAAATTGTTTTTCTAAAAAAATCATGACGTATAAAGCCGTCACGAAATATATGAGTTTATATGGAATGTGTTTATTAAGAGTCGCACAACAACTAGAAAGAATTGCTCTGGTGTCCCAGGAAGTATTATAAAACAAAACTTATAAAAAAGTTATATTTTTGTAAATCCCGAATTTCTATAAATTATAAATACATAGTTCATTTCTTTCCGTTTGCTTCTGTCAGAACTTTATTATCTTTGATAAATGTAAAATATATGGCTAGTGACGTTCCGTGAATTCCAATGTAAGAATTGAAAATGTGAAAGGGTTAAATATATTCCTGAAAATTTTTATTTGCTCAATGATTTTACAAACTTTAACCGGAAAAACTGGAATGTTTGGTTTTTCCTTTGAATAAATATTTTAACCTCAATTTATTTTTTATTTTTTTATTGTGGATGTGAAAATTGTTTTTATTGCTGAGAGTTTAATTGTTAATGAAAAATAATTTATATGAGTTGGTTTTTTTTTAAACAATTTCTAATTAAAAAACATGCAGCACGCAATTTTTTTTGATATAAAAATTTGCACTTAGGTATAATTTATTTTACACTTTGTGGATAATAACGCAGTGCAATTTGAAAAAATAAAACATTTTTTAAATTCTTTATTTATTGCAAAACATAAATTATGTTAAAGTTGTTTTTACAAATAAACCATAAAAAAAAAAAACATATAAATTAAGTGTTATTTGAAAATAAAATCATATTTCCTTGTTAATTCAAGGATAATTGGTAGTTAAAGTTGCAAATTAAGTAATTAAGTGTTCTAAATAATTTTTAAAAGAGAGAGTTTTGTATTTTGAAAGTTTCTGCAAAAATTAATTTAGGAATTTAGAATAAGTAAAAATCAATTTTTAATAATTTTGGTGTAAGTTTTTCGAATTCCGAATAATTAACATAAAGTTAATTAATGACAGCCAAATATTTAAAATAAATTTGATAATATTAACACTTCTAACGACAGAGCATTACTAATAATTGCAATAATGATATTACGAAACCAATTTTGAGGCAGCCAACGTTCGATATAGGTCGTACCGCTTTCGGAAAAAGAACAACAACAGCTCAGTTCTTTGAAAAAAAGTATAAAATTGGAAGTATTCAAATTTTTTTATAAAGTATAAGAGGTTTAACATTTGTACTATACTAAACAAATACGGGACAGGGTCAAAGGTAAAATTACAAAAAAACTATATTATCGATAATATCGATATGACACATTCGCAGGGATTCAAAACTTGGTTGGTTTGAATGGAGTGAGATCATGCAAACAAACCAACCAACCAAGAGTTTTGAATCCTTGGAAATGTCATTTCGATATCAGTAATATCGATTTTTTATAATTTTTCCTCAAAACTTAATTTGATTGTGATTTTGTGAATTAATGCAATTTCGAAAATTTAAGGACACAAACATTTTTCGATAAAAATTAAGTATTACTTGATAATCAAAGTATAGTGTGAATGAGCCATTAGATTTAAATGAAATCACTATCTAGCTCAATTCCACCTTATCGTTTTTTTGTTTATAATATTAATTTTAATTACATGAATAGACAACACAATGTAAGAAAATATGGACAAATGTTTGCCAGCACTATTAATAAAACTAAATAATTAATTTCTCAAAATCGTGTTAAACACATCAATTGCTTCCAGCTAATGCTTATTTATTTAAATATAAATTCTGAAAGGATATGGTTTTTAACAATTTGAACGACAAATTGACACTCAAAAAGTTTACTGTACAGATTCCATTAAATAGAAGACATAAATTCAGCTCAATATAAAATATAATTGATCTGCAGTTTTAGTCCAATTATATTTTATATTTTATTTGGACTATACTTTCGGTATGGCTTGTCTATATATAATGTAAGAAAGCCTATCATTTTATGTATTCATTTTAAATTCATAGTTGATGTAATCTGGAAAGATTATTTACAAATGGTGCAGCTCTTCACCATTAATTAATATAATATGTATATACAAAAGTTAAATTTAAATAAATAAATAATTATAAATAAATATTTAATATTTTAATAATGAAATAAATTTTAAAATATAATATAATACAAATAAATTTAATTACAATTTAAATGGCATTCATATTATATAATAAATCTCAATTACATAAAAATAATTGCATACAAATTTAATTACCAATTAAAATATTACATAAAATTTATTAGATTTTGTTTTGGCAATAATTTTTTTTTTGGTAGAAAATTCTTATAAATAACCACAAAAACCAAATAATTAAAATTTACCCGGATATAGTTGGTAATAATGTCACAAAAATGTAATTAAAACTATAATAATTGTAGAAAACATTAAAACTTTTTTATTGAAAATTATTATATTTAGATTTAATTTTAAATAATTAATTTGATGATAAATTATTATGCCATTTTTTTTTGTAGAACTTTGATTTATTTAAAGCAATTATATTTTAAAATCTAAATTTTAAATTATTGGCGATTGTAGAAATAATTAACAATTGTACGGGGAGTTATGGACATAAAAGTGATCGAATGTATAATTGAAAAAGAAATTGCTGAAAACAATTTGTCTATACATTTTCCGAGAGGTTAGAGTATTCTAAAATACAAAAAAAAAAAAAAATGAAAATCAATTGTCGACAGATTTTTGTGCGCAGCTAGTTCTCATAATTGATAATTTCGTTATCCGATTTTCATGAAAATTCGATCAGTAAAAAATAACCAAAATTGCTGAAATATTTTATATTTGTTAGACATTTATTATCAAATGTGTAAGCCTAGTTTTGAAATAATCAATTTAAGTTTTATATATAAAATGCAGTGTTGCAAAACCAAAGAAAACTGTCAATTAGGAGGGAAACATTAGCAAATAACTCGTAGTAATGTTCAGCAGTCATTTATGTTTACCAAATTTCATTGGAATTCTTTTAATTTTATTTAAAAGAATTCATTTAATTTTAGAGTTACGTTTTGAATAACGTTTTGCAGCTCTGATAAAATTTTATAATTAGTTTCAATCAATTAATTTGTGTTTCACATATTTCGTATATTCATTTAAATTATAATATTTAGCTTTGTAAATTACTGCTTAACTTTATGTCTTCATTCATTAAAAATTTATAAAATCAAAAGATATTATTTATAGTTAATTGATTTTACACCTTATTACGTTTCTCTAATGATTATAATAGTTAATCCTATAAATTAAATGTCTCTAAATAATATAAATGAAATTATTTTATACTTAATATGTTTAAAGATTATAAAGCATTTTCTTTATTAAACAAAGAAAATTTATAATATCATTCAAAAATAAAATAAAATATTATATCTAAATTCATGAAACTTGACAACAATACAGAATATTTATTACGTATATCTTGTGTAATTCTAAAAGTTATACAAATTTAATGAATTATAGGATATAAAATAATAATAAAATCATATATGTACAATAAATAGAAATGAATTTAAATTGTAATCTATCAATTAACCCTCAAAAATCTTAAGATTTTTCCTATTCTATACATTAATTTCCATCAATCTTTTAAGTATTTATATATACTTTAACTTACCGAAATTTCAATTCTTAATACTTCTATCTCTAAATATAAAATAGTATTATAGAAAACGATTTATATTTATATTTTGTGGGAAATATTACTATAATTTTATTTATATATATATATTTTATATTTTAATTCAATTAAATAAAAGGAAAATTGTATGTACCATAATACTTCAAATAAAGGACTAAAAGAATTATAAATCCCAGAGATGATAATGAAAATATTTCGGAAATCTCTAATATCTTCTACAGGATTTTTATTATTATTTTGCAGAAACGAAATATATGAAATTGAGTTGTTTTTAATAGGTGTCCTAGTTATTAATATTATGCAAATTTTTATGTGGACGATACGTAAATTTGAAATTTTATTCATAATTTCTTAGAAATTATACTATAAAATTGCTATAACATTAAAATAATTCGAACGAAAAACTAGTAAATTAGAAAACTTTTATTTTTACATAATATTTCAAATATTCTGCTAAAGATCAACTTGTAATATTAAGGGTTGCCATATCAGGTTCAGGTCTCAATCGTAATGATAATATTAGATAGTAGAAATAAACGTTTATAAACGTTTTGTTTAATATCAATTTACTTTAAAAGTTTTACAATTCATAAGCAAAAAATCCAAACTAAAATACAGAAACAAATATTCAATTTAGTATCAAATAATGTCAAAAATATCAGGCTAATTAGTATTCCGAACATTATTTCATTTACATGAAATTTACTAATTGAAAAGACACCGATACGACCGATACTTTTAATAATCTTTTTTATCAGGTCCACTTCAGCAGAGTTTTGACATATATCGTAAGTCAAGTTAAATTTTATATAGTAATATTGTGAAGTATGAACCTTAAGGTATTTTTGATTAATTTCAATTTTATTAAAAAAATTATATTAAAAATTGAGACATCTGGTACACAATTTATATTTTAATGATTATTGTTCAACTGAAAATTATCTATATCACTAAATACGTCTTGTACCTAAATACGTACATTTATAATTCAATTTTGTATTGGTAAATTTAACATAAATATAGGGAAAATAAATTTGATTTTGTAAGCATTTTAAAATGGGATATAATTTATAAAATTGATTTAAAAAGAATGTAATTAAGTGAGGTATCAAATTTGAATTTATTTACAAAAAAAATTAACTAAATGTTTATTTAGATATTTATGTTAATTACCATCAATTTATTTAAAGTATTTATTTCATTTTAATTGAAAATTGACGAAAAAATTGTCGATTTAAGAAGAGTTTTTGTCATGACATTTATTTTATTTTATAAGATAAATTAGATAAATGTGTTTGTATGAATTTTTTAATTGCTTTTGTCATAAATGTATTAACTGGAGAGTTAGGAAAGAATTTACTTTGGTTATTTCAGCGATCACGAACGAAGACCGAGTATTACGAACTCAATAAACATGGAATTGAAGGTAAACTATGACATATCAATGAACAATCCATTGATACACTTCTACTCAAATGGTTATTCTACTACCCTAATCACTAGAAATCTTCTTTGTGATCTGGCTGAGGTGTTAGTGTCATTTAAATGCATTTAATTTCATACTAAAATTTTAGTTGAGTTGATTTTACTAAAATTCTTTGGAATTCATTTAACTTTCCTTAAAAATAAGTGGTTACATTTCGCGGTTTTGATGGTTTCTCAGACGTATAAGTCAATGTTAAGATGAGTTCATACAAGTCTGCATACTTATTTTTATAACAAAACTAAGTAAAGTTGTTAGCTCTGAGACTATATAAAAAGTTTGCAGTTCAACCAGAGAGCACCACAACCACAACTTAAGTATTTTTTTTTTTGTGACCTTTAGTTTTTGGTTAACTGGTCTATGAAATTAAGTAATTGGTGATAGAACTGGAAATTAGCTTTTCCAATTCTGTTATTTTATTTAATTGTATACAAAAACTTAGCTTTTTAAAGTAAATTGCTGTCCTAGAGGCTACTATCCAATGGTAACTTGTATATGGAATAACAATAATTTTTCTAATAATTTTGTTTTTTTGTAATGTAAAATTATATATAAATCATAAAATTTTGATCTTGATTTATGTTGAAAATGAAACATTTACAAACATCCTAGACAAACCATCCAAAAACAATATCAAAATTTGAAGTGAAATTGTAAAATATTAAAATATTTTTGATTTGTATTTCATAAATTTAAATATTTAATCAATTTATAATATTAAATTAAACTGATTTATTTATGTTTAAAATTTTCATAATTTTATCTTTTAGAAATATTCTTTTAATGTTCATTTATTTATTTCGAAATACCACTTTAAATTTAATTTGACATATTTTTAATGAATCCTTCTTTAATTAAATTAGTTTATTTAGACGATACATTTTCAGCTGCTCCATCAATAATTTAAATCAATAATTTGACAAAATGGAAAGTAATAAGTTAAGTCAAACAATAATTTAATTTTAAGGTTATTTAATATTTAGAACAGTTTTGTTCAAATATTTGATTGGAAATTCAGAAATAGTGTAGTAAATGATTTGGAGTTAAGTTTTAATGAAGCTCAAATAGATGACCTATAAAACCACCTAATTAGATTCATAAATATTTGTAATTTTATTCTGATTTCAATGTAGTTTTTATTTTGTTTTAAATATGTATTTTGAAAAACTTCAACTTGATTTTACACTCGAGGCGCCTTGATAATTATTATTTTTACGATACGTTGTGATGGAAAGTGTAAAAAATGGAATTAAAAAAAATTGGAGGCTGCTGAAGTAGCTAAATTCATTCGAGCTCTATTGACAAGGAATACCAAGTAGTACAGATTTCTATAGTGAACCAATTTATAGGGGTAAATTCCGAATTATAGATTTTCACATTTTCTAGAGACTTGAATTTGATTACAATTTAGAAACGAATCATTCATGAAATTTTTAGAAAGTCCTGTCATATCTGAAAATGTTGGGCAACAAAATTTTGTATATTAAACAACTTTATATTATACGAAATCATTTTACTGATTGTATAAATTTAGAATATTGCAATTTAAAATATATTTTTAATAAATGACCACAATAAAACCAATTAAACAAAATGAAATTAAATTTTATCCTTAGTTTTTGTTGTATTTGCCACATAATTGTTGAAATTTAGTTGTTTTACAAGCATATTTGTTGACTGTGTTAATAGTCCTGCCAAAATTATTATACATTTTATAAATTTTAATTGGCCATATCCTTTTTGTAAATTGTGGTCTTTTGATTGTTTAGCAAAACTTTATTTTAATTACATTTAAAATTGCTTTCAACAGTTTTGAAATATTACTGATAAAATTTATGATGCTTTCGAGCTAACAATTTATTCCACTTTCATTCTAAATGTGAACCATTTTGCTTAATAATTAACTAATAACTTTACGACACCAATTATAAGAATAAAATTATTATTAATTTGATTAAAATTAGATTATTTAATTTTAAATTTCCTACTGATAACAAAATGATGCCCACCACATTTGAAATTTACATTAAAACTTACAATTAAATTAAATTCAAATAATATTTAATTTAAATAATTAAACAACAAGCAAAAGCCAATTTCAAATTTAAGAAATTATAGAATTAAATATTTTTATATTTATGATTTATACATTTTGAAAATTACTTTTGGGTAATACAAAATTTAATTGAAAATATCTCAAGATTATAAATTTATTCCTAGAAATTTATTCTTAAAAACTTTTCAGAAATTTTTTATTTTCTTAATATCTATTTAAATATTAAAATTATACGAAAAAATTATTAATGAAATTATTTTTATTTTTGGTCTTGATATGTGTCAAGAAAAAATATTGTATTTTTTTTTTAAATTTGGGAATGACAGCCGTATAACGAAAAATGGACTCGCACTTGAATATTTAGCAGTTTCGACAGATGAAATATAATATTTCAAAATATAATATTAAAAAATTTTTTAGCATCTAATTTGAAATGGTAATTCTTAAATTTAGAGGTAATTTAAAACCGAATTTAATAATTTACATGTAAATTACAATTAAAAATTATCAAAATCATATTTTTTCTAAACGTTACCTACCATAATTTAACAATATTTCCAATTCAGTTACGAATCACGTAATAATTGAATAATTCCATGAAGAAAAATTATTTTTTCTATTCAAATAGTTCAATTTTGTTGTAATTTTTCTTTGAATTCAGTCGTAATTTTGACCAAAACTTTTAACTAGGAAAATTATGTATGTAAAAGGTCTATTTTCTATCGCTCCTTTACCAGTAATTCAAGGATTTTTCAACACATAATATTATAAAGGATTATGAAGGACTAATGTTAATTCAATTTATTTCGATCTGTATGGGAATAATTGGCAAACAAATTTTTAATTATTTATTCTAACGAAATATTTTACATTGTTTTATAGATGGTTTAAGTTTTCGTTAAATTTGGGCATCAATATTAGATGTAATGATATTGCCAAGACTTCATATAATTCTTATGAAAATTTAGAAAGATAATTCGTAAAAATCGTATTTAAACATTTCAGAAAACATTTTGTCACTTATTTTTCCTTGGTAAATGTTTTGAATATCAATTCTGAATATGAAAAGTTGGACTTACGTGAAATTGAGATAAAGAATTAAATTAAAATATTTATTAATGAGAAGACCAATAATTATTGATAATATTAATTGTAATTAATTACTGAAATTTTGTATGGAGTTTAGGAGAAGTTGCTGTTTTACAGTATCACAAGTTACAGTGATACTTTATGGTAATTTCCATTTTATGGTTAACCATTTGAGTTATTATTAAAGACTATCTAAAGTAATATAGTTATTACAAAAGTTATGGAATTTACTTATTTACATTTATACCAAACGTAATTCTGTTGATACTAAAGATTACTATAAATATTGGTAACCCTTTATATAATCCTAAATCAAAGTTGAATTATTTCTAATTGATAAAAACTTATATTTTAATCAAGAATTTTCAAATGATTCAGGAATAAACCTTCTAAGTTAACCATTAAAGAAATTTTCAGTGAAACCGTGAACTTATTATACAGTTCTGTGAAATAAGAAATTGTGAATACAAACTTTTATGTTATCAGAATTTTACCTAAAAATATAATCATGCCTTCAGCAACTTTATAAAAGATAATCTAAAATGACATTCTTTATGACATTATACAAAATTCCATGTAAAATTTTCCGTGAATATTTATATACTGATTTGGTAAATATTATTTTTCTTTGAAATTGAATTGGAAAAACCACCGAACCATAATCTTTTTTTTCAGCTTTCCTCGTATATGGGAAATAAAGTATTTTCTATATTTATTGATTTTGAATTTCAATCTGTTTCAGATTATCATTTTCAGATTATCAAAATATAAAAAATTGCTGCTTCCTTTTACAATCAAATATTTCTTTTTTCTGGTTGTGTTTATTTAAAATAATATTTTCGTTAAAATCTCAACTTTAATAAAAATTTGATAGAGGAATTTAGCTTAAAAGTATTTTCTCATTCATTCAATAAATATGTAAATGGAAAATTCAATAAATATGGAAATTTTAAGAAATGATTTCCGGGAAATAAATTTGTATTTGAAATTTTTGATACTAAGTAAATTGTTTGATTGCTTCATTATAATAAAAAGCAATTAATTAGTGAGTGCTTATATCCCAAATTCTATTGAAATTTGGTATTAGTGATAATAATACCAATTATAATAATTGTAAAATGCAAAATATTAAAATACATATCTACAAACTGTAATTTCAGATATACTTTTCATCATAAATTTACAATACTAGAAATGAACCCACAATTGATATGTTTTAGAGCATCCGTAGCGTAATGGCAGTTTGATATCCTGTAATATATTAATAAGTTAAAAAAGTGAACAAGAAGAAATAAATGTCTTTAATTATTAGAATTTGTGGTAAGTGAAATTGAAAATTTAAATTTTTGCGAGTCACAACATAATTTTCCAATAGCCACACTTCCTTTGGTGCTGCAATTAATTTATTCAATTATTGAAAATTAAATTGGTGGTAATATACTAAATATCCTGAATAACAATCATAAAAATTCATATAAGATTTTTATTATTTGGTTCTCTCTAAAAGGATTGATAATTTATTGATGAAACATGAAAGATTAGAAAAGCTATATAAAAAATATTTATTTTCGCTCCTGGGTATTTTTCCTTTCTTCTAAAACAAATAATTCTTTTTCATAAATATTTGCGCACATTTACTACGTAGGAAAGAAGAAAAAACCCAATCATTCTAAATGGCCAAGTAACAAAATTGATCATTACAATTATTACAATGAACTTTAGTGAGTTATAATAATTATTACAATTTATATTAAAGTTTTAATATTTTACGATTTTATTTTATTTCATATTAATAAACGCCATTATTTATTTAACCACATTTTACACGAAATTTCATTCAATGCTTCAAACGAATAAAAATCAATTTTTCAAAAAAATAATAATTCCATTTCCATTCCCATTTAAAAGATTGGGTTCCGGAAAATGAAATTGAAAAGAATTTATTATAAAAATAATAAGAATTATTATATTGAAAATTTTCTGTAGAAAATAATTAAGTGAAAAACTGCGTTCGATTTTAATTTGAAATCATTTAATTTAATTTAAATAAAATTATTTTACAAGAAATATTTCTTTTATATGTATTTGCATTTGGATATTTGGCTATATAATTTTTTTTGTAAATATCATAAAATTAAAGATTGTTAACTTAAAGCTATTTCATGTATTTCAGTCATGTACATAAATATACATAATAGTGAGCTAGAAAAAACTTGTACTCTAAAAAAATGTATATTAAAATATTAAAGTTACTTAAACCTGGATCCAATTTCTTTTATTTTCATAGACTACGAGTAATTTTGATCTTACTACTGACATTTTCAACCAATATTCAAATTGCTAATATTCTCATATCTCATCATATTTGGTATCATTCCTGTTTTTGTTAAAACATCAACTTACGCCAATTTAAATTATTGTCGATCTCGTTTTTCCATCATTTTATATTTCTCAGAAGGAGCCGGTTTTATTCATCTTACTAAACGTTTACCTTGAAATAAATCATGTGTTTCTGATTAGTCAACCAGTTCAGTCTCTTTCCAGCAACACAGCTAACAAATAATCGGTCATACATATAGTATGAAAAATAATGATTTGAATTGTATTTAAGTTAAAAATTTACATTGAATTTATACAATTATTTTAATTTTTAACTTTTGATTCGTTAATTCTAAATATTCTTTCAATTTTATTATTCAATAAATTTGATTTTTCATTAAGAAATTTGTCCTTTTTATTATATGTTAGACACCGCATGAAAAATTGGGTTGAAATATCAACATAAATCCCACAAAATATTTTTCTTTTTATTATATAATGTTTTTAAAAAACCACTTAATAAATAAATGATTTATTAAATTTATGATTAAAAAAATGTTTTAAAAAACAAAAACTTCACACATTTTTTCAATTAAAAGAAAATTCGTTCGATTTATTAAGTCATAAAGACTTAATAAATCACGTTCGACCTACATAAATATTTCAACATCAATCGGAAAATTTGGGAAAAGAAAAATAATATGCATCACAAAATTATTGAATTAAAGTTTTACTGGTTTTCAATTTCCATTAATAAATGGAAAAACTTGTAGGAAAATGGAGAAACTTTCGATAGGCACACAGTAAAATATACTCTGGAAAAATACGAAGATTATTTATCTTTTAAAGTAATGGGAAAATATTAAATAATAAAATATAATTTACAAAAAAAATATTAGAATAGGTTGCAGTAGGACTGTTAAAGCGCCTACTACATAAGGAGACTCTAAGGATTGCCAAATTACTATATGAAATATTACCTTAATATTTTAGCATTGAACCACTGAAGGTACTATATTTTTTTTCGTGAACAACTGAAGCTATCTTATGACACCGAATATTCTCATCATATTTAGAGAGGCAGTATTATTCGTGTTCTCCACAGCTTTAAGACCTCTTCAGCTTCACAGTGTGATCATAATTATCATTATCTTTAAAGTATCATCAGCGGTTTATAGAACTATTAACTTCTTCTTGCTAATGACAAGAAGATGTTAATAGTTCTCACTCTATCTCACTATTTATCCTTACATCCCTTTCTGATAATAAAAAATCTCACAACTTTTGAAGCAAATCCTTTAATGATCTTAGATAATTGTTAAATAAAATCTTTTTGTTTTTTTTTTGGGAATTTTTAACATTTCCACTAACGTTAAATTTGAATTGACTTTCCGGTGTTTCTTTAAAAATTGTCAAAATTTATCTCTCTTCAAAAAAATACTTTATTACTAAAATTTTGGTTGATTTTATTATCCATTCCAAAAAAATAATATTATAAAGTTTTCATATTAAGGAAATGAAATAAATATGAAATTACTGTAGGCGAAAAAATAAAATTATTTATATCTCATGATATATTATATTTTCCTGTAAATTTTCACTTTAGAAAATTACATCCATTAATCACAAAAAAAGCTACTAGTTAGGGGTACCTTAGCACATAACTCGTAGTTATGTTGAACAGTGATTTGTATCCAGGTTGGAAAGCTTTTCATCATTACTTGAAAATTAAGAATTATAATTATTTTAGCACAGCGGAACCTCTATATATCAAAAAGATTTAATGTTATTTTAATTTGAAATTTGTTTTATAATATTTTTATTTAATGTTTGTGAATAAGAAAATTGCAATTAAATTTTATGACCATATGAATTAATGTAAAGGTTTTTCAAAAAGAAAGTGCAACATAAAAAATTATATTTATTCTCCTGTACCATCAAATTTATATGACCATCAAATCCATCACGAGACTTCATAGTTATTCTATAACTAATCGTAAAATAACATTAAGCAAAGTATTGTAATTTTTTGGCCAGTTGTTTCACCTCATACCAAATTTTAGATATAAAGTTAAATTCGAGAGTAATTTTAGATTACAGAATTCCAAATTTATGGAATTTTGAGTAATCAATCATATAAAAAATTACGATTTTTTTATTATAATGTATTAAAAAAAAATGAATTTTATGGAAATTTCTGAATAAGTTAATTAGTCTTTTTTTTAACAATTTGTTGTTGGAATTTATGAAATATTTTATTATCCAAGCTGAAAATTACTTTGGAGATGTATTTAGCGACATCTATGCAGATGTAATTAGTATTTAAGTATTTTTTTTAATGACTTTGTTAAAACTACAAAATATCAAAATATATTTCATTTTAGATACTGGCCTAATGTTAGCATCCATTTTCGGTCGTTATCTTACAGCTATTCATCATAATTCAGAGAACTTTATTAATTTGATTATTTTTATTGATTTTAATAAAAATTAATGACAAATTTCTTACATTTTCTTCCTATTCCTATTAAAAATTAGTCTTTTTGACACATTTTCAACATAAATAATTTTTTTTTATCACATTTTATCCTGCATCCAATTTACTAACTTACCATATCTTGAAATTCAGCACAAATATATTTTCTATTTATAAGCTTTGCTAACATTGAGGTAACTTGTATTAAATAACAAGCTGTCAACTGTTCTGACAGTATTAAAAAATACTTCTGGCTAAATTATATCGTTGGAGGCTATAAAGTCTACAAATAAAGCTTATTAATATTAAAAATTTAATTTTCTATTTTTTTTTCGATAAAATCTCGTTTTGTGTTCAATTTTTTTTAGGATAGTCAATTATAAACTGAAAAATTCCATAAGTTTTAATAAGTTTTTGTAAAAATTTTCTATTTTGATGCCTTACTCGTTCACAGTTCACATATAAAAGATGTAAAATTATCGAAATTTGTGACTGAACGAAAATTTATTACACAAAACGTTAGTAAATTTAAACATTCAGATTTAAATTTATTAATTAATTAAATTTAAATCTGATTTTATAGATGGATAACTTTTAATTACTTAAGTTATAGTAGGAGCGCACAAACATTAATATTAAGACTAATTCATTCCATTATTTTCAATAAAGCACTAAGATTAAGATTTTATTTCGTTATCATGACAGCAATAATTTCCCGATTTTCCGAATATTAATTAAAAAGTAATATAAATTAAATTATTTTCTTAAATAAATATTTATAAATTGAAATTTTATTCATTTACAATTTAAATAAAATCAAATTATCACTAATAATATTTTGTTTTGTACTCATTATTTTAAGCTATAAAAAGTCTTTTGAACTAAGAGTCCTTTAGTCAAAGCAAAAACAAATAATTTTCTTTACAAAATGATTTTATGTCCTCTGAAAATAATAAAAAAAAACTATATAACCAAAATTTAAATAAATTCGCAATAAATTTTTCCTTATGTTTCACGGATTTATTTTCTATTTGTTTGTGTATATTTATCATTTTAAATATTTATCCTTTGGTGATGATGAATATTCTATTTTACTAAGCGGATCCACAAATATATGCACAAACCAAAAAAATAAAAATAAAAATAAAAAACAACAACAATATTTATCCTTATACCAGAAAAGGACATTTGTAATTTTAACGAGGATACTTAAAAGTCAACATAGAACAATTTTATGAATAATCCTTATGGCTAAACCTAGGGAAAAGCTCATCGTTTTACTAGAAGTACAAATCTGTACTTAAGTGAGAAAAAAGCCAGTAAAACAAAAAATATGTTTTTTTTTTTAATTTGTCAACGAAAAACCGACGAAAACATTGAAAAAGTTCAAGAAAATTATTAGGAAAATGAAAATATTTAGAGGGTGGAGATATTTTAAAAAGGATTTGTAATTAATAAATACAGCAAAAACAAGATTAATAAAAAAAGGCATAATCTGTAACTTAATTTTACGAGTAGTTAGAATAACTAAGAGTTTTTTATTTGAGTTGATGCTTTATTATTGGAAAAAATGGGTTTCGCTGATATTTTTTAAGGTTATTTTCGATGTCGGAGAGTCAAAAATACTATTTTGTTATCTGGTTGGTGCTGGTGAGATTTGATATCTATCTTTCTTATAGGTTCATAGAAACATAGTTACATTTGATTATATGGTCTATAACATTTCACACACAGATTGATTTTGTCATCCAGTTGGTATCAGTCAGTAGCTTGTGTTGGTCATCTGAAACTAATATATTTGATTTATATTCTAAAGCATGTAATTATTATCTGATTTCAATTAAATTTGGTACACAGGTTGGGTTCGTTATCTAGAACAATTTCGGGTTGGTAATTTCTGAATGCCCTAATAAAATTTCAATTTCTATTAAAGATGTTAAGTTTTAACAAGGCACTGTTTTTTACAAAGTGTATGCCAGGCATTATTAATTTACAAATTATTTGCTGGCCGAAGCAGAGAAAAAGGCGACGATACACATTATTTTTAGAACATTATCCTTGACAGGTCACTGAACCGTATCGACTATCATTAGAATATTATAATTTTAAGGTATTCCGTACCTTACAGCGTTTTCATTATTTATAGTTAGTCGGCATGTTATCAGCATATAACCTGGAATAATTATCAAGGAAAATTTATTTGTTTTGATAGGGAATTGTGGTGAAATAATTTGTATTGAGTCAAATATCGGCCAATGCACAACACCGTTCAGAAAAATACTATATTTTTGCGGAGTTGCCATTATTAATTTCGAATTATTAATTAACATTATTAATTTCGAATTAATTTAGTTTTACACTTAGGGTTTTTCTTTAAATTCAAATAAAAGTCTTCATTTATGAAATGTATTATATATGAAAATTGAAAATTTAACTTTTTCTATTATATAAAAATAGCATTTTAGAAAGAACTCTGCAGAATTTATATTTGTTTTTCCCAAATTACTTTACAAATTATATTTTTCTTTCATAATGATTTAATATGTATGACAAAAATAGTTTTAGGAAACCTCAAAACAGGAAGTTTCGCCTGCTAAATTTTCTATACTTTATTTTCTATGGAGTTCGGAACGTAACAATTTCTAGTTATTTATATTACGATACATAATAATTCATTTTTACTAAGTAATAAATTACATCAACTAATAAAAAACTTTACTCTGAAATTTCTAGTTTCATTTTACAAATAATAAATAGCAATTTTCTTTTTTAAAAAAATTCTTTATTTACACAATTCTAAATCATTTCAGTAAGTAATTTTTCATATAATATTCTAAAATAGTACATTTATTATTAACATCAACTCCTACTACAATAAGGACAAACTTTTTCGAAAATGTGTTAAATGTTTTCTCATTAATATCCTTAATGCAGTTCTCTAAGATTTTGCCAACCTGCGTAAACTATTTATTATATAAAAAATAAATGAAACTTTTAAGAGTTTTAACAAACTACTTCTAACTTTATAGTAAATTATTGCAACATAAATTTTTATTTATTTTATTCATTAGTTGATGTAAGTTTTTATGATATTTGATTTAAGTATTTTTACTTTTGAACTTTTCCATTTATATAAAAAATAATTTATTTATTTAGGTAAGTTTTATAGAACTTTAAAAAGATTCCATTAAAATGAGACATTAATTACCGAAATTCTATAAAGAGTTTTTTAAGTAAAATATGTCAAACTTTTTAGAAGAATTAAATTTGCATTTTAAAATGATTTCAATTCAATCAAAAGTTATCTTAGAATCATTTAAGCAATGATATAAGATTTAAAAAAGTTATTACATTAATTACATGTGCAATCCGTTCTTAATAATTAAATGCTAATATTTTCTTTTGCTACGACTACAGTAGAATTTTTAATTAAATGCTTTAACAACATGAATGATTATCGCACACTTTATTATAGGACTTTTTATCGTGCATAATTTATCAAAGTTGGAAAAAGTACAAATGACAAGTTTATCGAAAATTTCGGGGAAAAGCCAAAAAAATATTTTTTTAATTTTGTACAAAGGACAAGTTATTCTAAAATAGAAAAATACAATGAAAAATTTACAGTATGAAATGTTCGCGATGAATTGTGCGCAATAATCTGATGAAAGGAATAAAACAAATTAAAATTACGATTAGTTCACAAACTAATCAGAAATGTTCGGAAGGGGAAGGATTTTTTTAAACTTACAGCTTAAGTAAACTAATATGTATTAAGATGAACTACAACTAGGAACTGCTGTCCACTTACTTAAATACAATGTAAAAACTTACACCGTAAATGGCGAACTAAAATATCTAATTTAACAATTTACACAAATCATAAAGGATCTCAAAGTTTAATACATAGTTTTTTCCGAACCGTATGCGATTTTCCGCACTTAAGAAAATATACTGATGAAACATGAGTACCGAAAATCGGATGCGTAATGGAAAACGCATTGATTTAGGAATCATTAATTTACATAATTACACAACGCATAAGTTTTAAATAGACCATTTTTGAATAATTTCTTTTAATTAGAATCCAAATCGTGTAAATATATAGGGGGAAAAAAATTCTACATAATATACTTGGAAATTGCTTTTACTTGTAAATTTGAAAACGCCGAAAGCTAAAACTATCTTTTATCTCATGGTACTATATTTAAAAATGTATAGAATTAGCTGTAAACTAAATACAAGGATTAATTAAATTTTGTATTTCACTTGAGGGTAAATATTTAAAAAAAAAACTTTGGAAGAACTAATTTTAAACTAAAATTTCTGATATTGCTTTAGTATCATTTACTTGATTATTACTCTGATTTAAAATTATATTGAAATTTTTTGTATAAAATTTGTCAGGAGGATTCTGTTCAATTTCCAAAAAGAATTTCCAAAAATTAATTTATCTTCACAGATCAATAGAAAACTTTTTAAAATATTTTGAACTCTTTGAAGTTCGTATTTTTGTCTATTTGTGAGATATAATTGATGCATATGGCGCTAAAGAAGTAAATTAACAGACGGATATTGCTTTTTAACCGTATAGTTTAGGATTCTAGTCGACTGTACCTTCTTAGTGCACGACCCATTAGAAGAAGATGACGTTGCTAACTATTTCAATCTAGTCTAATAATCAATTTCTTTTAAGTTGATTTTTTATTGTTAATCTAGGAATTATACTAGTTTAAAAGGTTTTACTCCTTCAATAGCATTCTTAATGACTTCTTGCAAAATTTTTAATTTCCTTAGCCACGAAGTCTATTTGTAGCTCATTGTTTCTCATATACGAAAATGTTTCCACAATATTTCTTAGTACTTAGTTCAGGAATCGCTTCATATTAGCAATCGCTGGATACATTCATATAACAAACCTGGTTTCAGTATTTGTTAATAGAGTAATAATTTGTTTTCAGTTGATAGTGAAGAATTCTTTTCCAGTTATTAACTAATATAATGCCAATTTTTATTTTGATTACTTTACTATGCAAAGGATATTTTCGATAAGTTCAAAACTTATAAAACTTTTTCAATTTTACTTGTTCTTTTGTAAATTATTTTATACTTTGTATATTTATTATTTTAATTTCGGTATGCTTGGTTATCATAGTGTGCAGATATGAATTTTAAAGAAACAATTCAGATTCATAGCACAATTGATAAGAGTAACTTGTCATTTATTTTTTGTTGTTAGGATTGTAAATGGTAGTCATTCCATCGTACAATCAATAATGCTGTATGGATCCCAACTAAAAAGAAACGATTGAGCATTTCATCTGCAAGTGTTCGGGGTTAGCCATGGCCAGGTAACTATCACCTTAACGAACTAAACGATCTAACCACTAAACGGACTACGGAAACCGTATATTTCCTTAACGTCACGAAATGGATCTAAACTTCATCCATTTACGAGAATATGTGGCAGAAAAACGGCGATAAAGAGATGCTTGGAATCTTGAATGGTTTATCTGGGACTCGTCCTTCGAACCAACCAACTAAGGAAAGTTTATTTAAGTTTATGTTTTCAAAAGCTAAACATTTTATTGTCATTTACAAATATTTTTTATTGGCAATTTTATTATATTTTTCTAAAACTTCTTTTAGATTTCGCTTTATAGTTTTTATTTTTTGATCACGTAATATTTAAATTGATTTTTATTATATATTTTTATACTCCGCTGATGTAAACTTTTCTTGTTATAATCTTTAATAGTTTTGAGATAGTCAAGAAAATATAAATTTTCATATTCTTTTGTGAGAAGCAGAAATCTATAAAAAAAATACAAAAATCTTTTATATTATTAACAAAAAATTGCAATTTCTTATATTAAATGATAATTTATTGTTGTTTCGATTACGAAATATTAAAAAATGCGACCAGAAAATTTTAATGAAAATCATAAAAATATTTATTGTCTTTTTTGAATGTCTTAGACAAAATAATAAACTGTTCAGAATTTCCAATTATAATTTAATTGAAATAAGGATAATCAATAATGTTATCTAACCGAAAAATAAATATCACAAAATATAAATTTATTAATTTATGTCAGATTGTTCTAAATACAAATATGAAATTTGAGTAATCAAATAAAATCTTATAATAATTTTCAATACATAAAATGTTTATGTCCTTGAATAAATTTTAATATAATATCTACTATAAATGAGTAAACAAGGATCTGCACTCAATATTTGTTAGTTCGTATACAAAATTCTATTATTTAAATTTATGACCTGATGCAAAATATACTGTCTAACAGCCTGGATGTTCTTTGAAAATTTAAAATCCAAAACAGATAAGTCGACTTAAACGTGAAATTGATTATATATACCATTTTCGTTATATGACATAGATCGATTTCCTGTTTCATATTTTTTACTATATCTATAAGCAAATCCTTAATACCAGAGTAAGTAGAGGACGTTGTTCGGAATACAAAATAGCTTATGTAATTTTGCATTTTTTTACTTTAAGTTTAATTTGGAACAATTACTTATGTTATAAAATTACAATTATTTTTAAATTTGCTTATGTCGCTTTAAGTATTTTCTGAGGTACATTTATAAATCTAAAGTAGACTTTTGGTATTTTGTCTTATTTGCTTTCACTAACTACATTACTAACTCCAAAGTCGACTTAAGCTATTATTGGATTTTTTAAAATAAAATTGTATTTAAGGAAAATACTGTAAAGGTTTTTCAAAGTATAAAGACTAGATTTAAATACATTTCGGTAGAACCTCTATTATCATTTTGAATTACCTTGTTATGGACCTTTCTTAGTAAATTGACAGTATATTATTAGTATGAAATATATAATAATGGTATCTAAATAAATGAACTTTTATTTAAATATTTTGAGAGAACGTCAAGAATTGGATATTCATTTTGGTAATATTTATTCGGTACTTAAATTCTATTAGACAATTTATCCGGCCTGGTAATTAATTTAATATAAAAAAAAATTTAAAATGAATGTTCTTTATATGAAGATGAAATTCTAAAAGTTAACAAAAATATTATTTATATAAATATATATTTTAATGTCAATTAAATATTATTTTTATAATGATGAACATCAATTTTATATAACAATGAAGTTTATCCAGTCTTCAAAACGTATAGAACATAAATTGAATATTTTTCAGGTAATTAAATATTAATTTTATTTTCAATAGTTTCATAATTTTATTCTAATCAAAAGATAGAATATTTCCCAATAGAATTTGATGGTAATTTAGATAAAATAGAAAATTTTTGATAAATGAAAATGTTTTAATATGAATTAAAATTTAGATTTAGTTAAAATTGTATTTTTTAATTATTTTGTGTTTTGAAGAAATTATATTCATATATTTTTTATGCAAATGGTTAAGATCTCCCCAAAACAACGCCAAATATTCGGAGGGTCATCGAATTATTCGTAATGACATCGAAATTCGCTTGTTTATCCACATTGATGCGAAATATTTACAGCGAATCATAAACAACATCTGACATTAAATAAAATATTACCGAAATTCGCATTAATTTTATTTTCAGTAATAATTTTTCAAAGTTTTACATGCTCTACTAAGTAAAATGAAAATTATTTCATATTCGTGGCCACATTACGAATATTTTTTATATGGTACCGGCCGCGATGAATTGATTGCACAATCGTGTAGAATTAGCATTGGTAAACTCGTTTTCATAAGGTGCCAATCATACGTTCACCTTGCATATTGCTTTGGGAAGACTTTTACTATGACCCATATGCGTTAGATTTTTATAATTGTTACTTATCATTCATTACATTTAATAATTTCATTAATTTTTACAAAAATTTTAATTTAACTTATTTAAATAAGTAAAAAAACGTTTACAAAAATTATAATTAAGAGATTGGCATTTACTCTTTCGACAAGTACAAAATTAGATAACAAATTGCAGAACTAATATTATTATTTCTGTAATATAAATTTTATTTTTTATAAAAAATCATTTCCGAAATTTACACTTAATAAATTACTTATTAAATCAAAACTTTTAAATTCCATGTCAAAACCATTTTTTTTATAAAAGAATTGCTTTAAAGAATAGATTTTTTTTTCAAGGATAATATTTTATTATTGATGCAAAAACTGCATATCTATATTTCTTAAAAGGATATATAGAAAAAGTCTTGTTTTTCCACATAATAAAATTTTCACCTTGAGTTCAGAATTAACATAAATCAATTTTTATGTTTATCAGAAAATTTTAAACATTTTTCCCACTTGTTCTTAGAATATAAAACCAACAAAATAATTTTTTCAGCATTAAAAAAAAGAAAATGCATTTCCGTAGTACCGAAGTGCTGATGATATTAAAAGAAAATCCAACACAGAAAATATAAAGAGTGTGATTATTTTATGATTTTTATTTTACATAATTTTCTTTCTGAGCAAATTTTGCATTATGATCAGGCAACGAGCAACAAATGTTTTTATAGCAATATCCTTTTTTGCATTTTATAATAAGAATTGAAAACAGGATATAATATGAAAAACATTGAACAATGAAAATAATAATAATAATAAAAAGGATATTATGAAAACAATGTTTTTCCATGAAAGTAAACAATATTTTAAAAAAATGTACAAAATTTAAGTTACATGTGATTATTTTTCTATGTACGGATTATTATTTAATACAGAAGATGTACCGCTAATCAAGGATATAGAAAAATCATTAAGGATGTACGCAAATTAGTAAAGTATATTATGATATGCAAAAAAGTTCCATCATTATTAACTAATATTTTCAATTTTCTGACCAATATCAAAGAGTATATATAGAAAGAGATAAAAACTTATATAAAAGTTTTTGTATGCACGCAAATTTGGAAATTAAATTCCAAAAGAATTAAAGGTTTTGAATATTAGTCAATATTCGTATTGATTTCCAATATACAGAGTGTATTACAAAAAATGTGCATAGCCTATTTTAGGATCATAACATTCTTGTCACTAGAATTCTTAGAGCGTAGTTACAGTGTAAAAACTATTTAAAATATAGTTTAAAAGAGATGCGTATACGGTTCCTCTCTATTACATACAATAGAAGTATATGAAAACTAAAAAATTGCAGACAAATTAATATCTATAATCCCCAGTTACTCGAAAATTCAAGGAATTTTTTTCGTAAAGCGTCTTGTGAGGTATGAATTTAAAAAACGTTACAATAATAAGCACAAACACTGAAAACAAAAATTCATAAAGGTAACTAAAATTGTAATAATACTGCATTTATATGAGGTGATGAGATTCTAAAGGTTTACTCAGTATATAGTTGAAATTATTCCACATTGCATGCATTTCAGAACTGTGTACTACCCAGAAGTATCGAAACCTAACGTAAACCAAAGAAAATTATTAACATTACTGAATAAATATACCAGAACGAATTGATGAATAGATGAAGAATTGATTTTAGATTTATGAAATGCTTCCTCCACGCTAAGGTTCATTATTTATATAAAAAAAATCAATTCGTTTCTACGTTATTAAAAGTAAATTTTCTACTTAATTTGTATAAATATTTTAAAAATTGTATATAACGTTCTGTTCTGCCAATCTTTCTGTAAGGCCAATTTAAGTTTTCAGCTCCTGGACAAAAAATTTATATTGCTTTTATTATAACTTGTAAAATATTTTCCTATGTTCATAAAAATAATATTTTCAAATTCTTGTCAGTCTCAGGAATAAAAAAAATTTGATATTTTTATTAACTCAAAAAGGATAATAATAATGAAAAATTAATAGAAAAATGATTTAGTTGCTTTAGTAAAAAGGATAATAATTCAAAAGATCCTGAAGCGAAATATTTATCTTTTTTTTAAATGCACACCTTGGAATAAATTGTTTTTATTCTTTTATGAGTAAATAGGAAAAAATGCAATTTTAGCAGCATGTTTATATGTAAATGAAGGTTTACTTTAATACTAGTATATTAAAAGATAGGAACTTTGATAAATTACAAAAGATAATGCGTTACATAGAAAGGAAAAAAAATGTGAATATAGATAATCTTAGAAGAAACTAGAGCACGCAAATTTCCAAATGTCCTATAAATAATAAAAACTCAATGTAGAAGTTGTTCTGTGCGTGTTATTTGAATAAATATCAAAATCTAGATAAGACCACCTTACGAAGTATCAGTTCTATAACATATTCAGAAAATTATTTAACTATTTTGTTTTTATGCCTTATTAATATGACAAGTAACATGAAACAAACAGGCTGAAAAAGGAGGTATACGCATCTATAATTTCAGATTTTGAAATAATTCCAATTAAATTTATTATGTGAAGTATTAAAATCAAATAAATTATCATTAAACATGGCAACAATATTCCGTGGAAAATAACTCAAGATTAAAATTAACTCCGTACCTCAAATTCTTAGTTTATCCTATAAGTTTATTTTTAAATGTATCTTCATAGGTTACTATATGACGTATAATTACATATTTTTAAATCAAATTGGTGGAATTATTTTCCACTTCGAATTGAATACAGATAATGCGGAGTTATTAATTACTTTATTCGATTAAATTCTTATAAGAGATGTGAATAACTCCCACTTTGTATGAGAAATAAGTCCACATTAATTTGGTGGAGTTATTTCTGACTTGAAGTGCAGTTAAATTACACAGTGTACAGTTATTTCCGGTGGAGAAGGGTAACATTTAACAAACACGTCTTATTCCCTCAGAAGAAGTAGAAAATGTTTTCTTTCAATTGCATAATAAAACATTTTCGTACATATAATACTAAATTTTAAATAAACATCTCTAAAGCTAAAAATTAGAAATCTCAAATTTCGGGATGTTTTCTTCACTTTGATATTTGATTATCATTATTTAATATTTACCTTATTTAGCTATATGCAATTTGGCTAAGTATATTTTTTAAATATACTTCGTAATGAATTTTTTTTGCTGAGGCCTTTTAAAATATTTATAATGGTCAAAAATGTACATCTTTATAAAGGAAACTCTTCATTAGAATTTTTTAAAAGATCGTAATAACTTTTTTTCACCAGACGAAATGAGAGTGGGATGAACGACTTCAAGAATTTAGAAAAAATGTTTAATATTTAATTTCCGAACAAAAAACCTTTAACTCCAATAGATGTCGCTTTTTTTAGTATAGTATCTTCGTTTTTTATTGGTTCGGCAATGTTAATGGTTCGTTGGATTGGTTCGTCCAGGACTACAGGAATAGCTTTAGCACCGTTTTACTATCACACATTATCGTGAACCCTAGCATGAATGAGGTTATTTTAGATCCAAGGAAATGTATTGTTTCCGTAGGTTGTTTAACAAAAGTTAAAAAAAAGCAAGCTAGCGCTGGGTACTTCGGAACGAAACGCTCACTTGTTTGTTTTTCATTAGGATGTAAACAGATATAAACGTTGCTACAGCCATTTCTATTTCCCACCGCGATGATTTAAGAACGTTTTTTGTTTTGTTTTTTCGGGTAAAGCAGACATGATTTTTATGTTTATGGTAAAAGTTTATATTAAAAATTACAGTATCTTAAATATATTTAAGTAATTTTTGAATACGTCAGGTAAATTCAGATTTTTTCGGTAACATCAACAACGTTTAAGGACATTAGCTTAGAAAAAGTCATATAGCTTATAAATAGACAAATTAATGTTTAATAAATTACAAAAATTATATAATTAAATTATACAAAATCATTTCTTTCTCTTGATTCTCAACATTATTACTAAATTGCTAAAGACAATATCTTTATATAACCATAACCATAAAATAAAATAGAAATTTTTAAGTTTATCTATGACATTGTTGAAAAGTCCTCTGGACTTAGTTGTCTCTTTTCATAATTCCAAGTTTTATTTCTACCTTATAAAATATAAAGAAATTTATAAAAAACTTTTATATTTTTTTAAGTTTCAATTGCTTTTTTATTTAAACAATGTCATTTCCTGGTATTCTACGTCATTGACCTAGTTCAGATATATTTCTTAAACTATTGTCATTGCACATCTTAAAAATATTTTGTTGTTGCGCGATTTTAATATTAAAAGGATGAACTTTTTTGTATTTTCTTAAGGATTTTTATTGCACATTTTGTTTTTCTTTACAATTTTTGTGATATTTTTTATATTTATTTATACAATTTAAATAAAAAATTGCTGCAAATATAAATAAAGAATTTGTTGTAGAAATGAGTGCCTCAAAGGATATAAACTGTCATCATAGATTTTAGAATTATTGTCCTTGTTATGGTTTTTTAACAATTTATTTTGTCATTAGACAATATTCCTTCCATTTCTATGAGAATTAAATTTTTTGTTTTATATTTCTCTATAATTTTTATTGTGATCCTGAAAAGGTTTTTAAAGTCAAATATTTTAACCCTGTAACTTTTTTCGGTTTATAAATAAGTGGAAAAATATGTTTTGTTTTAAAAGGTTTGCATAAACTTCTGACAATGATAATTATTTAGATAAAATATGTAAATTGGAGTTTTGAAGAATCGACTTTTTTGATATTTAAGTTTGAAATTTTCCATTGTGTTATTAGAAATAAGGGAAATAGTTTTGGGCAATGTAAAATTTGTAGAGTATTGACTAAATCTTTATAGAGGATCAGTTATTGAATTGTATGTGTGTACTATGAACTGCGAGTTAAAATAATAATTATTATAGAATTAATTAAAAATAAGTTTCACTACAAAGCATGACATTGCCCTCATTATAAATATAGTCTAAATTCACTAACATCTGTCGACACTGTTTCTCATTATAAACTGTCTAAAATTAAAGCTAAAACTGTATACATAATTAAATAAATTAGCTAAAATTATACAGAAATTAACAAAAATAATTTTATAAAGAGTTCTACATAAAATGCACAGAAGAAAAAAAAATGAATTTTATGTTCAACTTTATTTAAAGTTTTTTTTTTTATAATTTATGATTCTTTGTAATTTTTTGTGATGTATGGGAAGAAATTAAACTAAAAATTTCAGATCGTTATGATAAAGCACGACACCATATAAAATAAATGTTTGTTAAAGTTATTGCACAAAATGAAAATTTGCTGAATTAATTACATTAACAACATTATGTAGTTATTATGAGTAGGTTATGTAGTTATTCTTTTTATATTATTTTGAAGAAAAAAATTGTTTTGGGAATATTAATATGAAGATATCCGCAAAACAAAAAAGAAAGTTCACGAATTGGCAAGAGGATGGGAGCTATATTAGTAATTCCCCTCACGATATACTCCAATAGAAATGGCAAACAAATCCTTTTCATATCGGGCGGAAATTGAATACTTCAATATTTGGACAAACTATATATTGGTTCCTAATTCTGAGGGATAAACCAACGGCCCGATTGTATACCGGGGTAGAAACTGGTAATATTCTTCTCAGGAAATATACGAGAAGATATGTAGAGAATGTGGGGAAGAGGAAGAAATACTGGAACTGCAGTTTTGTCACTGCCATACGGTAAGATTTAAAAGATTTAAATACTTGAAATATTTATGACCGAGATGCATTGTAAATGATATGCTCTAGAGTAAATGACGCCATCATGCGAAGTGTACAATGGATTCTCCAGGGTGCATGTAGGGGGTTTGTTACATTTCTATTATACTAACCAACTAATATAAATTTTGTTTGAATATTTTAATAATATTATAAATTACTGTAGCATTGAATACATATAATTATTTTTTGATTTTATGTTAATTTTACAATGTAATTTTAAAAAATGACAACATGTTGTCAATTATAATAAAAAAATTGTGCATAATTTTACAACATTTTCTTTGGGTATTAAATTTTTATGTATACAAGAAATTTTTCACTGATTATAAAACATTTATTTTTAGAGATTTATTAATATACGTATGTAATTTTATTCAGTTTTTAATATTTTTTTTTTATATTATTTATATAAATATATAATATATAAAATATTTTAAGGTTTTACAGTCGAAATGGTGAAAATTTTAAAGTTTCGCAGTCGAAATGTTGAATATTTCACAGATTTTACAGACGAAATATTGTAATTTTAAAGCTTTACAGTCAAAATGATGAAAATTTTAAAGTTTTACAGTCAAAATGTTAAATTTTTTTAAGTTTTACAGTCGAAATGTTAAATTTTTTTAAGTTTTACAGTGGAAATGTTGAAAATTTCACAGATTTTACAGTCGAAATATTGAAATTTTAAATATTTTAAGTTTTCACAGTCAAAATGTTGAAAATTTTAAAATTTTACAATCAAAATGTTAAATTTTTTTACAGCAATATTCAAAGTAACCAGAAAATTGAAGAAAATTGTTAAACTCTTACTAACTTTTATATGCTTTTGGCTTAAATCAAATTATAAAATTCAGAGTAAAATATTATCATGGAATTACTTTAGTTTCGACACAGCTTCGATAAATGTTTTGATGTAATGAATATTTTAATAAATTAAAATTCTTCAAATTATTTTTTCAAGACTTATGTACTACTGCAATATAATAAAGAAGTTATTTTATGAAATTGGCATGACCGCAAAATTTTACATCAATAAGTTCAGTTGTAGTGAGTCCGCCTTATCAAAGAGTTCCAATAATATTCAATATTCCTACTATTCCTGTAGTCAAATTCGATATTTAAGATAATAATATTTTAATTTCGAGTATTACGTTACGTGGACTTACGCATTTCATAAATTTTGGTTGAATGTAAAATTTATAATAGTCTACGTAATTATGATTTAGTTGAATATTAAACTTTAATTACTAATAGGTTACTACTCAAAAACTATATCAGACTATATTAAGCTACATTATTTATTCTTAATTCTTAATTTATTATTTAACAAGGCAAATTAACAAAGCAAATTATGCAATTTTCATTGCTGCATTATGTTGATAATATTTATTTATAATGAAAAAAGGATGCATTTGCGTAAAAGTACTGCCTCAAGGAAATCATTTTACAGTCCATGAAAATTTATATTATTAATTTTTTTTTTTTTTTATTCCTTTATGGTTTTATTCTTTAAAATGTTTTTATCCTTATATTTTGAATGTGTGAAAAATAATTATATACGAAACACTTTTAAAATTTAACATTGAATTTTTATTTCTTTCACTGTAAACTTGTTAATTGCTTTGAGGAATTTTTCGTTTTGTTTCTGTGGTAATGTATTAGTGATGCGTATATGCATTTTTAAAATTAAAAAAACAAGGACGAAATATTTGTCGTAAATTTTAAGTGCTTGCCGCATAATATTTTAAAAATTAAAATGGATAAAACCATATCGCTGAGTTTGTCATTTTAATGGTATGTAGTTGAAAAAATAGGTACTTCAAAATATTAAATATAAATTATTTATTTAGTAAGTTGTAATTTTAATCCAAACCCCGCAAATCGGCGAATGTAGTCGAATTGAGAGCAAGACTTTAATCATACCGAAGTGTAAAAGTCAAGACGGGGCGAGAGTCATTATATTTAATATTCAATAATTATAAAATATATGGGCATATGACCACCGCAGATGTTTTTGACGAAGCGTTTTCTGGACGTCCAATTTTGGGCCATTTTTCGAGCACTGCTGGCTGCATGTCACGAATAACACGAACAATGATGGCTTCCAAGGCGTCAATTTTTGCTGGTATATCAGATTAAACCAGTGACTTCACGTAGCCCCACAGGAAATAATCGCGGTGTTAAATCGCACGACCGTGGATGCCAATTGACAGGTCGGTCCATTTCTCGAAACCAACAACCAAAAAAGAGAGTTTTCCTTTTGGTTTATTACAGAATATTTGTGAGTTATTGATCCGAAACTATGATAAGAAGGAAGCTTAGTATTCTGGTTTGTATTTATTGCTTCGTTAATCTAAAGTAGATGAACAGAACCAAGTTTAGGAGAAAAGAAATTGTTTTAACATAAAGTTCCGGGTGAGTTTTAAAGCCATTTGCTTATTTTTACCAATTACTCACTTTTGAATAATTTTCTACTTAAATTTTCTGCTTGAAATGTTAACATTATATGAAACTCTACAACAAACTAAAATTTTAACTAATCCTGATTATATAATGAAATTATATGTAATTAAAAAAAATTTCCTTTATATTAGCTAATGTCCTTTTAACAATAATATAAAAACGCATAATTTTTATACTTTAAAAAAAATAATTTGCTAAACAATTATTGTCCTTTTCCCAGTCTAATTAACAGAAATATAAGATTTCTCTAGAGACAGAAATTGTTGTAATACTTAATACTGAAAATTTTCCTTTTATTTATTTTACCTACTTTTAACCATTATTTTTATTTCTTTTTTTTTCTTATTTGTTTAATGACTAAATTATCCTGAAATTAAAACATGTCCTTGGACAACCATTTATCTCAATATTATTTGTGCCAAAGAAAGAAAATAAAAAGTTTTTTTTTTCACAATTTTCCTTAACCAAAAAGGATATTTTTTTTTTTTAATATTATAATTCATTTCTAACACATTAAACAATTCTAAAAAGTCTTTTTTTTTCTTGATTGTCATGTTTCTGTATATTGTATACGTAAAAGGAAATAAAATTAATGAAAAAATTCGAACTTTTAGACATTAAATGCGGAAAAGTAAATGTCCTTGTCCTTGCTTCTGATATATATTGTTATACAGATAAGAAAATGACTTAGCAAGGTTAACAAAATTTATGATTGGAGAAGAACAGACAAAGTGTTTGTGGGTTGTTTGTTAGATTCTTCCATTATATGGGACAGTATAAAAAATAAAAAAAAAAAAATTATAATTGAAGAGATTTTGGTCCTTTATTTTTTGTTTAGGAAAATTAATATTTCTTTACCTGTTTCAGAAGCATCATAATATAATCAAAAATTCATATTTAATCTTAACAATTTCCTTTTTATTTGACGTAGAAAAATAGCAATGAATTTATTAAGAATTCTCGCGGGAAATTCTTTAAAATATTATACTGACGAAATTTTTGGGAAAATTATGATTTTCAGCCTTTTTGTTTCGTATATTTTTTTATGATACTTAGTAAATTTTTTTGATATATTATCCTGGTAATCTAGGGTTACCGTAAAAATCGGAATTGTTAAAACCGGTCTTTGTAAATTTTAGAAATGTATCAATTAAAATTTCGTAAAAACTTAGTTTGAGCAGCATAAATTTCTATTTCTAAATATCTAATATATAAGCTGTTGGTATGGCGGGATCTTTCGGGGTTTTGAAGTTAATATTAGGGTGAAAATTAAATTTGGTTCGGTCACTGTGAGGAGCAATAAATAACGTTTATGCTAAATAAAATGTCTGTATTATATTTTTGTCACCTCAAGAGGCACGTAACCAGTATCATAAAACTATATTAGCCTGTTACTAAATACGAGTATACGTTATACAGATATGTCAGTTAGGAAAGTTTTAAAAATCAAAAGGAATTACGTAAATTTCCTTACTGGAATTACTTGTTGTAAATACAATTTCAGAAAATGATTTATAAAAATACAAAAAATTACTAATATAATTTATTAATCTAATTAATTTGAAGTAGATCGAAATCTTTTCGTACATCCAATACTTAATTTTTATCAAAATTCGTTTAAAATTTACTCTGAAAAATTTATACGTGTGTGAAAATATAGAAAAATTTTCTTAAACTTTACATTTTATACTAAATTTTTCATTTGAATTCTTTCAATTACATTTTTTCATAATTTACATTAATATAATTTTTCAAAGTCTACAAGTTCAATTCAATTCAATTAAGAAATCACATCAAAGAAAATCTTAGTTTGTGTACGATATTTTATCTTGATCCTTATACGTAATAGTACAAACTACTAAATTATATTTAAAACTTGTATTTTTGCTAGTTTACTCTTGTTATGAAGGTTTTAAATATCACTTTCTATAGAAATGTAAGTAACTTCTACATCCTTACAATAAAAAATTTATTCATATCTTTTTTTATCTATTAAATATATTTATGTATATAACTGTTTTTAGAAAGTTATATTATTTTCCCAAAAGTTTTGTTATTTCAAGGTAAAAATACACTTTAAAATTTCTTGACTTATTCTTTTGGTATTTTCCTAAGGGTAATTATTAAGGTAAATAAGTTTGAAGTACTTTTCATAAAAAAAAAATGTATAATTACTTTTATTAAAAGCAAAAATATTAAATAAAAAAATTGTAAAAAGAAAAGATCTTTTTATAAAAGTTTGAATACTAAATAGAAAATGCTGTAAAGAAAATGAATTAACATAATAATTAATAATAATTATTTAAATAATTAGAAGTTCTCCACTTTTTTTTGAATACATAATATTTTTAACGAGTTTATTTCTAAATTCTTATAAGTGCATAAGATTTCAAATATAGCTATAACTATTATGTTTTTTTATAGCCCGATACATGACGGATTTAAATCCAATGACATCAGAACAAAACTAGTTAGATAACTACTTCATATTCTTATAGGCTAAGCGAATTTAATGATAATTTGGGTGCCAAAATGTAAAAGTATTCAAGATAATAACACAAATGACGTAATGACAAGGGAAAGGCTTAGTTTCTCATATCGAAATTTATATCAAAAATAGAGTTTATAGATCTAAGTCGCTTAACAAATGATTTTGAATAAATAAATGATGAATATTACCGTGTCAACAGCAACTATTACTAAAATTGTAATTCTTATTGACTATAACCTGAGAATTTATGTCCAGGGACTAGCAAATTAATGAGATGACGATAACAGAATAAATCAATCTTGATGATTTATTCTGAAATGGAATTTAACCTAAAATGGTCACAATATGACAGCAATTGAAGCGGTCATAATTACTAACCGATCATAATTCATGTAAAAATTAACTTTATTTATAATTATTATGGAAATAAGCAAAGTTAAATAAAACAGTCTATGAATAAACGTCAACATCTTTAGTCAGATTTAATGTTTAGAAAAATACGTAAAATATTATTTCTACTGATCACAATTTGGGATTTGGGTGATAAACGTTTAAAACGTGTTCAATAAATTAAAAAACGTAAATAATTTTAAATGGAAAACAAAGTTTGTTTGAGCTTTCTCATACCAAAACAAAACTTCTAAGAAAAAAATCTCAATAATTTTCTTTGTCAATAAAAATCACTAAGTTTTTGTAATAATAAGGGAAAGTTTTCGCAGTTCTCTATAAAAAAAATTACCATATTTTTTTTCAAAACATAACTTTAACTTTTGTAAGAAGAAATTTTACCGAAATGATAATTTATTTTTCAAATTTTTACCTAAAATAAAATTTAATATTAAAGTTTTTACGATACAATCTGAAATTTAGATTCTAAATAGTCGCTCCGTTTCAACATGAACAAAATACTTTTAAATACTTGACAGTTTATTTACTTTTCAATACGAATATTTTTAACCTTAGGAAAATTCCATTTAAATATTCGTAATTCTTCCAAGTACTTCGAAGTAACCAATATTAAACTCTTGAATATAATAGCTAATTAATTAAATGTATTATAAAGTTATAACACATTTAAATATCCTCAATTGGCCAATAAGTTATAATCAGTTAGACTCAAATTCATAGTCCGTGCTTCAGCTTCAACTAGAGTTTTAACTTTGATTTAACTTATTTTCTGGTTTCTCAGTGCGAACTTGCGTTAAAGTGAGTTTTAAAGAAGCAATTTTTAAACAAGCATTCAAACTGCCGAACCCAAATATCACAGACACGAATTAAATTACCATTCAAAATTTCATTGAAATCTTGTCGAGCATTAAGATGAAGTTTCGATGAGCTTCTATGCTAAATTTCATTAAAATTTGATGAGCAGCTGTAGGAATTTTTATTACTCCGTAAACTACTCCGTAAAATTTAAATTATTATCAATTATTTTAAGCAATCAATTAATTGTGTTGTTCGTACGAATCACATAATACAATATAAAAATCGATACGACAATGAATTACCCATAATTTTAGTATACTTAATAGCTTTTTTAGTCATAATCATAGTTTCTATGCCTTCTTCTACAGAATTCAAAATGAAATTATAACCCTAAAAATAAACGTTTAATTTAAGTGACCTAATTAAATGACTAATATAATAGGATAAATTATAATATGAGGATCAATTTTCATCCTTTATTACATAGAAACGATATCAAAAAAGCAAATTTATATGGCAAGTAATATTAGGTCTACTTAAGTACTATTAGGTCTATATATATTTATTTGAAGAAGTATATTCGATATTCTATAATATAATATTGAAAGATAATTTTATTAAAATCTATTTTGATAAAATTATATCAAATAACAATTTTGATAGGAAAATATAATTAATGCTTATATAAATTTATATAATAAATAATTTTTTTCTAAGGATTTTCAATGTTTATATGAACTTATTTAGCAGAATAATTTAATAAATATTTAAGAATTTGTTTTATGTTTTGAAATTTGGTAACATGGAAGAAATAAAGACGATTATTTAGAATATATAAATTGTAATCTATTAACTTGGAGACCTACTTTTAAACGGACAATTCAAATTTAATCTCCACTTTCGTACAAACAAATATTCCGTATTCCAGTTAAATCTAATTATAAATGAAATGGAATCAAATATAATAATATTATGAACTCAAGAATGGTTGGTTTAAGAGGCGAGTGTCGTACGGCGATATCAATTCGCGTATTGTATCGTTTTGGCACCACTCACGTGACCAACTGGCGACGCTTGTATCTATCACACTTTACCAAATTTAGAACGATTTCTGAAAACTTTTTATAATTTCGTGTTATATATAATTGGTAGTCGAGTATCGAATCCTAATCAATATCGAGACCCGAGAAAACGGAGACTTGAAATCTTGAGAATGAGATTGATTATCAGGAAAAGCTTAAAGAGACATATTGTTGATAGGTCCATTAACAAAATTGAAAAACACAGAAAGAGAAGATAATTACATTGTAATCTTTAATGTTGTTAACAGCATCCGATCAACAGTACTTTACTTTGGTACTATTATATTACTGTACCAAGCTTTAATCTTTGGTTACATAGTTTCGATTCGTTCAGTAAAGACACATACGTGTGAATCGACTCAAATCGAATCGTAAGAGTTTGGAACGATAGGAATTTTGCGAATCCAAACTGAAGGAAGTGTCAAGAGAAATGAAATTTTAAATTTAAAAAATAAATTGTGATAAGAATCGATGGCTGATGAAAATTTTATAAAGGATATTAAAAATTATTTGGAATTATATAATAAACAAAATAAAAATTACAGGAACACCAGAAGAAAAGATGATGACAAAATTTCAAACAGACAAATTAATTGATTGCAATCGATTGCTATGTGTTCAGTCTACTTAACCAGTCGAATCGAATCGAAATGATCACTACACTGATCGGTACATTGTAACCTACTTTACTGATGAACAGTTTACATTATTATGCTTTTCTAAATAGCTTTGATTTTTAAATCAATCACAAAAATGTCGCAATTGATGATATTTAAATATTTAATTATATATTTTTTATTAGATTATTTTGTTATTTATGGAAACTGCGTTGATTTATCATTTTTAAGACATTATATATCAAAATTAACAAATGATAAACCAAGTTCCATCGAAAATGTACCACTAATTAAAGGAACAATTTCTTTAAAAGGAAACAGAGATGTATAATTAATATATGAACAATTATACAAAAAATTTCTGGCTAATTTTATTTTCTAGTTTCGAGAATTAATAATTAAACCTGTTTGCGATGAAAATGATTTAATGCAAGAATTAGCAAAACTTTATATTATTAGTCCCGAAAAAATAATACTTAAGGTTACATCACTGAGAGATTCAAAAACATGTAGAGAAACTCGTGATACGTTAAAACATATAAAAGAAATTTTTGAAAATTGTGAACCACCTGATGCGAATATTTTATATATGAAATTATTGAAATCATTGAAAATATTTGAATATGAATATTGTCGTTCATCTTCATTTTGTAAAGGAAATCGTAATTGAAAATTTGATTAAATCGAAAATTGATAATTTAATGAGAAAACTTTTACATTTAGGATCAAGCTGGAATTGTTTAGAATCTCTTTCTGAAGATTTAGTTAATTGTGAAGGTAATATTGATTGGTTTGATGACAATTCTTTGGATGAAGTATGCAAGTAAATAATTTATTAGAAGGTTTACTTTTGAAATAATAATTTAAAAAAAAATTTATCTTAAGGTCACTTACTGATGTAGTTGATTGTTATTATATGAGTACATCACAAAGGTGTGGAGAAAATGTTGCATGTGATTTTAGACATAAAGTTATCAACATTTTTAAACCATTTATACCAGTAAAAATATATTTATTTTATTTAAATTCAATTTGGATTATAAAATTTTGTCATTATTTTATTAGTGGAATTGTACGATGGTAGATATAGAAGAAAAACATCAAATTGTTATTAAAGATGAACATGAAGCAATCCTAATTTATGATAACGAATTAAGTCAAATAATTTTATGCTGTTTGATTGTGGATCTAGTCTTAGGTTTGTATATTTAATAAAATTTAAATTTTAATGAAAACTTATTTTTTTTTTTCAGTTGTAATAGGTTTAATTTTAATTATGAATTGTTTGTGTACTACAATTAGAAAGAAAAATTCTAAAAAAAATAAATATTTTGATGATCTTTAATAAATTGTTTATCTATTATATTACGAATATATAGATTTAAACCCGGTCCTTTAATCTAATTCCTTCCTAAATCTAAAATCATAAAATCATATCCCACCGCATAGCCAAATCTTGTGTTCACACAGTTAAGGAAATATTTTTGTCAATATTTAGGCATTTAAAAAAAGGTATGCTTCGGGAATATTTGTAAGGTCATACTCTTTCATACATATATCAAAAATATTGAATTATCTATCTATGATATAAATTAAACTTTGCCACCAACGTTTAATGGTACAAAACGTTTGATAGATTTTATGAGTTTATGTTGGTCAGTATTTACATATACGGATTTTCTTTAAAATGTACTGATGTAATGCAGGATTTATAAAACACGTAAGAAACGGAAGAAGTTAGGAAATGTAAGAATATTAAAAAGCTAAGAAAGTTAAATAAATCAATGAAAATTTATAAATTCGGTCAGAAACTTGAAAAAATTAATTTGTCAAAATTTTTGAAAATTTCAATTATTTAACATTTTCGGTATGATGCCATGCATGGAAAGTGAACAAAATCAAAACTGTGATAAAATTAGGATAATTGGTGAGAATGTTATCAAAACTTACATTCATAGTTAACTAAATTAACTTTTTACATTCTAACCGAATTTAATACTTTATTACATTTCGGTATTAAAATTTGAAACATTTTAACTCATAGTGAACGTTCAAACTTCAAAGTGACCCTATAAGCGGTTCTGAAGCTGCGCGGCTTTTTAGATGTTAACAATTTGCCCACGTATATTTAAATGAGTATAGGATAGCTTCAGCAGCGCGATTCTCGTAGCCTAAATCCTGGTTTATCCAGTTTTTTAATTTTTTCGTTAGCACTTTTGTAAACTCTGTAATTAAAGTTAAATTAACTATTGGGTTTTTCCTAATAACATTGCGGGTTGAATTGAGTTTTTTTCTAATAACATTGCGGGTTTAATTCATTGGAACATGTAAACCACTCACTCCGTGCAAACTGAACAATGTGCGCGTGCTTATTTTATAAATCAGTCATTATGAATTTCAATCAAATAAGTATTTGATGTCTAAATGTCACAAATACAAGTGTCACAATAAAAGTGTCTTTTCTTTGAATATAAATTAAAAATATGTTGCAAAAAATATAAAATTTTCATTACCTAATATTTTCTTGTATGATGGCGGCATTCTATCTATTAAAAACTTAAATTTCTATAATTATTTGTGCAATAAAAATTTTTGAGTTGAAGATATATAAGTAACAAAATGAATTAATAAATCAATTTATATACTTTAAATACAAAAATACAGAGTAATATAATCAACTTTATAGGCATTACTTTTATTTTACTGATAATATCAAATTAAATTAAAATGTTCAATTAAATTACTAAATTTAATCGATACGAATATTAAGAAATTTTCCAATATTAAACAACTATAACCTCCCGCAGAAACCTTCAAAGGACAAATTTACCATAATAATATTTAGGTCATGAATTTCAAATTAATTATGCTTCATTTAATACTGTCTGTAAATATCATATCGCTAATCGTTTTCAATTTTATGTTGTTGTGTGTATTCATGTTGTGACTAATCTATTCATATTCAGAGTGTGGAATATTAACATAAAAACCTAATTATAATATTTTTGATATGATTACATAATTTGTCCAGATTATGATCAATAATAAAATGAAGAAATTTATTATCGCTTAATAATATTATAAATATAGTCAAGTTTTAATAGCTAAATTGTATAATGACAATGGAAAATATTTTGTGGACGGCGTCAAAATTTCTGTTCTAATTAAAATGATATTTATAACTTTAGAAATAATGATTAGGAATTGAGTTTATCGGTCTATTTATTAGGCTATATATGAATAAAATTCATTATAATAAAGGTTTGCTTTATTAGTTTTGTTCTATATATAACAAAATTGGTAGAGATTTGAAGATTTATTTGATAAGAATATTTAATTACATTTTTCTTAAATATTGATTATCTATAAAATAAGATTATTTGTCGGTTTGATGTCCTCATAAAATGTATATAGATATAATGGTTATATTCGTCGGTTAATAAATCATTTTAAAATAAATATTTATTAGCATTATCGGTTAAGGTAAACGTAAAGATTTACCTTAATTTAGATATTAAATAAAAGGATTTAGTATTTAATTATATTAAAATGTATACGTAAACTTAAAGTGGCTTTAAATTCATTTATATTACTAAATAGAATAGAATTGGTGAATATTGAGTAGGAATTTGAAGTTTATAAGGAAACTAATAATATTTGTATCTGTCTCACCTTCCGTCTTGTACGCTGTTACCATGGGTTATTTGATATGGTAATTTTGCATTCAAGATTATGCAAATCTTCGTTTTAAAGATACAGATAATTTATGGCGTTAACTTGCATGACATTGTTTTCTAACGAATTCACCAAGATAAATGTTAACTTAACATTGTAACGATAATGACGAATAAAAATACGTTAGAGAATTAGTTTAATTATTTCACAGTGGCTGATCAGAATGTGAAAGCTTTCCAAAAGCAATTTGGTATCAATCTAAACCGAAAGCCAAATCGGGCTCGCAAAAACAAAGAAAAGTCTTCGCTGTCATAGAGATATTGAACTGGGATTCGAAACGCTGTTCCAAAATTGAAAATGCAAAGAACTCTTAATATTCGCCGCGAATATTTTCATTATGTACAGAAATATAGCAGATTGAAGAAGAGACACAGGAAAATGAGTATCCACATTTAACCATGTTTCAGTGATGTTGAGGTTGGAGATATTGTCACTATTGTTGAATGTCGGCCACATTCAACAATAGTGAATAGGCGCTGGTTTCAACAAAAATTTTAAGAAATTTTAAAAACTTAGCGTTGCATATTCAATTATAAAACTGAATTTTATATTAATTTTGTAAACGTCACATTTTAAAGTAATAAATAGTAGAACACAAAGAATGTATCATGATTATTGTTTATTTCATCAATTTAAATAGCGCTAGTATAGGCTTCGTAAATGTTCCGGAGACAAATCGTATAAAGTTTTTAGTGTTAATATTTTATAATTTATACTATTAACAACCGAATAGAATTTGTTCGCCCGATTTATTGATGAAATCATCATTGAATTATTCGAATTAATATTTAGAAATAATATAAAATGTATAATTATTAAAATTCAAATTTATGTCACCGAAGCAGAAAATTGAAATTACCCTGATAGAATTGAACGAATATTGCACCTATATGTATATCATAATTTTGGAAAATACTATTGACTGTTAAGTTTATACAGAAATTCATGGAAAATTGTTTGAAAATATTTTCATAACAAATTAAATTTTGTAGAAATTAAATTTATCCTTTGAATGTTTATGCCACTAGTGAACGCTATACAATATAACAATTTCATGAACATTGCCTTATTTTGCATAAAATGTAGAGGAGTGCAAGGTAATTGGATTAATAAATTTTAATATTAGAACCTTGTTAATTAAGTGATAAATTATTCGGTTTTTCATCTAAGAGTTACATAAACATAGTATCAATAAGCCAAACAATATAACAAGATAAATGGGTCAAAACTGGTATCGAAAATGTTATAGTTTTGTAGTCTATTTCTGAAACACAAAATTTATTTTAAGCGATTAAATTAATTATGCATCAACACATTTTCAAGAGTAGACCATTAAATATAGAATGGAGTAGACCATTCTATATTCATAATTACGAGTGAATAATATAATTTTAATTCAGAATAAGTTAAATTAATTATGATTTTGATTAAACTCCTAAATTTTAATTCGTTAATATTATCAATTTTACGATGTTTCCTCTTATTAGGTTCTGTACGTGGTAATATATTATAACAAATTCGAATCCGATTTCAATTTAATTCGTGATTTGTAGTTTTTATTTGTAAAATTTCGAAATTCCATATCAAATATTCAGAATTTAATTCTTTCTGAATTAAAGTCTTAATGTCTTAGTGATAAAATATATTGCAGAAGTTGCAAAGATCAGAAATTTTATACAAAAATTTGTTGACCGACAGTTATTGTATACCTGAACATTTTAGATCTTTAACTTCAGTGGTTCAAATCCAAATTTCGAAATTTCGAACGTCAGTAGGTTAATAAATGGTGAATTTTGGATAAATTCATTTTTCCTTTTGGTTTTATTTTTACTGAAATTATGTTCGATTCGTTTTTTTTATATAACCTAAACCGAAAGTCATGCGGTTCCTTTAACACATTAGTTACAGTACTGAACTAATAAGAAATTCATTAAAGAAAAATACGTTCAGGATCATTAATAAGATCATTAATAAATCAATTTATTAATATAAAGCCTTTAAATTTCATGTTTCTTTATCAAAAATAATTTAAACCGAACTGAGACCATCATTTTATATTCTCGAAAATTGTATTTATAATGATCAAGTACTACAAAGTTCCAAAAATTTACCACCATCCCCGAAAAAAACCAAGTAGTTCTTTAAAATTTCTACTTATGTTAACTCTATAAAAACTAAATTATTTCTCCATACAAAATCTCTTAAGACACATTTTAAGGATAATATATTATACTCAATGCAGTTGTTTGCTACCTTAAATGCTGTTGCTGTTCCAACCTCTACCATACTTTATTAAATTCAATTTCGCATGGTTAACGAATTTTTTTTTCCTTCTCCAAAATTTAATTGAAAAATATAAAAACTGGAAAAAATCCTTTTAAATTTATATAAAAAAACAGGATATTGCACCAAAAATTTGAAATTTTTTGTATATCCTTATTTAATTTAAAAGTTTGTATACTGAAAGATTTTTTATTATGTTGTCTTTGCTACATAACTAAGTAAAAACTTTTTTTTTTTTGGGTGTAGCTAGTCTAAAACTGAAAATATTCCAAGGCAAAACAGAATTTTATTATATAAAAATAAATTATTCGTGGAAGATTTTTGGGGGTTAAAAATATAAGCCAAAATTTGCAAATTTAACGTATTCAACCGCATAAGCAAAGAGTAAATCCTTTTTTCATTTTATTCTAATTTATTTATTTTTTTTGGTTTAAATTTTAAATATACAAAAAAAAAAATTAAGTTTGTAGTTTTCCCCATATAGCTAAATAGAAAAACTAAGTTTTCTTGTTTATTATTGAGAATGGAAATTTATTAGAAAGATTTTCGTAAATAAATTTATTTGGTAGTACAGAGAATTTTAAAAGGATTTGTTATTTAAATTAATGATTAAGATTATCATAATTATGTTCTGTACCAATTGCACATAACTAAATGAAATTCAGGTTCAAAAGTTTGTATTAAAATGGAATATTCTTAATCATCTTTAAGTTGAATGAGTTGAACTAAATGTCAGGACTTAAAGATATTGAAATATTTATAAACTAGGTGGCGCTGGAATAAGTATATGAAAAATAAGTAATGAAAAAAACTATCTGAATTGTGAACCTGCTATGATAAACCAGTTATAGATATTCCATTAATCATAACCTAATCAACTCCGGATGGAATTATAATTCTCCAGAAAGATGACATGAACTATTGTTTCGGCAATGAGTTCATGAAGCGGTCAGGAAATCTTAATTTTGAGACAACATTTATTTATTTAGATTTTTTTTAAGATTTAATTTTTAATTTTTAAATTATATTTAGTTTCTTCTTGCTTGTTTTGTTAAATTTGTTTATTATCATATTTTCGGAAATGTTTTTTTTTAAATTTAATGGTTGACTAAAATTATAAAATTGGAATTCTTATTCCAAAATCAATAAGATTTATCTACTTATAGTCCAAATGGCTACAGTTTTCTATATAAATATCTTAAAGAAACCACAAAAAAAGTAGGCCAATACTGACGAAGATCAACTAATTGTACAAAAAATTCATCCAAAATTTTGTAAATTCTTATTTAAACTTTTTTTTTTTTTATTTTCGTGATGTTTCGTTCATTAAAATGAAAGATATATCACGTGATTGGAATTGGATATCATAATAATTTTGTCTGTACACTGTAAAAAAATATTTTCCGTTTTTAATATAACGTACACTGTAAATATACGTCACTTCAGATTGCATATAACTTAAAAAATATCTTTTATATTTCATTTCTTATTATAAATTTAATAGTTTATTGAATTTTTAATACAAAATGCATTAAATTTCAGCTTAAAGTAGTTTCAGGCTATATAGAAAATAGTGGGGTCTACGGAAAAACTCTACAAAAGAAATAACTCCATACCAAATGGAAAATAATTACATGTAATGTAATTCAAGTACAATTATATCCACTGTAAAATTTATGATGTTATTACCTTAAAAAGATTAAGAAAAAATATGGAATAAATTCCCTCATTTATTCACATTCACATGTGAATGCATCGAAAACGAAATAAAATTTCAAAAAAAAAATAGGAAAAAGCTTATTATATCTACATTTTTGAAGCTTGAGCAAATGTGGAAATATTTGCAAAGCAAAATCGCAAGTTGTTACACGATAATAAAAGATCGTGTAATATATAAGATTTTCAGAGAACTAATTATAGATATTAGAAGAACTTTACACAGCCCTAGAAGGACTTTACACGGAAAACAGCTTTAAAGAAGCTCTTAGAGAATATAGAGAAGCTATTAATATTGAATAATCAAACTATTGTGAAAGCTCTCCCTGATTTTCATAAATAGTTCTCTAAATATCTAATTATTAAAATGTTCTTATTAGAAAATTTAGAAAATCTGGTAAAAAAATCAAACTATTTTTACAGTGTATAACATTTTTTTTATAAATTTTATCAATACTACATGAAAGTTCAATTTCAGAATATTTTTTATCAAATATTATCCTATTATATTTTGTTATGGTGTAACCTAAACCAAAACCATAGTCCATAATATCATCGAAAATCAGATTATATTTGTGTGAAATTGATGAAAATATAATATTGAAATCCTCTTAAGGAAAATTAGATCTTTTGGGAAATATTGCGCTAAAGTTTATTATATTATTATATCTCAAATTCAAATACAGAAACTGTGCTTGCTATACAGCAAAATCTTAAATTACCTTAGAGAGAAATTAAATGAAAATCGACACTTTACATAGAAAAGGAAATGTTCTTTTGATTAGAGTGCGGTTAATAAGGAATCAATAATTTTTTTTCGGGGTAATATTACTAAAATGTTAAACGGTTTCTGAGTGGGTTTTTAAAGTGTTTGTTGATTATATGATGATGAAGGAATATTGTTATATAACAAGGATATAGAACGTTAAAAATGATAAATCCTTTTGTGAATTAAATTAATTGTTTTGGGGTTTATTCAAGAAAATATAGAATTTTAAAGATAGAATTTTGGGAAAATACAGAAAATTTGGTTTGATAATAATCTTAGTACAAATGAGTTTAATTTTATAGAAAAAAATATTATTTAAAGAAACTAGTTAAGCTCCGGGCGTTACATAACTATATTTTTTAGATTGTTTGTTGAAATTTTCGTTGATTTGTATTTCATATCGAAAAAAAGTATAATTTTTATAAAAATATTAATTATTTAGAAGAAATGTTTGAAGAATATTTCAAAATGAATAAATTTAACATTTCAAAATAGAAAAATGTGCAGTCTCAGAGTAGTTTTAATAAAACATGTCAGTAAGGACTGTGATGTGCAGAATATGGGTTCAATAGTTGTTTGAGATTTTAGTGGCAGGCAAACCAAGGGAGACTAAAATGACCAAAATTTAAGTTATATTTAATAATTACTAATTAATTATTGATTAGACTGTTGGTCCCAGCCCAATCCAGTTTAGAATTATAATAAAGAAGAAAAAAAATCGATTCTTTCCATTTATGACAAATATAATTCAATTAGAAAATTAAAGCCGATTACTTTTAAAAGTGTTATCAGAATGAAAATAGTGTAATTTTAATATAATAATAAAATATTTAACACTATTTAAAACAATTCTACTTAAATATTATATTTTCAACTTTTACTAACTTCAATCAAAACTATTAAATTATTTAGTAGAAGTATTAGAATTTCTTGATTACATAATATTCTCTTATTTGGGTTTAATAATTCAATGATTCAAATTTTAAAAACTTATTAAAATTCAACCAAAATATTTTTTTATAAGAATCCCAAAAGAAACTTTTATAAGTTTTTTTTATTTTAAATATTTATAACATCAATTTTGGAATTCCAAAAATGTAGTCTGAATAAATGTGGCCTTTCATTTTGATTTTATTTGAGCCTATTTGATTTTATTTAGCTAATGTGTGGAAAGAGATATCATTAAAAAGTTTTTAAAGATATTCGAAATAAATTTGTAATTTCTTTTTTGGGATTCCGAATAATCAGAATCTATAAATATAACCTAAAATTTGAAATTCACAATTATTTTTTAAATAAGTTATACAATTTAATTAACTTAATCAAATTACTTTTCTCATTCTTAATAACAACTTTTACCATAAAAATCTTTACGGCTATGAACCTTTTTCGGCATATCAGATACAGCGACATCTACTAACTCTTTTTCTGGGAGTCAACGACTTTTTTTTTTTTAAATGTAAGAAGATGCATTTAATTCGGTCATATCAAACATAAAGAAATATTTTTGTGAATTCACAACAATATAAATTTGTAGCTTTACTTACGTCAAGTTAAGATGTTATGCCCTTCTGAGTAGACAAATATATTTAAAATTCCATAAATTCCATAATCTTTCAATATATCTGAAATAAAATAGTGTCGGTACTATATTTAAATTATGTCAAAATCATAAAAATCAATTTATAATATAAATTTATTAAATATTTAACTGTAGCTATATAAATTTTATTTTGTAATCCTTGATGGTTTTGTATATCTGCAAATATAAAATATTTAATATTTAATAAGATCCTGACGGTACCAAAATAATTTATTATAATATTATAAGTTAATATAAAATTGAACATACCAAGCAAAATATTCTGCTGTTACCATACAACATGTCATCATGTTATAGAAAATTCTATAGCTAAAGCTATAATGCTATAATATAAATAGATATTATGATAATTTTATAAATATTTTGTTATTACATCATGTCATGTTACACCAAACCATTAAAACAATTTATTTAATATTTCTTGTATAAATTTACAAACTTGATTATATATTAAATATTTAAATAATTTCGGTTTTTTTTTGGTATTTTTAAAATAAAAAAATTCTTAAATACATATTGTTTAATACATAAAAGAATGTAATTTTACATAAAATATATGTAAATATTGTTTAATAAATAAAAGAATGTAATTTTACATAAAAAATATGTAAATAATGTCGTATTTTGATTTGTCATTTATGAATAAGAATTCTGTGAAAAATGATTCATTTATGCGAATTAAAGTAGAAAAGTCAAGTTTTAATAATTCTTTGGTGTCGTGTGTAAATCAAAATCGAAATATTTTGTAGTAATAAAATTAAAACGCACAGTTTTCTTTCAAATAAGTGCTACACATGTGATTCGTTTCTGTTCCATATAATTGAAGAAAGTTAAATGAAAAATTTTATGATTCACAGAAGATATTATTTGTATAGAAATCGTTAAGGATGTGAATTAATTAGTTGAATATCTCGAATCTAGGAACTATTCAAATAGATTTATGTTGTTAATTTATTTAAATACATATTTAAAAATCAATAAACAATAAAATTTTCTAAATATTCTATAGTTTTGAAGAAAAAAAAAATAATTATTATACATTAAATTTGATATAAATTTCAACTATTTTAACCAAATTCGATTGCAAATATTTATCTAATTCGATATAAAATTTAGCAGAAGTTTTAAGATTTTTTTTAAAATTTTTTTTTATTATACTCTAAAAAATTGCAAACTATCAAAAGTTTTTAGCAAACTCTGGTATATAAATGAATCAATAATGAAAATTTTTATTGTATATGTAGACGTTAAACAAACAATTTTCCTTAAAAAAAAAAAAAAAAAAAAATTGCATAGAAAATATTGATGGTACTATACTAAAATAACAAATATGACCATTCGATAGTATTCCAGGATCTGTAAGGATATAAAGAACAATCTATATAAAAAAGTGAATGAAATAACATTTATACAGAAAGCTTTAATGGATTTAATAGTTGGAAATTTAAAGTTTTTCTATTTTTCTGGACAGTAGAGTAGGAAATGTTCTTCAGGATTATTATGTTCTATATACATATAAATATTATAGAAATATAGATAAATTAGGAAGGAATTTTTATATGGTTTTGTGGTGCATAGTTATCAACAACCCTCTAATCAAAAAGTTTATAAAATTGTGTATATTTGGTATTATGGGTAAGTTTTCCATATATAGGTGAAAAAAATATATATAAAATATTTTTTTTAAACTTTTTTATATATTTATATACGTTGTGTACGGATTTTGCAGTCAATACATCGGATTATTGATAACTACTTATGGATAACCTTTTATGTACTCTATAATGCATGATAAAATATTTTATTTTAGACTTAGATAATAAAGTAATAGCCACACAAATAATGGCTCTTGAGATATTTTTCATAAGGTTCATTTAACTGAGAAATATCCTTGTAAATTTTTCCCAAAAGAGAAGTAGGATAGAAAATTTAAGGAGTAATGATGCTATTTTGATTCATTATCTGAAAGTACAAATATTAATTTTAAATTTTTCATTACTTCTCTATGATATGAAAGTAATAGTTTTCATTTATCTTACCGGTTAGTCTTACGGAGCAGTCATTATTCTTACCAGTTTCCAATCAGTCTTTGTACTTTCGAGGATTCAGACAATTTACTTTACGTTATTAACTGTAAGCACCTGAAATTTTTTTTCATTTGTAGTTTGAATATTATTATTTCTTCGACTTTTTTTCATTGTCGTAGTTATGATAAGGAAACTTCATTTCAATGTAACTTTTAGTTTTGGATGAATAGTAAAGGATTAAATTCGGTATTTATAGAACAAAATCTTGAAATAATTTAATTATATAAAAAGATGTGCTTGCAAAATTGTTTCACTAAAAAGATTTCTGAAAAAATATTCTTGTAAAGTTTACCTGCAAGAAACCAGTGTTGTACGATGTGGACTACGTGATGTATGCATCGACGTTTTTGTGTAGACAAAAGTCCATTGTCTACTTCATTGTTTACACGAAGACAATGTCGACAATATTAAATAAATTCCATATATAAAAAACTTTTATATTAAAACTAAATATTAAATTATTTAATATTTAGTTCTAATATTTTAATTGTAGCAAAACCAAACGAAACTTTTCGTGCTGGATAAACAGGTTTAATAGGAATTCCTAAACCTTTTTGTGATGCGATTAAGTTATTTACTAAAGAACAAACCTTTCCTTAATAAATTTTACATTTGACATATCTCATAAAGTTGACTTTGTGTACCCCAAATTTGTTTGTCTACGTTAGTGTAGCCAATGAAAGTCTACTCATAGAGTACCAACACTGAATGCAACGACAATTTATAAACATCTCCAAACTATCCACAAAAAACTTTTCTTTAACATTTTGTCACAAGTCTAAAATAAAATATTGATAATTTTTGTTGTTTTCGTTCATGTTGGCATGCATTATTTATTTGAGGTTTCTAATAGATAATGTTTCAGTTTAAAAGATATTTTGTAGCCACAGTACTCGTAAAATAAAAGATTTTTGCTAAAGTTTATATTTTGTGGCAAATTCTTTGTACAAAAAAGTTTGCTTTGGACATGAAACTTTCTTTTTCCAAAAAAGAAAAACTAATTCTTTTAGAAGAATATAAAAACTCATGGCAACGAATGATAAATTCTACAGATATTTCGATAGATGGTTTCATACCACGATGAAAAAATTTACTTTTGAAAATATTGTCAACTATAAAACATTGAATTAGTGCAGAATTTTTCGATTTTTCAAATTTCGATATTTCAATTACTTTAAAATTTAAATATTTATGTATAAATTATAAATTTAAAATTTGGTTAATTTGTTATATGGAGAACGATCAAATTTTTGCTAGGAAAATAATATTTACGATTTTTTTTTACAAACTTTTGGATTACTTTAGATAGTTGCATCTCATGTTAATTAATTTATCTACAATTTTATAATTTTTATTCTACTTTTCAAGGTTGGTCTAGGATTCAAAAAACTTAAAACTTGTTTGACATTTAGTAAAAAACGTTAAACAATTGTCATTAACGATGTTTCTAGATCCTGAAATTATTACCAGATTTCTTCATTTAAAGGTAAAAATTAACAAAACAATTATTATTTAAATTATTAAAATATTTGAGTATCGATTTTTTTTTGATAATTTTGAATATTTCATTACTTTTGTATCAATAAAATTTTAAAAGAGGATAAAAAATTCATTAATTTTCTTCTTTAATGACAAATTGTACTTTTAAAAACTTTTGAAATGTTTGGAATTTAATATTTTTTCTAAATTTTGTAAATCTAATTATTTTCTGTATTAAATTTATATATAAATTTATTAATATAGTTATTTCCAGTTCATATAATTTACAAATCATTTAATAAACCAATTTTGGTAGTTTTCCCATTTCCAATTTTTATATTAAGTTTATCCGTCAGAGTCAATTAACAAAAATATTTTCACTAGAAGTGGTTAATTTTGTATTTAATTTTCTTGTGGACCAATTGAAAATTCATTTATTTTATTCATATTTAGTCGATATTTATGTTGTCATTCATATTTCTCGTTAATACCAATAAATTTTTTATAGTAATAAAAATAAATTTTTTAAATATGCTAATTTGAAAGTGGTATTTAATAATCATATAAAATTTACCATTATTCAATAATTATTTATAAAATAAAGGACATGGTTTCGAACAAAATGGGAATAATTTTATAAACTTTTGAAAATAATGACTTAATTTAAATACATTTAAATAGTATTGTGAATTCCAAATGGATGAATTTAATGTAAAATAAGTGAAACGAGCACAGAAAATCATAAATCCTATTCGAAATACAATTTGATTTATGAATTTATGATTGATAGGAAGGCCTTTACTAATTTAAGACCAGTATATATCGAATCGTATTGCACTATTTTATCAGTTGGATTACGAAGTATGAAACAAATGCTCGAACAGCGAACGTTCCATTTAAATTGAACATTATTTATTATGGGTTCAATTAATGCCACCTTCCATGGTGTTAATTTACCAGTAATTATATTTTAAATTGCTTCATCTCTTCAAATAGAGAATTAGAATTGTAAAAATTACAAAAATTTAATAATTTTTAATGAATTTTGATTTATGATCAACCAAAAAAATTCTCGAATTGATGATTACAGAATACTTTACCGTCTATCCATCATTTTTCACAGATTTAATCAAAAATATGTTAACAACTTGGTAAAAGTTATTTGAACATTATCACACATTTTCGTGATATTGAATTTATATGATAAGGAATGAGGACTGAATATATCAATAAATTGTTTGTGGTGGTCCCTTTGGGCTTTAGCTGACTTTAATATTCGTAAATGTTTTCGCATAAAGTTTTAAATAAACTTTTTTTTATTGGTTTTTTTTATTATTTATTATTCTTGATGTTATTAGTATTTTTTTTTATATAAAAAAAACCATTAATTTTCTTGATCATTTATCAAAAAGATTTTTTTGCAATTTTTTTAAATAACTTTCAAAAAGAAATAAAAATTATTTATTTTACGACTTTGCTTATTATTAAGTGTGATTTGATTTAATTGCTATTTAATTTTAGTTAATAAAAGGAGAATATAATAACAATTTTTCAGGATATTTAAAGATTTTGCAAGGATTCGTTAGAATGTTAATGAATATAATAAAGAATATTTTTAAAGTAATGGAATTTTATTTGACGTAAATTTAATATTTCCATTAAATGTATTTAAAAACAATCAATAATTTTTAATTACTGTTGGTATTTTATCAATAAGTAATTGCCAAGTCATAGCTACTGTTAGATATAAAAGGATCATTGTTCATTATACAGGATGTTCACTGGGAAGGTTTGCTAATTTATTTTCGTATAATTTCTGGAATATTAAAACAAAATGGTTTAATGTTGATAAAAATTTATTGAATGTTGGGAATTACGTATGGGAGACAACGTCAACTAAATATAAACCGCTGTTAAACCTCACAAATGTAAGTTTTTTTTATTACATTTGGATGACATTTCAACATGTTTTTAATTAATTTCTTCGGGAATATTTTATTTAAGTTGCTTAAGTAAGCGATTCCCAGGACCGTGGAGGCCAATAGTTTCATTATATAATATGTTGTAGAAACAGTACTGTCCAGTAATTACAGTTTTTGTAAAATTAAATGTTAACCCAGTCAGAAGCATTCATTTTTGGTTTCAAAAAGTTCTCCAGTAATAGTTACCGTAACGCCACGGTCATCTTCAAAAATTCTTGTCAGCTACAGAGCCTCTTTGTTCACAATCATTTACAAAACGATAAATAGTTGGTTTTTGATGGCACATTATTTCTACCAAAAATTTCACGTAATTTTTTCGTCGCCACAATAATTGTTAAATGGTTTTGATAAAATGATTAAATGACTGATTTTCGAATATTTTTGCATAATAAATTTTTCAGATCTATATTTAATGCACGGCTGCGAAATATGAACTGTCAAACTTTATGTTTTCCAAAATGGCAATCAAACAAAATAGTAAACTTTCCCTGCGAACAACCGGTAGTAAAGTACGTTAACAACAAGATTTTAACATTTTTACAATTTTGTTGTTAGGGTTAATAATTAGGACTGTGCTTTCCATCACATTTACAAAGGAAATTGTGCTCTTCGGTCAAATATTACAAATATTGTAAAATACTTGGAAAAATATAAAAATTATGATATTCCAATTAAATAATTTAATAATTTACCAAAATAAATTTAATACTTCCAACTTATTTATTTCACTTTTAAAAATAATTTATTAAAATATTAAATATTTCTGACAATTGAAAATCTCTTCACAAAATATACTTTAGATAATTACTAAATATAAATTGCTCTTTACCTAGTGATTTATTTTACAATCTTAACTGCCATTAAATCTGTCACAAGCAAATAAGATTAATTTAAAATTTAAATTAACAAACGAAAATGATATTATAATTTTTTTTATTTCATTTATTTGATTATGAAATTCAATTAATTTTCTAAAATTTTGCCTTCAAGAGTAGTTCATTTTGGTTGTCAGCAAAATTTCTATTATAATTTCCATTCGTAAATCATATTTTATTTTGAAGAACTTTTAAGTTTTAAACAATCATTTCCTTTTCAGTATTTACATATAAAATATAATATTGCCTAAAAAGATGGTACATACACACAATAATAATGATAATTTATCATAATACGTAACGTACTTGAATATTATAAAATGGATTTTAGTTGAAGTATACTTTAATAATAACCTGAAAATTCAAGTTTTTCCATATACAAATTTAGGTAGAGTAAAAAGGACTTGTAAAATCTTACCAAGAAACATATTGAAATCATTACTGCTAAGATATAGAAAAATGGAAGTTTATGAATTGATTTTGCTTGTTTTTCATAATTTACGAATATTTTTGTATGAATTTAGTTTTTATTTTAGATATAATATTCAGAAATGTAATAAAAATTTAAATTATATAAGAACTTCTGAAATTGAAACTTAGTAAATATTGGTATTAAAAGCATATTTCTCTAATAAATTCTTGATTAGAATTACTTATATTTATAAAATCTTTATATCAAATTTATATTTTATTGACACTTTAGCTATCAAGGATTCCTTGATTGACAACACTATCAAGGAATTTCATATATGCTTAAAACTATAATCAATTTCTTCGCTAAAGATGAAAATTATTCAAAATAATGAAAGAAATTATATGTTTTTATAATAGTTAACAATTTAGAATAAATGATATAATCATAATATTATTATAGCTACAGATTTACGAAATTTACGAATATTTATTTTATTAGACTATTAATAAATTAGAAATATTATTATAAGATTTCAAGGATATCATAAATAAAAAATTACTCATGTTTATCATTATTATTATTATTTTTCGTATAATAATTTAATAAACGATTTTTGATTATATTTTTATTTTTATTGTAAATGACGAAAATAAGAAATATATTTTCGTAGTCAATTTTATTGTAGAATCTTCAGCGAGCTGTTTCTGATGAATCGCAGAGTTTTTAGAGTTTTTGTTTTCAATAAGTGCACATACAGAGCGACGCTATGTTGTTTAATGGACTCTAGTATATGTATTTTCATATGAAAATAAACTAAACGACAGCTGCTAACAACGCTCGTAGCGTCACTCTGTTCGTAAGCGAAGTTGAAGAGTGTGTATACCTAAATAATTATAATATATCGAATCTAAGCTTTCGAAGAACCACTGAACTATCTTAAGAGAAGAGTTTCTGTAGATCTCTAATGCAAAGCAAAAGCAACGACTGTTTCCAGAGTGAGAAAGTCTGATTTTTTTATGATAAAATCAGACTAGAATAATTATTAAAATACTAGGCAATGTGCAAGCAATTGAATTGATTCATGTACTACGGGTTCATGAATTTAAACCAGAATTTGGACCATTGTTCCTCTCGCATCCTTAATTTATTACATACAACATACAACAGTGACTGGCAGCACCATCAACTCATTCATACTAATTTCAGAATTCGTTTCAACCTAGAAAACCTGTTTCATTCAATTCGTTCATGTAGTAAGAATTAAAGCATTTCTGTTGCAGGTGCATAAAAGACGGACAATGACACAAAAAGAGTTCAGTTGTCTCATATTCGTCTCCGAATCTGTTCCACATGTTTACCTCGGGTGGATTTTAAGAGCCCGGTTGCCAAATATACTGAGCTTTTGCTTAGAAAAATCAATTACAAAATATAATAGTTATAAATTTGGTAACAACGTTCAATTAAACGAAAGCTATATAAAATAAATTAACTTGTTTTTTAATTCTTTGTAACATTTTAAAATATATGTACAGAAAAATCAATTTGAATGTGATTTTTTCATAGAATTATGAAGTCCATAAATTTTAAATTAATTAATTTAAAAAATCATAAAATCTAATTATTTATGAAAATATTGAAACATATTTCTTAATTAAAAATTTATAATAAAACAACATATAAAATTTCGAGTACTAAAAGTTAATTTAAATTGATTTACTTGTATCTTTTATTATTGCTGTTTTCCTGAAAATATCCTTAATGCATGATAAAACTTATAAAATTTATAAAAAACATTCTTGAAATATTCTTTAAAACCAAAACAAGAAGGCAAATGGCAAACTATGCAACTAAAAAATTGAATTAAGAACTTAATTCTTAACATTCCTAAAAATTCTTAAATCAATTTGTAGATAAAAAAAAAGAAACAACTCAACACTTTCCATTATCTCAACATTTTAAAAACTCAGCAATAAGTCTTTTATAGATACTCTAAAATTACTGCTGTGCTTGTCCTTGTATTCAGAAACTTTCTTATAACATTACAGTGAAATCTTAATTTAATTTTATATTTTAAAGTTGAATAATTTCCTTGAAATTGTAATAGCGTAATAAGAAAACTGCTAAAAAAAGAACTAAAGTATACACAATGCACAAAAAGTTATAAAATTCAGTATATAAAAAAGTTTTAGATACAGGAGTTCATGCTAATACATCCATTCTCAAAAATGGTCAAAAGGTTTCTCCAAATATAGAAAATTGAGGGTTAAATTTTACAGAACAACAATATTTTCTATATGACATGTATCAGTAGGCTCGCCTAGTAAAAAAGTATCGGATCCAAAAGCTTTGCTGACTGGGTTACATCGAGGGAAAGGAATATAAAGCTTCATCCAAAGCTAGCTTTAACTCCAAATTTGCAGATACACAAGAGGGAGACCAAATATTTGGTAAATAATTTTGATTGTTAAATAATAAATAAATGGATTTATAAAATCTATAGAAACATTCTAACTACAAAATAAAATGTATCGGATACAGATTCTTCACATCAGAAAAGTTTACCAAAGATTATTTTCTTTGAAAAGTGAAATCAAATAGAAAAGAAACTTAACATGAAATGAAAACATTATAACGTAAAAGTTATGTGATAATATTTCACATGAAGTTATCATCACAATTTTGGCTACTCATAAACATCATTTATATAGTATCTTTTAGATAGTACTAGTACTTCTTTATACATCCATTTCAGCAGCAATCTTAGTTCTTAAATGTCAACGTATTTTAAATTGTCTACTGTAATCAATTCGTTATCAACTATGAAAGATATATTTTTTATTGTATAAAAATTATATATTTTTTGATAAATTTTGATGAATTATGACAAGAATCAAATAAAAATTAAATTATTTTTAATAATTTTCCGTTTATTTTCAACCTAAAATTCAATCTTAAAAACTTATTGGATCAACTATTTAATTTTTACTTTCAAGATAAAAGCTGAACCTTTTGCAACCTAATATAAATTATCTTGAATTATAAAAACTATCTTCAATTATTTTGTATATCCTACAGTTTTGGCAACAATGCTTAAAGGGCTCCGACATGATTATTTAATAAACTTAGGTTTTATTGTATGTACCAAAATTAATGTTGCCTAAGTTATTGGCGGTTTATATAAGAAATTAAGTTGGAAATATTTAAATCTAAGAAACTAAACTAGTAAACAATGAAAAATGCAGCTGTCCAGTTACTTCATAAGGACATCTAATTCAGCTTCTGTTAAAATATTTAAATTTTAATATATTCAAGGATTGAAGTAATTGCTTTCATTATTTTATAATCAATTGGATTCTCCAGCCAAATGCAATTTTTCAACCTGAGTAAAATTGTAATTTTTGCAAATGTTTGTTATTAATTTAGATTTGGTAATTCATTTATTTTATTATCTCGTAAAAATAGCTTCTTTATAATTCTATTTAAAAGATTTTTTCAATTCCTGAAGATGATAATACCAAGTTTCTGCAATACAATATCAGAATTAAATAGTAAATTTAATACCATTCGATTTGGATTATTTCCAAATATTGAACAGATTTTAAATCTTTATATAAATTTAATATTATTTCTAGCAAATTCGATTAATTTTAACTTCTGGTAAATATTGTTAAGTTTTTCAATTTAGTTAAACAAGAAAACATTTTTTAAATCTATTTCATTTATTACAAATAACTTAATTGATAAATTTGAACATGTCCCAAAGCACGTAATCTTTTCATCTTTTCTCTGGTATGTTCAATTTGTATAATTAAGATTGTTACCTGACATTGATATGGATATGAACGATACTAGTAATATTGATAAAATAAAAATAATACAAAATTTCGCTCGTGGTACAACATTAGTTTAACTATTTGGTATGGCAATATATTTTGTTGTTGTCAAAATTTTAAATTAAGGAAACTTTTCATCAATATATTGTCCATTTCCATTGATTTCTGGCCATTTCGTTGATAACTACAAACATTTTAAATTAGAAATGCATCCAATTCCAATTTGCCATAAAAAATAAAATGTTTTGGTAAATCTTAATATTTTTTAATTTGGATCATTTTCATTTAGTACACGTATCGAAATAGCCACCCCCACCATTGTCAATTTTGCTTGAATTGTCCTTTTTGAAAAAAAAGGAATAGAATTATGTTTCTGAAGTGAACAAAAATTTCGGAAATAATATATGAAGAACGATAAAATTGTTTACCAGGTGCAATTTAATAAGATCATTCTGGCAAACCTGACGTATAACGATAAATAAAATTGATTAAAAACCATTGAGATTGATTCAAAATGATTGTATCTTACGTGTATTAGTGGACCAGGTATTTGACGATTAATACTCATTACACCTTCTGCAAAACCATCACCTAAAATATATTGAGGTTGATTGCAATCCTTAATTGTTCCTCTGGTGCAATTACCACAAACACTGTAAGAATAATTGATTATTTATTTTTTATCGAATGAAAGTAATTACTTTAATAAATATAATTTTCAGATCTAAATTTTGAATTAAGAAAATTATTTAGTTCTGTAAATTCTATTCGATCATTGATTAGTATACCAAATTACGTCAAATTTTGGAATGTTGACAAATAAGGTACAATAAACTCTTTCACGATATTCATAAAACGAAATTGGAAATACGTATCACCATAATGCTTATGGAAGCTATATCACCCACATTAGTTTATAATAATAGCAAATTTATAATTACTAGTAAAGCAATTTTTTCCAAATTAGTGACATAATTTTTGGTTTGTGGATTTTTTTTGTTTCGGTTCATTTAATAAAAAGTAAGTACAAAATCTGATTTGATATAATTTATATTTGTTGTATAAAATTTATGATATTCAATAAATCAAAAGGTATAAAAAAAATTTTGCTAATGACATTCATTTTGATAGTTTTTGTCATATCTAATATCAGAAAAGAAATATTGTTATTATTATTATACCTAAACCTAAATAAAATGATAACAAAAAAATATTTAAGAGAAAATGTTCACTAAATTAGAAAATTTATCAAGAATAATTGTCGAAATTTATTATTTACAATTTGATGACATTTGATTATTTGTAAAATGTTATTATCAAATGATATTTTTCCCATCATGTCAATTATATCTTTACAACACGTTACACGACTGATAACAAACTACCGAGAACTGAATTATGTTCATTCGTGAATTCTTTCTGAAAGTCACATTATTTATCGATATACCTCATAATCGACTATAGAAACATAATCTTCTAATCATTATTTATACATTTAGTAAGCGTTTTAGATTGACTTTCTGTAAACGTGCCTTGATCAGATGAACCTTTTGCAACCTAATATAAATTATTTTGTATATCCTACAGTTTTGGCAACAATGCTTAAAGGGCTCCGACCTTTTTATTTAATAAACTTACGTTATTGGCGGTTTATCTATAAGACAGTAAGTTGGAAATATTTAAATCTATACCAAATTAAAATAGTAAGCTATGAAAAATGCAGCTGTGCTGTCCAGTTCAACTTCTGTATTTAAATTTTAATATATTCAAGGGTTGAAATAATTTTTTTTCTAATTTTGCTAAAAATAGGTTCTTCTGGTTTAGTCATTCATTTAAATTCTTCTTTCATTCTTTTATAATCAATTGAATTCCCCAGCCAAATGTAATTTTTCAAGCTAAGTAAATTGTAATTTTTACAAATGTTTGTCATTAATTTAGATTTATAAATTTTGTAATTCATTTAGTTTATTATCATGTAAAAATAGTTTCGTTATAATTCCATTTAAAAGATTTTTTTCAAATCCTGAAGATTATAATACCAAGTTTCTGCAATACAATATCAGAATTAAATAGTAAATTTAATACTATTCGATTTGGATTATTTCCAAATATTGAACAGATTTTAAATCTTTATATAAATTTAATATTATTTCTAGCAAAATTCGATTAATTTTAATTTCTGGTAAATATTGTTAAGTTTTTCAATTTAGTTAAACCAGAAAAGATTTTTAAATTTATTTCAATTATTTTATTTCCACTTAAATTAATTGAATGAATTTCTGATACTTTAATGAAATTATTTTATGAAATTCTGATTGAATTCTGGTTAGTTTACTATTCCAAGGTTGTGATATTAAATAAAATTCAGATGAAATGAAAATCATTTTAATTATAAATCTGTTATTAAACTATGACTTTTAAATTCATCAGTATTAAAATTGAAACACTTTAAAAATTAATTTTATTTTAACTAAATTGAATTCCATTTGTTAACCGCAACCTCAAATATTTAAAAATACAATTACATTAAGAACAAAATGTCACAATTTCACAAATTAAATATTTGACCGATTCTGGCAATGATTATAAACTGTCGGTGTGCCTCTTGTAGATGTTTGTGAAGGAGTTATTTTGTCGCAGGATATTCTTTTGTATAATTTAATAATTATGAGAAGAAATTATCAAAACGCGATGAAGGCAAATAGAATAAATTGATTATAAAAAATAAATGTAGTTTTAATAGACAGAATAAAATATTGAAATTTTGATGTTTCAGTTAAATTCTTTCCGGAAATAACCAATAGTTTTAATTTTTTCAAAGGTTCAAATAATTTCTTATCCAAAGTTGGAATATTTGATTTAACCAAAATTAAATACACCAAATTCGGCATAATTTTAAACTTATCTGTCATTTTTTTTATAATCAATTGGATTTCCAGCCATTACCCAGTTTTTTAGATTTGTACACTGTAATATTTATAGGATTTTCTGATAATTCCACGGCTTTCTAAAATCTTTCATTAAGTGAAATGATTGATTTTGTTACCATCAATTCCGAAATATTCTAATTGTGATTATAAGACTTAAGAATTTAATTAAAACATTTCTGGTATTATTTCATTTTCGGATAAATCAATAGAAATTAATTCTGAAACTTTTTCCAAATTATTTTCGAGAATTCATTTAATTCCACAATTTACAGCATTTATTTCTTTTAAATTCCGTTCGAATGGTATATGAAAACCTCATCAGGAATGATGATGTCAAATTGATAATAATTAAACATTCATTTTTCACAAGTTCCAGTTACTAAACTAAGATTCAAGTTTTACATATCAGAATTTTTAAAGTTATATCATTCTAAAGTATTAGTTTCATCAATTTCGTCAGTAGTTGTAGTGTGGTGATCAGTCATTGGGCGAGGATTCTTGAAATATCTTGAAATATCAAACTTATAAATAATACTTAAATATGTTTTGAGTTCTTAGGCAAAATAAATAAAATTTTCTATCTATCATAATTTTTTTTGTAGTTTCTATAATGTAATAATGAAGCTGATTATTCATTCTAACCTTTAATGTCATTTTTTTCGCCCATATATTTTATATAAAATTGCTATTTCATATCCAGGACCATGATAATATAATAATAATCTATGTATAGGTGCTAATGTTCCATTAACAAAATTACTATCACTTCATTGGAGTTTAATATGATTTTGTTTTTTGTTTTTTTGGTAATTTAATCCACCTCCGAAACATGAAAAATTCATATAAAAACACTGTATGACAATCGAGTAAAACAAAGTGTAATCATCTTCCACAACAACAAAAAAAAAAAGTCAAAAGTTTCAACAACAATTTTTATTCTTATTATTTTGTCGATTATTTCGCCTTCATTTATCCTGGAATTTTTCATCCTGATGATTTTTTTTCTACTTTCCCATTCTGATACATATATAAAAATTAATCTTTGAATAGGTCATGATCTCTAATGTTATTGTTAATAATATCACTCACTCTATAAGTATTTTTTGGCTCTAAAGATTTTCATTCAGTCATTATTATCACAAATTACTTCATCCCTTAAGTATAGTTGTAACATTATGCCAGGACGATGAATGATCCAACAAAAAAAATAAGAAGAAATAATTTATAAATGTTGTGTACAATTCGATTATGTCAAACATAATCATATATAGAAGCAAGAAGAAAGTAATTCTGGCAAATATTTCTCATCGTAACATAAATTTCATCTTAAATTCCTTATAAATATTTTCTTTTTTTCGTTTTTTAAGATAAGAAGTTGCAATTGAAGTGGATATGTTTTTGAACATTCAAGATGGAAAATATTTTTTTTTTTACTGGTGGTAATGTTAACTTATGGTTGATTTTTGTTGTTCTTGTCCTCCGACTAAACTCTATTTAATACACTAATCTTGAATGTGTAAGGATATTATTTATATAAGAAACAATTTATCATGGAATTTCTGTAAAATAAAGAGTGGTTTAAAAGAATTGTAACTTTTTTATTATTTGAATAATTTTAATATGAATTTTCTTCACCAGCTTTATAAAATTTAACTCCAAATTGTCAGTGTTATCAGCGACAATTGACGAAATTTTAAATAGCACCAGCTTTCTACAATTCCTCCGGCATATGAGCTAGATTCGTCTTGATCAGTCGAATATTTTGAGTGAATCAAGTTACAACACCACTGACGAAATAAACAAATTTAAGAATCATTTGAATTTGAAATTGAACTAATGACTACTCTGGAGAATGAACTATGAAATGACGATTATTTAATGGATATAATTATTTATAGGTCGGTAATTTAATGGATTAAATTTTTAACTAATACGGTAAATAATTTCGAAATTACAATTTGCCTTTCCATTTTAACTACTAAAAAAATAAAAAAAGTTATTTTTACACTTTTGGCCCACCCTATTTACATAACATTTATATGATATTCTGGAAATAGCTAATAAATGATATAAAAATGAAGCTTCGAAGAGGATAAAAATAAAGAATTTTTTTATATATTATAAATATTATTTAGGTTTAATGATATATTTTGTGATGAGCCAAAAAAAATGATTAAAGAATGAACTATAAAGATATTCCAAAAAAATATATTTATGCAAAGAAAACCCATTTTTCTTTGTGAAAGTAATGAAGTATGAAAATGGATTAATGATTGTGAAAAAAAACTGTTTTACAAACTGTATACGAACAAACTAAAAAATGATTTTAAATTGGAAGTTATAATTTTAAATACAAATACAGTTTAATCGCTATTTTCAAAATTATCTAATTAGCCCCCAATTTCATGAAGCTAATAAATTTTCATTTAGTTATTTACGATCTAAAATTGTTTTACAGGGTCAACAAGTTGAAAAATAACTGGTACGAAATGATTTAACAGAGTAAAATAAATTAGTATTAATTTGGCTCAGGTTGCGTGGCTCCCCTAACCTGTACTAACTATCTATCAAATTTCGAGATAATTTGTGTAGTTAGATTTCTTCACATTTAAATTTGGAACATATAATAAACTTTTATACTAATATGCAAGGTGCAATCCTCATTGTTTGATTAACATTTTCTGACAGAACTGAGTATATATAGCTCGGACAGTCTTCAAATTCCGTTGTTCTTACCGGGTGGCTTACCTACCAATTTGTTATTGGAAGAATCAAATATCGTGAACTTCATCAAAGCTTAAAGACTAAAATGATATGGTTATGCAGTTCGAATGTTGACTCATAGAATGCCGAATATTACGTAAACAAAATTGAACAAGAGGCCAAGAATGAGATGGCTGTATGAAATGGAAAAAGACCTAAGGAAAATGAATGTTATTAATTGTAAAACTGTAAGTTTGTACATAGTAAAATGGAAAAAACATAGTGAAAGAGGTTAAAGTTCAGTCCGGACTAACAAGCCAGTGATGATGATGATAAAATAAAACTAATAAATATTTTATTCATTAGAATTTTTACAAGATGTTATATGATTTACTTATATTTCTATGAGCTTTATAATTATTCAATACTATTTCAGATATTAAATATTAAGAGTGTACCATATAAAGTTTAATGCCTCATTTATATTAATTATTGAAATTGTTAAGAATTATATCTAAAATTCAATAATTAAATTTGTAATAATAATTTCTAAAGATGAAAACCAGAAAATTCCATTAAAAATAATATTCAAATACCCGATAATAAATTACAATAAATTTTAACAATTTTGTTGTCGTTTTACATAAATTTCCCATAAAGGCAATTTTCAACAGTTGTTCAAATTAGAAAATTTAATCAATTTGTTAAAAAATATATTTTCTTATAATTTATTTTTCTATTAAATAATTTTGTTGTTATCAACCTTTTATGCATGTTTCAATAAATTATGATATTTTAATATATTTCTGTTTATATAATTCGACTTAAATAATAACGTCACACAAATTCTTCAGTGTTCATGTTACCATTTTCGGTTGATTTAAATTATATAATTATACTAATAAATTGTACACGAATTTGTTCTTTTCCAAATCATTTTTGTGATATTTTGAGTTAGTCTTATTTTAAATTGTTTCCGAGCTTATTTGTCCGAACAGTGGTCCAACATTTATTACAATATGTGTTATATAGAAAACCTCCAGCTCCAGTATTACTGAGAATGATTTCCTGATAGTCTATTACTTTTATATAAAGTAGAATTCAGTGTTCATTTCTCACAAGGTTCAATTTAACTCAAAATCGATCACGAACATTTAAAATATTTATAAAACCTTCAGAAATTGACATTATTTGAATTTTAATTTAACTTTGGCAAGAATTAGGTTTGCAGACATTTAACATTGTGAATATTGAACACTGAGCTGAAGAATTATTTGTGTTACCTTTTGTGGCTAAAATATTCAAACTTGCAGTAATATGTCTTGCTACTAACAGGTGTTATTAAAAGGTATAGATATGAAAATGTAGATTATATTAAAGCAATTTAATTGCAAAATTTATATTGTTATTTTATTACCAAGAAGAATGTAAACTGAACATTTTCTAATAAAGTTTATTAAATTTATCATATTTATTTTGTGGTTATATCTTAACTACAATGAAAACTATTTTTATTATGTTAGTTGGTCAGAAAATTTATTATCATTTTCTATTAACAGAGATTTTTTTTCCGAACTTCTAAAGATGGCAAAAATTTATCTTATTTTCGATTTTGTTATAACAATTTTATTGAATTGAAAAATAATATAAAAGTTATTGTAATATTGACTTTGGATTAGAAAATATCTTTGAAACTAAAATTTAATACAGGGTGTACCTGAAGAACGCAGCATACTAAGGAATTATGACCAAAAATTTGTATTGGAAGTTTTTTCAAAGCTGGGACTCTGGTTAGCGGTAGGTTGGTTAGGGACAGGAAGGTCTTTATTATTTGGTAAATAATAAAACCGTACAACTTCTTATGTAAAAAAAATATTTCACTTACAGCAAAATTTTCACATATAGTTTATAGTTTCCAAACAACTTGGAAGTCAGAAATCTTTTATAGCTTGTTTTAAAGGGCATATAACTAAAAATCTAATCATACTTGTCGATTGATCCTTTCTGAAGCAAATAACCAAAATATGTGTCTACTTTTTTTTTAAAATCGAATCCGGTGTACCGCTCAAATCAACGAATGAATCAAAGAATATCGTAGTATATAGAAACTCTCAGGTATTTTAAGTTCACCCTGTATATAATTAATTTTAATTACTTTTATACATAATGAAAAATATTTGAATTTATTAAAATATTGTTACAAACATAATAATTCCATTTATTACGTAAATATTTTGAGAACATTAATAAATTGAATATTATTTCATTTTTTCATCAAATTTCATTTAGGTTCTGTCGATTTGTCTGTCTCGTTATGTTATTTATATATAACTAGAAGAATCTACACATACCTACCTAATTAAAGTAGAGCTGTAAAATAGAAATGGAATTGTAATATGAAAGGTTTTGAATTAATACAGCTAATATTTTATAATCTAACTTCGAATAAAGTATGAAGAAATTTTCCAAAATTATTGAGTTTACGAGTACTTATAAAAATTACTTAGTGTTGGACTTAGACCATAAAACAAAATATATTTGCATTTTACATTTTTAATGACATATTAAAACAAGATTAATCTAGTTCGCATTATAGTCGATAGCTTTAGTAAGTTTATGGGTAAATTAATATTTAATCAGTTTAGTTTCCGAAGAAAATTTGATTTATGTTCTAGCGAGCATGTAATTATTATCCGATGTCAATGAAATTTCAGTTTGTTTCTATAAAATTTGGGATTGGTTGTTTCTGTAAGACCATATCAATATTTTGAATTACTTACAAAATATAATTAGGGTCTTAACACATTGGGTGCCACGTCAGACACCATATGTCTGACAATACTTTTACATTGGAGACCGCTCTAAAAATTTCGCGAATATCGATTGATACCGTTTCAATATTTCATGTTTATGAGTAACCCAATATTAAAGTCGCTGTAAATCGGCCAGTTTGCCTTAGAATACCACCATTAGGTACCGCTGTCTGACAAAATGTATTGAAAAATGCTTAAGCTTTTATAAAATGTGTCTGACACAGCAATTTCTATAAACCCTCCTGTCAGACACATATGTCTGACAAAGACATTTACATATAAAGTTTTTGTCAGTCGGTTATGCTTGACATGATTGAGTTAAAAACAGGCTATTTTTACCTTGGCACCCAATGTGTAATATGTGAAATTTTACATATCAACATTTTATTACCAAGTTTTGTTAGATTCTATTAATTACAAATCTATATTGAACATAAATCACTGTTGAACTTAACTACGAGTTATCTTCTACCTTTCCCATTTTACATATTAATAAATTTATATTTTCTATGAAAGTTTTAGTTATTTTCTATATGAATTTTCCAAAATGTGACGGAAATTAAAAAGTTAAACAAAATAATAATATTTAATATTAACAAAAAATCCGTAAACTTATATTCCATATGGTAAAAGTTATTGAAAATTTAGTGTTGAAAGTTTATTAATTAAAATATTAAACAAAAAATAGTTTCTTTTTTGTATCGCAAGTAACACGTTTTTGTGGATTTTGAAAATTGGTTGAGGTTTTTTGCGCAGATTGTTAGTTTTTGGCAAATATGTTTTTCTAGGCTTATAACCAGAGTTAGGAAAAAACTTTTGACAAAATATTTTATTAAATATAGAAATTATTTTAAAATTATGAACATAATTTTCATGATGACAGTTTTACAAAAAACATCTGATAGACCTTTAAAGGTTTAATTACTTAATGTGGGTGCCAGGACGTACAAGTATTGAATGAAACGAAGAGGCAGACTGCCTTGCGAAAACTGGCTCAAGCACAAAACTCATTGGACCAGATCCATTTTGCGGTGAACCAGGAGGACACAACAACCTCACTTAAAACCAAACAAAATAAAAGTGGAAGATATGACACTCGGAAAACGGGACATAAGAATCCTGAAAGGCCTTTTGACAGGACATTGTTTTTTGAATTACCACTTCAGCAAAATGGGCCTGGCTGATACAGATATCTGCCGCCTCTGGCTAAAGTACAAAGAGATGACCGAACACATCCTCTGCTACTGCAAGCAACTTGCAAGAAGCAGACTAAATATCTTAGGTAAAGGTCTCCTTAGCTCTGAAGAACTGGGCAATATTGCCCCCTCAAACATACTAGGTATATTTAAATCAATTGAATGGTAAGAATGATAGGAGCTGTAAATGCACAATTGATCATTAAGGTCGCGATGCTCTCTCGCGTACCCCTTCCAAAAAAGACTTAATTAGTGTAATAAAACCACAAATTTAGTATGATTTATAAAATATTTGCACTATGAATTAATTTAGATTTAAAAATATTTTGTTTTTCATTTTTACGAAAGGTTATTGAATAAGTGTATTAAGTGTTGTGATCGAAAGAGCTGTAGAAAATTGAATTACATTTTCCAGAGTTGCAAGATTCCAAAAATCGAGTAACTTTTATGTGATTTGAATGAAAATTTACTAGCTAGTTTCATTCAAATCATATAAAAGTTACTCGATATTACTAGCTAGTCTGGGAAAATTTACTAGCTAGTCTGTGGATTAGACATGATTAGTAAAAACTATCACAAAACTCTAAAAATTCAAATATTACTGAATATTTAGAGTGTTGTAATACTTGTTTTTTCATTGAATTAATTAATTTATTTCAGAATCAGACCATGATTTTAATAAAATTGGCAACAAATTTATATTTTTCTGAAATATAAAAGTTTTTACATACAAATCCTTTTTTTTGTTGTTGTATATAAATTACATAAAAAAATCTTACCACCCAGAAGATATTTGTAGTACCATAAACAAAAATGTTGTTTTTTGGTACGAAAATATTTAAAGTTTATGTACATAAATATACAGAAGAAATACGAAAATGAGGAAACAAAATGTATAGAAAAATGAAGAAATTATTCTGTAAATCCTACCACTGACACATCACTTCTGTATTACATTTTTAAAATAATATAAATATCATTTAACAACAAAAACAGCAGAGTAGCTCTCAAGGTGGGCAAATAACAAAGTTGTATAAAAAAAAGTTTTTTGAAATTAAATTTAATAAACAAAATTTGTGTGGTAATGCCTGTGGCTGGCAAGTTCACCTAGAGTTTTGCAATTTTCAAAATGCAATAGGGAAAATAAGATTTAAGTGAAAAGGTTTGGTATATAATTGAAACTGTGAAAGAGTTATAGGTGGTTGAAATGGTATGAAACAATGTTGCACATTGAAATGATTTTTTGTATTTAATATTTATTATTCTTGATTTTAATTTTCTGTGATTTTACAATTATTTACCTATTCATGGCAGATTGAATTATTGTAATTATTTAAGGATAATAAATAAGAAAAATTAATAGTTACAGTAAAACTAAAATATTTTCATATAAAGATTTCTACAAATTACTCTTAAGTATGCTGTATAGTTCTGGATTTTTATTCCTTGAAAAGGAATTGCATTAAAAATTTCCAAGTATATTAAGTTTTTGTAAGAGTTGTTTAGTTAAAAAAACATTTATATCAAAATTTTCTAAAGTCTTTTTAAAATTATCAGAATGTTAAGAATAAAATTATGTTAGATAATTAAATGTATTACAAATACAGTATGGGCCAAAGAGTATTAAAAGAAGTTAAAAAAAAACAATAATTTAAAATCGGGTTTAGTCGGTCCTTCCGTTATCAAAAAAAACTTTTGCTTATGCATCCAAAATAGCTAGCTAACTTGAATGCGTTGAATGGAGTTACAGCAAAATGAAAAAAGGATCGCTTAATTTCGTTATTTTAAGTAAACTAAAGTAATCGATTTCATTTACTTGATATGCAAAATGGAATCTAAATTGTGACGAAGGATATTAATAAAAAAAAAATACTAAAAAAATTCTTAATGTATGGAGAAATTATGGTAACTTTAATAAATAAAGACAAGATCAGAAATGACATTATAATAACCCGAAGCCCGAAGTTAATGACATCTTAAACTAATTTTCTAAAAGAAGTAATGTGAAATGGTTCATTAGAAATTAACTTTCTTCCGGTCCCATAAATATTAAATAAAATTGCTTTAAAAAATATTTTTATTCCTGTGATGAATATTTTATTTGTTTATCCTTTTTAAAGGTATTTCAAAAAGGTTTGATTTTTTAAGGGTTATTCAATTGACATATTTATGATTGAATGATATATGATTTTTTTCTTGGTTGCTCATTTTGATTCTCCCATACATAATTTAACATAAAATACACTTAACGATATTAAATTTTATAAATTTTATACGAGATGTCAATTTCATTTTGATTGAAAGGCTAATATTTTTATGATATGCGAAAGGGCTTCTAAGTATTCTATAATAAAAATATTGTTTAATGGAATGATAAAATTTTTGTACAACAAATTAAAATTGAGTTGTTACAATTTTTTGAAATTTCTATTTTTAATATACAGGGTGTCCCTACATTTCAAATTCTTTTGGTATCCCAGTAACTACCAGTAAAAAAAAGTATATTTTTAATTTTTTTTAATAAAAAACGGATTTTTATTCCGATTCCCAGTTAAATTAAAATTCATTATTTATTTTATATATGAAGATTATATTTCGATTTATTGAACGAACCCGCTACCGCCAAAGTTCACAATTCTGACAGAAAAATTTGATAATTTGATAATTTATTTATTAGAACTCATTTTACACCGGAAAATTGTTAATTTATTAATGATTTATACATGACGTTCCTCTGTTTTTTACTGGCATTACTAAAGAAAAAATTCTTAAATTAATTTTATTAGTTTTATTAAATAAAATTTATGCATCCAATTTAATTTTCTTGCAATATAATTGAGCTGCTTGCATAGCTACTTTTTGAATGTTTAAGGTTTCTTTGCATTATTAAGCTCATAAATAAATTTTTAATTAAAATTTTCGTTCTATACTAAAAATTAAATAATTTCTTTGGCTACAGTGAACTTCTCGAACTTCACATAATAATTATCTTTCACTAGAGGATTACAATTTTAAATTATTTTAATATAAGGTTTTTAATTTTTATATAATTTTCCGATTATATCAGATTTATTTTAATTTTTGATATGAACCTACTACCACCGGGACAAAAAATTCTCTTAAATGTTCATCCAATTTAATATAATTTTCTTGTAAAACTTCTAAATTGTCTTTGATTAACCCTCAACTTTCAGGCTTAATTTTTTAACCTATGTTAAATAAATAATTTGTTATTTTCTTTATATCCTTTTTTATAATACTTTTAAATATTTAATTCATTTAACATTAAAGTAAACAGATAAGTTTAGATTTAATAATTGTTCTTTGACTATAAGTTTTTCGTCATCTATTAAATTAATAAAAAATGTTGACATAGACAAAATGGTTCATAGGTTTTTCTAAGGACTAATTTTTTATTTATATAATATATAATCAAAAAGAGAAAAATTAAATAATTTTTTTATAATATTCTTTTTGAAAATTAAACTTAAAATGTTTGTATATACAGTGAAATGTCGTTATAATGAAAAATTATTATATTATTGAAATTTAAAGATTTATTACTATTTTTTTTTACTATAAATAATTTAATCAGTATCTAGATATTTCAAAATTGATATAACATAAATTAATATAACATAAATTAAACGTTATACAAAACGTAAAGCTAAACCGAAATAACGTAATTAATTGGCGTTATTACGGATTTATACATTAAATTGTGTTACAATAACGAAAAACGTAACAATAACGCAAATAATTTCGTTTTTTCGTTACACAATACTGAAAAATTATTTAGCAAAACTGTAGCACTTTATACAAAAAGTATTCAATAATTTTACTAGTAAATGTCAAATTTATAATTATTATGTCAACATTAGTTTTTAAAAATTGTCTTGTCTTTGAATATTTTCGGCAAAATTGTTGTGAGAGCCACGTTAAGAATTCAATGAGATTACGTATCGATACAAAATCAAGGTTTAGTAAATTTAAATAAAATATAAATTGTAAAGTGTTACTTACGTAACGTATCACATATTATTTTGTTACATATTTGAAAAACGGAACGGAAAAAAAAATTACTTCGTTATGTAACGAAATGTGTAAGAAATAAAATATTCATTGATAGGACTAAAATATTTACAAAGCTTATCCGATAAATGTAAATGAATTTATCACTGATCAACTTTTTAGATACATAAAGAGTAGCCACTTTTCGGAAATTTACTGTACAAAGAATTCTGAATAAATTCGTAAAAAAATCATTATAATAAGGGTTAGAAAATTTTGAAATTTATGTTAAGATAAAACTCATTATTTTCCTCAGTTTAAGGATTTGTATAAATAATTTTACCTTTTTTATGTGTAGTTATGTGTTATAAATGTATTTATCTATCTTATCTAATAAAGAAATTGTTATTCTTCATTTTATTTAGTAAAATTTCGAAAAAATAAAATAAAATAATACAAATAAATTCTAAAATATCACCCCAAAATTGAAAATTTAGTAGGTCACATGTGAAATTAATAATATTACTAATTTTTGTTATTATATACCTTGAAAGTATCTAAAAATAAATAAAATAGAATACAAATTTTACTACACATCAGGATATTCTTATGAAATTGTAAACAAAAAAGCAAATTCTTTTGGGATAAACAAAAAAGGACCTTTTTGCACCACTAAATCTTAATATAATTTAAATTCATTTTTTTCTGGAAAATAATATTTGGAAGATATATTGTTTTGGAAAATTTTCAATTAAATTTTTATCCTTATTTGATTTTCCAACTAAACAAAAACATTACCAAACTTTGTTTGTGTATACATATATGTAACTTTCCCTTAGTATGTGTTAAAACATTTCTTATGTTCTTGGGTTAATATTATTTTTCTTTTACAGGATTTTTTCGATATTTCTTCTTTTTTTAAATTTTTTTTTTGCAAAAATAAAAACAACATTTTATATTTATTGTTCACATTAAAAACTCGTCAATAATACATCAACATGTGCGATCCCGTTTCCTAAAGTAAATAAAAATAAAAGATATTTGTCTTGTTATAAGTAACTACGTTATAACTACACTCTATACGTAAATAAGTGCTCTGTTTTGTAGATATGAAGCTTTACATATTGATACCTTATAAAAATGGATGTTAAAAAATTCGAGACATTTGGGTTGGAAATAACTTAATCGAAAATCATTACAGTTTTCTTCACTTTTTTTCAAGGACTTGTGATTTCGCATTTCGGAAAAATAATATTAAATCGTATTTGTGATAAAAATGTTGATTTCAACAAGTATAAAATTACGTATTTCATTTAAAAATACTGCAGTTACTAAATGACATTTAAGGTCATCAGCTTACAATATTTGTCCTCCCAAGATTTATGTAATAAAAAGTTTATTTTTTTTTAACTCAGCAATTTTTCAATTTTTACTAGTTGGATTATTTTAAAGTAGATGGCACTACATGCAAAGATGGAAGACGATATACAAGTTTAAGTTGGAAAGCTTAACATAAGTTAATAGAGTTTTTGTATAATGAAATCTGTGAGAGCTTCAATTGTAATAAAAATTACCCCCTTCGCAGCTATTAAGAGCTACATATTTAGTGTATAGTTTCATTTTTCTGGATTTTTAGTAAGAATTCCTTGGAAATACTCACTTTTATTAAAAACGCAATTCGTATTCTTGATAAATTTTAAATTTAATATTTTTAAATCCTTAAATCCGTACTCGTATCAGGAAAACAAATCCATAAAAATTATAAATTTAAATTTTTTTTTCATAAAATATTACAAAATCAGTAAACAATTTGAACTAATCTATACTTGAGAAATAATAATTTATCTAGGGTCATTGTCTATGGTTAAATGTAATTACAGTAAGATAAAATCCATTTAACAATTTTACTCCATTTTATGTTCAAAAACATAAACCAATAAAGATTTTTTTCTGATTAAAAAAATTTTCTTCACTATAATTTTCATTTAACTATTTGATTTTTCTTGTACGACCCATAAAGACAACGAAAATTTATCCTACAAGGATATAAAAGAACAGAAAATCTTTAAGTAAAATGGGTGTATTCTAAAAAAAAATTATTTATGATTGTAAATTCGTAAACTTTTATATATATTAGAAAATATAAAAATGTCTGATATGATTTCATTTTAACTGCGGAGACAAGAACTTTTTTTGTGCTGACTAAGATTGTTGTCTATTTGAATTATATCATATTTTTAGAAAAATTTATAATTATATTTATGAAAATGGGATCATCCGGAAATTACAAACTTTTAACGTATGCTGTCATCCAAAACATATATTATTTTTACGCGATATTTTTGAACGTCTACTATCAATTATGTGAATTATCAAGTTTATATTTAGACGGTGCCATTAATTTTGATTAGCTCTGATAGTTTTTGAATAACGACTTATTAGTTCACAACTAATGTTAATTTCTTCCTCCTTAACGAGCTATTAAACGAGCTTGTAAAGTGTGTGATGACCTTAGTAAGTGGTATTCTACAACAGTGTAAGAATTCTTACATTACGTCGTAAGTTACCAGCAGTTTTATTTCTCTGAATTCATTTCAAGTTAAATACAAATAGCTCCAACAATTGTATATGTAATTTCCGAATAACCCAACTAATACCGAAGAAAGCAATAATGACTTTTTTACCAATTAATTTAATTGTGACCGAAGTTATCGCTACTCTTTTAATTTAACATCATTTAATTTTTTGTCCCAATAATTTCAATTTCTTAATTCACTGTTTCATTATTTCAACTATTAGCTATTCACATTCAATTAAAGCTGGTCTACTTTTTTCCATTTTGCTTCATTTCAATTAATGTCTTAAGTTCATTTGTGTGACATAAGAATTTTTCTATTAAAAATCGTCTCTTAAAAGTTTCAAGAAAAAAATGGGTAAAAGTGTAGACGAAATTAAGGAATTTATTTTAATTTGTTACTTAAATAGTTGAAAAATTCTTGTTAAATTGAAAAAAAAACGTTGTTATATGTTTAATGTAAGATCAAATTAATGTTAATGGGTTAAATAATAATGGTAGAATGTAACTTTTTGTCTTCTTCGTTGATTTTTTAAATATTTGTGTCAACTATCAATTTAATTTATTATATTGCATAGTCCTATTACAATTATGATAATAGTAAAATTGTGTCTGCAGTTTTTAGGGTAAACTAAGAAATTAGTGTGAATCATTATATTGGAAGGGGTTTGATTATTGTAGGTTACAGTTGTATAATTCAGTTATTAAAATGAGTAAAACTAAAATGAGCTCTTAGTATTGTAAAATTTTCAATTATAAAGTTAAGATTATATTAAATCAGTCTTAAATTTTTAAAGTTTTCTATGAATCTGAAAGGATTAAATATATTTAGAAAAATATTAAGAAAGTAAATTTTAATCAAAAGTAATTTCGAATTTGATATTAATTTTTATTACAATTTGAATTTATCAAAATTAAAAAAAAAAAAAAACAGAGAACGGTTAGGTTAGACCATTCATTATCAGGCAAAATCAATAAATATAATCTACAGAAAACGTGGGCCATGATGATTAAGAGTTGTAATTATAGTTAGTTAGTTCTTTTCACCTAACCCTATGCCATTGAGTAGGGATAAGTATTTATTTTTATAAAGAAATACTAAACTCATCTTTATTTTAACCATTTAGTTGCTAGCACGAATCTAAGAATTAACATTTTGTGAATTTTTGACATTTCCTCAAAGCTATCAAATTTATAATGTCTATGCTCTCTTAGCTAAGGCATGAGCAGTAATATGTATACTTATATCATCTACCAGAGCGATATCCATCGTTGTAAGATACATCGTTGTAAGACCTAATTCTTGGCCATTATTCCAAGTCTCCGGTCAAGTAGTCTCCGGTCAAGAGATAGTCTCCGGTCAAGACACCGAACATGATCCATATGAGATAACAAGAACCTCGTATTTTTCTCAAGAATATTGAGCGTCGTTCCTTTATTTGTAAGCAATCTGACATAAATAATAGGTGAGGAAATGTGTATACATCCTCCATTATTTGAATTATTCAGTTTTAACATAGGGCTTAATCTTTCTTTCAGATATTTTTCACAGCATTGTTGTCAAATAATTATATTTTCCCGGAAGTTATTAAGAATTTTGTGTATAAGGTTTTTGAAACAGCGTTAAGAAAACTGCTATAATTGTCATAATTATATTCATTATACAAAGATTGTGGATCGACAAGACAAATGCAATTATTTGCATATTCATTTTTGTAATAAGTTTATTGGTAACATTCTGAAACATAAATTTTGTTTCTTTATATATTATTTAGAATTTTGTAGAAATAAGAATACTCTTACAAACAAATTTACCATACGACATTATATTATGTATAATAGATAAATAAACAGAATCTTGGAAATCGTTAAATAAAAGGATATTTTATATTTTTATTTCTGGCTTTATTCTATAATTTTATTTTTATTTATATTTATTATGTAAAAATTACCAAGAAAAACGGAAAAAAAGGACTTTCATAGTATAATAAACAACAACAATAAACAAATATAAAAGTAATTTCATTTTGGTTTGTTTCTGTATTCATTTTTATAATTTTTTTTTTTTAAATACAAGTGAAATATCTCCAAAATGTATAATAAATTTGAAATTTTATGAACCTCATACAAAATTATGTTCTGTATATTTTATGTTACAGACAAAAACAGCTTGTCAGGGAAAAGTTTCAATAATAAAATTTTTAGAAGTCAATATTGAAATTTTTTTATTCAACTTTTTTGAGGATATCATAAATTTATAATGTTGCCCATAGACTATCAAAGTTGGTCGTACGAGTGGTTGTGCAACTGTTAGCAAACACACTACACAACTTTTTATCAACCTTTGTACAACCAGCAATTTAATATATTTTGTAGTGTCAAATGTGAAAAAAAGTATTTAATAAAAGTTTAGTGAAATGGTGTATTTAACAATAGGACAATAGTGACCGCAGTGATTTGGGACATATGGTACCTACCTAGACCGTATCTAATCTAATAGATTCACAACCATCAAAATTGCTGTAAAACAATGCAACATCTAGTCATATTTTTCAACCATTAAAACGGTCTGTTTCAATCATGTTCGATTGTCTTTGGGCAGCATAATGATTTCAACTAGATATATGAGAAATTTAGATACAGATGAGATTGGTTTTGTCTCTGACATAAATTAAAATTATATTGAAAAATGTTATTTCATTTTTGGTATGTACAATATTTCAAAATTTTAGTCTTTTGGGAAAATACAATTTCCTGGCTGTACGTTTTATATAAGTATATAATTTATAAATATTGCTAGAATATAATAATAAATTATAGCTTCCTAATAGTTACAGTAAATAAATTTATTTAGTTAGAAGCTAAATAAAATCTTTAGTATAGAAAGAATATTTTGAATTTTTTTTAGCAATGCAATATGTAATGAAAACACAATTTTAAGCCAAGTTAATGATTTACAATATTATTTTTCGAAATTAATTTGTGATTATTTATATGGACAAAATACCGACAGAATAAAAGACCGACATGGACAAAATGCCAATATACTTAAAATTGGGACTAAATCTTAGATTATCTCCAATCTTAGAAAGATTGGTACGTTCTTAAAAATATAGCAGCCAACGAATTTTTTACTAAGTTAGAAAATTTCATACAATTGGGACTATTTGAGTTTTTAGCACTTAACCGCCTTTGTTTAGGCCTTGAGTGGAGTTCAGATTGAAAGTAAATTTTAGTTCAGATTGAAATGGAAATTGAAATAACTCCACTTTTCAATCTTATAGAAACTGTAATTTTTACAGTCTCCACTATTCAATATTACAGTGACGTAAAAGTTTCATCTTTACGTAAATTGGTATTTTATAATAAATCGATGTATTTCGTTTTCCACATCATTTTATGATTTTTGTGAATTACTGAATTGAATCTACTTTCACTAAATGTTGTCTAGCAAAATTTCCAACCAACCTGATAATTTCCACTGATTAATTAAATTCAGTTTTGAATTTTATGAATAATTTTAATGCAATTTAAGATAATCAAGGCTGGAGTTTAAGTTACCATCCACAGTTGTTACTAAAACTTGAATTTCCGTTTATTTTGATTAATATTCTGAGTCCGGAAATTGTGAAATTAAATTTTTTCGTTTGTTTTTATCTTTTGAATATTATATTTGAAATATATGAATTGAAAATTGAATTATTATGGATGGCAAATACAAGAGTTTCCACAACTTATTATTCTTTTTTGTAGAATAAAACCTTACTTCCAAAAATTTCTTATTTCGCGATTCATCATCGTCGATTCCCTTTTCAATCTCAATATAAAAGTTATGTTTTTTTTTGTGCAAATAAATTCATTTTATTCATTGTTCTGGAAAATAGAGCAATGAATAAAAGGAAACTTGTAAATTATTGGTTTTTTTTTGGCTATTCCAATAATTTTATTAAAACAAATAATTCAGAACATGTTTTTGTTGTTGTTGTGGTTGTCTGTTAATGTAGATTTTCCCTTGGTGGTAATATGATGAATGGTCCAATTTCAATTTTATCCTTAAGGTTGGTTTTTCGTTCGGTTGTTTTTCATTTTTTCATAAATTTTATAGTTATATTGATCAAAATGGAAATTGAAAATGGTTTTAAATGATTGTGTTCATTAGAAATAATAATTTTATGAATAATTTCGTGATTCAATAACTTAATTATAATTAGTATTGCAGTTTGTAGTGTCTCTTTTTTTGATTAATCATATCTCTATATAATAATTATTAAAAGTTGTACTTTTCGTTCAAGAGCGTTTACATTTAAGGATGGCGTTAAGAATACATTATATTTTTGATGAAAGTCAGTCATAATGTCATCACATATACAAATGTGAAGTAATGTTTATTTCATAGTTTCATTTCCATCAATGACAAGGTTTTAATGACATCAAATTGACTCATCAACAATTTCAAGTTTCAATATCAAATTTTTCGGTTGAAACATAATTTTTTATCTTTATTGAAATAATTCAAATATTTCATCATTGATTTGAACATTACGTATATGTTTTAAGTAAGGTTTCTATAATATCAAAGAAAATACTGTAAAATTTAAATATTATGGTACATATAATCATAATTTTTATTGTACCATATCAAAAATAAAGTAATTTTTCAAGGCAAATTTTCATTAATTTAAAAAGAAAACTTTTATTTATATTTATATTTTTGCGTGTATTTCCATGACTTGATTTGGTGCATTTTTTTTCTCAAATGAAATATGTCAAATGCACAAGAGATAGGGAACGCTTCAACTCACTGAAAACCATATTTCTTAAAATTGTATATCTCAAAAAGCTTTGTCGTATCCATAGCCTTGCTGTAATCAAATTTGCAACTGAAAGACTTCGACAAATGGAATTGAATAAAATCGTATTGAATTTTATTCTAATAAGCGAGAATTAAATCTAATTTCTTAGTTTTTTTATTGCCTAACGATGATTTTGATAATATAAAAATGTAAATTATAATTTTTTACACCCCATTAAAATAATCCTGTATCCTGTAATATGGAAGAGATCGGGTTTCAGGAATTAAATTAATGCATATTGTATAGTAACCCATAAATTACGATTTTTTATAAAGTTTTTTTTTTATATAATATTAAAACGTTTAAATTTTCTATTATATCAAATTTCTATATTACCCTCTTGATAATTCATTATTAGCTTCGTGACTCACTGTAATAATAATTTATTTTGCATTTTGTATGATTTGCTTTATTTTCCGTCATAGAAATCTCTTGACTTGAATATTGTATTATAAATATCTCATTATTAACTCAACACTCAACCAAAGATAATACAGAAAACTAACTAGGCGAGACTTAGTTTGTATAATACTGGTGAGCTATTTGTAATGTATAAAACACTTCTATGAAAAGTTAAAACCTAATTTTTACTAATCTATATTCCTCAAAAAATTTAAAGGAAGTTTTTTGAAATTTATGTAGAAGACATCAATTTTATTAAACTAAAATTTACATTTTTCAGTAATTTCGTCTACACATAAGCCTACACATTAACAATAGTAGCTGATTTGACATTTTTCAAAAAGATACATCAATCCAATCAATCATATAACAATTCTACATAATTTTGCTTTATGGTATATAAAAATAAGCATGTGGCCATTTTTTGCTATGCCAATTAAAAAAAAAGTGTCAAACCACCAATTACCCAATTTTGACATCCATATACCATACACAAAAAACATTTTTTTTTTTAATTTACTCTTAAAACTGAATGAGAACTACGAGGATACTTACGAGTAGTTTATGACTAAAACTTCTGGTTTTACTGGGGGGAGTTTTTATCTGAAATTGACTATCAAATGCCATACATTTTACCAAAACCTTTACAATTTTATATCCTTCTTAATTTCAGTTCACCACATCAATTTACACAAAGACAGAAAAGTAGAGTAGTTTGTCATACTCATAAGTAGTAAAAAAAATACTTTAATATTATATTTTGTTTGTAGGGGAGGAGTTTGAATGATGGGGTGGAATCTAAATGTATACTATACCTAAAAATAGTAATAACATTATGTATGTGATTTAAAAGGTTAAGGAGAGGGGTAAATATTATATATAATATCAACAAAAAAAAAATTATTATATTTCTGGTTTAAGTAGGAATGAATTTGATTGTGGTTACAGAGTAGGTCATAAGGGAATTTATACTTTTTTTTTAGTCTTTCGCTTTAGATTACAAATTAAAATTAGATTCGGTTGTGTGGATTTAATGGAGTTTTCCTTATCGGTTGATAGTTAAGTTTATTGCTCTTCCAGACTTTCTGTACTATACATGGAAAAAATTCTTCTTCTTTTTTTTAATGGATTCGTCAGATTTTGATTGTTTAAATATAATAATTATATATATTATAGAATACTTTATTAGACATCGATTTTCTAAACAAATACTGATTTAAATAAAGGATAAAAAACCTTAATTTATGTAACAGGATATCCATCAAAATAATTTCTGTTCTCTATTAGTAAATTTCGAAATTATTCATAATAATATGAATTTGTTTTTGGTAAATGGTATATAACAATTTATATTAGAATCAGATATGTAAACTAAGGAAATTAGTTAAAGCAAGTTAAAAGGGGAAGTTAAAGCAAAATTTTTGTTAGTTTTCCTTTTTAAAAGATGTAAAGTTTTTCTTTATTAAACATTTCTTTTACCGAAGACTCTACACAAAAGCAATCACAATACAAATATTTTGCTTTGCTATATTGAAGCTTGAATTTAACATTGGTAAGCTTCAATTTACTGAACTAATTTTAGTTTTTAAATAGTTTTCTTGTTTATGTTTTAGATTTTTGTTTCTAAAATTTTCGATGGTTCACATTGGTTTGTTTCAAAACCAGTTTCCATCTCTGATTAGAATTTATAAATTTGGATAGTATATAAAAATTATTACAATATTTCATGAATATTAACTTAATTTTCGGTTTAATTCAAAACAAATTATAATTATTCATAATATTTTGCATATTTTGTACATTATATTAAATAGTACTAAAAATATAAACCGAATCTAAACTAATTTTAACGTTTATATATAAATAAATCAATTCTTATACAACATGCCATCATCAAATAAGTTTTATATTAAAATGTATTCAAAAAAGAAAAATGTTACTCTTTATTTTGCTCTTTCTATAGATGTTCAAAAACTAATGAAGTTTGAAAAATTTGTACCTGGTACTGCAGTAGAAAAATAATCGACATACCTTAATGTTTATTATAAACCACTCAGCACCACATTCTTAAAGAAACTATATATAAATTATTCTTTTATAATGTACTATTATTTTATTATACTTTACTTTAAAAACATTCTTGTAAAATGTAGAATTTTTTTATAATTTTTTTTTTTGTAAATAATCACCACCTACCCAAAAAGTGCACAAAGTTTTAAGTTGAATTTTGATAGGTTCTTAATTTTAAAGAAATGAAAATCATTAACACAAGTTATTTTAGCACCGATAGTTAAATTAATTGATTTTTTTCACTTATGAGTGAACTGGTAGTCGATAAATCTTTAAAGTTTCAATTCTGTTAAGAAAGTGTCAAAATATTGCTTTTTAATCAAATATTGAAAAATCAAATTAATAATTTCATTTAGGTTGAAACTAAGTTTGAATAGTTTTACTTATCCTGAATTTTTATTTAGACTATGAAAAAGCGTCGGTCCTTAGTATCTATTACTGATTCAAGAATTGTATGGATATTTTACTATATGGCTAGTAAAATATTGAATAGTTTTAGTTAAAATTAAAGTAAATGGAATTAACAAACAAATAGTTAAACCTTGGCTTAAATTGATTTTGATAAGGAATTAAGAAAATTTATTATAATTTTTTATTTTGTGTTATTTAAAAGTGAAACATTATTTCCATTATTACTTAAAAAATCTCTTAATTTTCATATATAATCAAGTAAACCCAATTGTTTATTCCATTGAAATGCTTTGACATCTCATATATTTCAAAAAAACCAGGACTTGAATAATAAAAACCAAATGAACAAATTACTTTTTATAATATTTATAATTTATATAAAGTTAAACTTATATTTCTATCACAGAAACCAGAAAATTCTTATTATAAAAAAATCTATAAATTCTTTTTCATATTATATTATGTATATGAAATATACTACTACAAAAAAAATCCTTTATTTTCATACTTTCAAAATTGAAAGGATACCACATTAGTCCTTGCACTACTAACAACATCATCAAAAAAGTAACAATGAATTTGTGAAAAACTTTTGAATTTTTTATGTGTCTAAAGTGCCAATCCCACCAAAAACAGAAACAGAAACTTTTTTTTTTTTAATTTTTTAAACTTACGATATTTTCCAATTTTCAGGGTTTTTCAGCTAAAAATATTTGTAAAATAATATAAAATAACAAACAATATTTGTCTAATTTATTTTTATTGCTTGAAATCGCTTTATTTTTATAAAAAACGATTTTATATTTTTTCTGTTCCAGAATTCTAATTTTTCATTTTTCTGTTTTTCAATTTATCGGACAGAAAATGAAACTTTTTTTTTCAAAGTTTCAATTTCTGTTTGCAGAAGTTTGCAGACGCACATTTCTATCAAATTTCGTTTGCAGCCATGACATTATGAAAAAAATTAGCTGTTTTGGTTGTCAAAAAAGATTTTTTTTCTGTTTCTGTTTCTGTTTTTGGTGGGTGTGCAATGTCAAAACTGGAACAGAAAAGTAAAAAAACAAAAAAAAGTTTCTGTTTCTGTTTTTGGTGGGATTGGCACTTAAGAGTGAATAACTAAATTTTCGACAAAATGATTTTCTGGGTCATTGGGATTAGTTAACTTTTTTGTAATTTGAACACTCTACAGATATTTAGATTTGAACAAAACCTTGTTCTGTATGATAATGATAATATTATTTGTATGTCAAATGTAAAACAAGACGATATTTTTTTAATATAATTTTATATTCTATAATTTCATGATTTGTAGATGAAATTTTGAATCGACATTAAGTGAAATATCAAAATTTTCAAAATCTTTAAAACCATTTTTTATTTATTAATAAAATATTTAATTATACGATATAACAAACTTTTGGTATGCTAGTTACTTAAGCAAATCCTAAAATATTTTAATATGAAAATTATCCAATTAAAATTATCCAAATACTTTATATAAAATGAAGAATTTTCAAATAGACAGATAAAATCAGTTTATTTGAAAGCCGCAGGCCAACAAACTAAAGTTTAGTATCGAGTTTGCTGGTGAAGTGAAATTTTCATACAAATTACAATATTCACTTTTAATTAAAACTTTGACAGATAATTCTAAACGTCTATTGCATATTGAAATTGCAACTTCAATTAATTAATTAATTAAATGAAAACTCAATAAACTAGAAACTACGATCTTCACAATTTTTTTTCACTGGTGGAGTGAAATCAGAAGCAGAATTTTTCATTTCTAATTTGACAATCTTAAATTTATATTTGAAATTTGAAAAATTTAAATTTATTTGTTGGTCAGTCATTTAATTACAAGTTAATTCTGCTAAAATTACAATATTTTTCAAATATAATAGAAAAATAGATATTTTCATTTGAAAATTGTATTATATTTAGAAAATTAATATTTACTTATCACTTTTGACACATTTACATATATGGAATATTAAACATCGTATCCAATAACAAATTTTTGATGTAATTTCCTTAAAAAAAATATATTTATTAACATAAAAAACAAGGATTAAAAGATTATGTTAAATACATATTAATAATAATGAACGAATTTGTATATAAATAATTTATTTATCATTTTTATTTATTCAATGTTAAATATGTAAAAAAAATTTAATGAAAACATTTTTTATATAGAGAATTCTATTAATTTATTATTTATTGTCATTTAATGTCTTGATAGATTATAAATAAATATTAGTTTCCGAATTAAAATTGTATACAAGAAGAGAAAAAATAATTTTGATTTTCATGTCACGGAAAATTTATAAACCTGAAATTGTTGTAATAGTATTTAAATTAAATTATATTTTATAGATGGTTTGACACTAGAACTTCATATTAAAGATTTACAATATCCTTACGATAGGTGAGCCAATATCAGTTAATTTGAATCCTTGTCTATCGCGTCCAGCACAAATTTCATGTATTCCCATTTCATAGTATAATTTTAACTATGATATGAAATATAGTTATAGTACGGAAGATAAATAAAGTTGAATTTTAATGATAGTTTTTGGTTCTTTGGTTTTAAAGGAGTGAGAAAAACGAGACCCCATACAAATAGACCACAGAAGAGTGAGCACGTTGTATACTCAAGCCGCACGCTGCATCACAGTTACTCATTCCACATGTTTAAGGAACGATATCATCTTGGCAGGGTTTATATCACCAAAGCTTTTTTCTATATCTTTTTTGTTGCGCTGATTGGCAACGACCAAGAAATGTTCCATTGTTGATGACAGTTTTAGTTACGAACATAATTATTTTATAGGACTTGAATTCTCGTCTCGATTGCATTTTATTTTCATAGAAACGACATTTTTATATTTATATATAATTAAATACTGATGAACGTACTGAGAATTTAAAATGTAATGGAATTCACCTGCTAAGCGACAACGAGCGATGAGATCAAGTTAATTTTGCGGATTTTTAATTTTCACATTCATAATCCTTGTTTAAATTTAAATCAAATTGATAATTGAAAATATAATATTTGAAATAAACTGATATTAATATTTATTATATATCAGACAAACAGGAGACTTGATCCTAAATATTGTTTCTAATAATGATGATGAATTATTTTCATATTAGTATATTGTTTCTTTGGAATTAATTATACATTTCCACTATACTAAAATGAAAATAACAAGAAATATAAAATTATAATGTTTTTTATGAAAATATCATAATCTAGAATTTCCTTATTAGAGAAAACTCGTGTTTTAATATATCAAGGCAAGGAAAATTTCAAATATTATTTTTATTATTATTCTTATGGGAATTTCTTAGAACTAGATTTTTTTTATAATGGTGGTTTGTGAAAATTGACTCGTGTGTAATAATCATACCCGTGATAATTAAATTTGAGTAAAATATAACCAAAACATTAAAAACATTAATAGAAATTTGTATAACTGATGGCTAATATTTGTACAAGGTGAAATGAATACCACAGTAAAACATAATACTAAAAAAACCTTAGGATATAGGTAATCAATTATGTATAGAGTAAATGAATCTATTAGTTTGTATTTTCGTATGATTTAAAGAAAGCTATTCACATTTATTATTAATACTATACATAAATTATCTGACCAACCATTTTCACTGTAACATTAATATAGAAATTAAAATGAGGAAATCGGAGAAGATTTTCTAAATAATTACACTATTCTACCAATTATATTTATATTAAGTGCCTTCTCATGGTATTCCCTTTATTTAAATTAAATTTTGAAAAACTTGATCCCAAAATAAATGATATGAAAGAAAATTTCAGTAAAATAAAGACAGAATTACAATCTTCAATGGTTGATTCGAAAGAAAATTCTTCAGCCAAGACATTTCCACTACAGATTAGAAATTAGAAGTAAACATCACAAATATGAATAATTTAATATTTGCTGGAAGTATTATAAGTAAACTATCCAACCTAATGAGGAAATTCACGGGATTTTGAAGAAGAAATTACGAAAAATTATGGCAATGAATATAATCTTGCATAAAAAACCATCGCAAAGCTTATTCTTCAAATATTTCAGTACTCGGTGAGATAATAATCTTGAATAAAATTGACATATCAGAAGGGAAATAATGTCAGAATTTGTATTTTTCATAATTAACATGCAAATACTATTTTCCGCAAGAGAATTTGAAACTTTGACAACGAACTCCTTAAGACATGCCAAATAATTGTTAAGAAAATATGCTAAACATTATATAGAATCATAAGATTCGCATTCGATCAACCAAAATATCATTTACGAGGTAAATGTAGCTTGTGGTTGAACCTGTTTTACAAACCTTAAACCTTATTTATCAAAAATTGTCAAATGACGTATTAAAAAAAGGTTGCTGGCAATAAAAGATGTAATATTTATTTATTACTGAAACAAATAGAAAATAATTTAAATCCTTTTCTAATCTTTTCTAAATTATATTCTCTATTTTAGCCTTTAGGTTCAGGATACTTTGTCTTTTTAAACAGATTTTCGTGTTAGTGAAATTCTTTTATTTATTTTGTTGCAGAAACACGTGAACTTGAAAAAAATAAATTTAATATTTTCTTTAATTTTCTCTTTTGGCTGTGTTAAAATGGTTTTTCTTTACCTTAACATTAAATTTTACCTAATTCTGTATGAAAATAGGTTAATTTTTAAATTTTTTATTTTAACAAATTTCGTTCACTTTCTATGTTGATTCTGTTAAGGTGTTTTAAAAACAAGTCAAGTATAAAATTCTTGATAGACCAAATACAAAGAGCTTGAAAAAAAACTTTGGGATTTAAGATTTTAAATCACAATTATTAAATTATTTTTATAGCACACTTGAGTCCTTTTTTTAGAGAGATTTTTCATTTTTTATAATTTGCTTATAAAACTTTCTGAAAGATTCTAAGCTAAGTTAAATTTACAGTCTTCAATTCATAAATATTTACAAGTTTTCTGTGATTATTGAAATTTTTGGTATCATTATTTAAAAAAGAATTGTTTAACTTTATTGGGTCATGGAAATACTTTGACTCAAATCGGAATTATATGCAAGAAAACTAATTACTATAAGCTATAAGGTAATTTATTACATATTTGGATATTACAAATAATGTAAAAATTAGATAAGCCTTCTATAGACTGCAACGGACCCAAGGAATTATATGGTTATATTAGATTTGTTAACCAGTCTAAATTTAATAAATTGAATAATAAAGTTTAATATTAAAATAATTTTTATTTATATTAATATTTTCATTTTTATCATAAAGACATTTTTAGGGCTCGGAGCTAAATTCTTGCATCAGAAGCAGTTCATCTGCAGTATTAAATGTTCTAAATCTGTTTATTTTTGGATTAGTTTAAGTAAATAATTATAATTTTCAAAAGTCCTTACACAAAATATTCAATATCTCTGATTATATCAGCAAGGACAGCCAACCTACCCGAGTCCTAATGAAAATCAAATTTTCTTATTAAAATTATTTAAAATGATTAAATTAAATAAATTTTTGAGAAAAGATTTCCACAATTTTTCTTCACTGCATTATAAAACTAATAAAAAATAATTTTACAAAATGAAAATATAATAATTTAGTAAAGATCAGAATGAAATTCGGTTTTCCTTTTGTGAGTATATGTTCAAAAGTCACGCAAGTCTAATAATCTAATGTCATGATTTTGAACTATATAAGGTTAAACCTATTTCATAACTAGGGAGGGAGAGAACGCCATATATATCATAAATATTTTTCTCGAATGTCAAAAAAGGATAATGAGTTTTATTTTTTTGTTATTCTATTATTTTCCTGAATATTTTAATAGTGTGTTAATAATTTGTACTAGGATTATTTTTTTTGTATAAGTTTTATCAGAAAAATAGTGTAATTATTATGTACAAATATCGTGTGGTGTAAATTTGTGAACATTATAGAAAATTATACAAAATAAAGTGTTAATTTTTATATTACAGGTAGAAAGTTTTCAGACAAAGAAATAATTTGTTTTTACTAATTTTATTCGAAAATTATGATGAATAATAATTTCAACTATGAAAATACTGCAGTAAATTTCCATATTGGCAACACAAATTTCGTCATTTGTTGATTTATTTTTTAAATCTAGTTTTATGTTTTATTTAATCACATTCACTATGACTATTTAAATATATCCCCTTAACCCTTTCGAGACTTGATGAGACATATATGTCCCGCTTATCACATGATCTATTGTTTCAACTAAAGCTGAATCACGTGAAAAAATTTCCGGTTTGAAAGGGTTAACAATTAAAAACAAATAATATTTTTGTATTTTGTTGTTATGAAAACCAGGATTCAGATAATTAAACTCCTTAGTATAAAAGACCAGGAAGGTTTTACTATCAATTTTGATGGATGTAAATTTCTCATCGAATTATTCCATAAAACAACATAAATTTATCTTAATCTACACTTTATCGAATCACAATAAATGTTCAATTAATTTAATGAAACTAATATTACCAGTAGCAATCGAATAACTATGAAGTATGGTGATTTAGCTTTGTGCTTTTGGTATCAAAATATCGGATAAAAATTGTTTCAAAATAATGTTCTATCTGAAATGGTCTAATAAATGTAAATTTTAAATTAAATTAAATAATATTTTCATTGTTACATTCTGTAATATTTTTTGTATAAATTTATTTATTTATTTACTTACTTGTCATTGAAAATATTCTTTTTAATTTACAATTTATTCACATACTGTCATTTATAAATCATATTTTTTTAATTTTTGGGAAAATCTTTATAAAAAGTAGAGTCCTTAAAAAATAAATTCTATTGTTAAAAATATAACAATAGAGAATTTCGTTTTCTTTTGTTGGTTGGTAACATGCAGAAACAATGTCCTTAAAGATTATAAAAAAAAACATACCGCATATAACAATGATAAAAAAGTCCTTTTTTTAGTTTACCAAACAAAACAATAATTACATAATTATTCTTTTAAATAATCTTTTTATTATTTATTTTATTTCAAATAATTAATTTTTAGGTATTATTATACTAGTACTAGGCCATCAGTTATAGCTTATTCTACTTCACCAGAAATTCAAACCAACACATTTCGAAAGCTGAAAGTCTCACTTTGACCATTCCAGATTTCGAAATCTTTGTAAGTATTCCACCCTTTACACAACTCCTAGGAGAATTGAAATACAAAAGTGTCAGGAAAATGTATTGACAATATGCTATCAATTCGAGGAGTTACCTTCGGAACAGGTTCTAATGAAATTGCAATCACTAAAGAATATACTATATAATAAAATCTTAGTGCAGTCAAAAAGGTGCTGGAAGTAGTTATACAGTTGCTCAGCAACTAAATTTATGTGGGATACTAACAACGAGAAAAAACGACAGGGTTCCAAAAAATAAATAGGTTAAAAATTGAATTAATTTTAGTGTTTTAAAATTAATATATTTTTTTTGTTTCTGTTTGAAACTTGTCTATTGATATAGGAATAATTCTTTCAATCTTATTTACATACAGTTTGATTAGTATTTTTCGAAAATTGTATGCACTATGGTTCGTTAACCAACAAAATTGTCCAGGATCCAAAAATCATACAATTTAGCTAAAACATATCCAAACATTTCTTATATATTTTGTGATGAAGGATAATTGATTCCATGATATTTTCTATACAACATTTGCTTCAGAAACTGCTATTACTGCTATTTTAATAGAAATCACATACAAATTATATTGCTGTGCACTGTACCCTGTAAATGGACTTCGACTCTTTTTTAATATCTACCAGCAATGATAGTTTGTATCATGACGACAACAAAAGCTATGAAAAAATATTTTTGTCATTCGTCACAAATTGTCAAATAAACAAAAATTATCCTTCCATGCTTTTTAATTATGTAATCAATGTCAAAAGCATTTATACCATGATAAATTTAATCCGATGCTATTAAGGACATAATATCATAATAATAACTTTAACAATGTATAATAAAATATGAAAATCCTTGATATGTTGTCAACATTGTACAGAAAATTTCAATATTTTAAAAATTTATGACATAAAGAAGGATAGTAAATTATTTAATGGACTTGCGTTTGATTTATTGATGATTTTTTTCCAATCAACATTTATTCAAATTCAATGAACATAATGGAAATATTTTGGTTATAATCAAAGTTAATGGATATAAAATTTATTTCGTTTCACAAATTTTTTTAATTACAATTGTTATCGTAAAAATAATTTGATATCGTAAACGTATTAAAATATAATTTATTTGTCGGAATGATATAAAGTTATCGATTATAATGTAAAAAGAACTAAAAGTTATAAATTTTTTACAATAATTAAATGTCCTTTCTTACTGGCGTGCGAATTATGTTGGAGGATCGGTGGGTGTCCTATTTTTTAACTATATATATGTTACATGAATTCATGAATTTATTGCTACAAACTATTACATGTAAACATCATTGAACAAATTCATTGTTTTTTTTTTTCACTTTCGTGTCTTTTTCCAACAAATTAAATATAATCCTTTAAGTTTAATAATTAAAAATTAATTAAAATAAATTTAAAAATTCCTTAAGATTTTCATTTTATATATACAAGTTTCATGATCGGAAAAATAAAGTGCATTCATTATTTTTTAAAGAAAAACTTTCTTTCTATTGTTGTTGCGAAATATCTGTTACTAATTACTTTGTAATTTTCCCGAGAAAACTTTCTTAATACTTAATACTAACAGAAACTATAATTATTCTTTAAAGTTAATCTATAGTATATTGAAAATATTTATTCAAAGATAAAAAAAAAAACTAATGGAAAAATTATGCAAAAAATTATAATAAAATGTAAATTTAAAAATTTTTTTAAGAGAAAGTTTTCAAAATAAATTTAAGAAAATTGCATAAAATTTGTTGCTGAGAAATTACTTATCAATTTATATAACAATAAAAAAGCTGCTCACTAAGAAGATTGTTAAATTATATTCAATAGTGATTTATGTTAAACATAGATTTGTAATTAATAATTTGTGCCAATGGACGCAATTACATAAAACACGACTCGAAATAATATATTTTATATAAATCGAAATTTTGATAGTGACCCTATGAAAAGCTGATACTAAATTTCAGTGTAATATGTTATTGAAACAGGGTTAACAATTATTGTACTTAAAAAATATTATTGGCGATTTTAACATGGATCCACTGAAACTGATGAATTCGATTTTACAGGCTTTAAGTACCTAAGGAAAGTATCATGAGTGTCCCAAATTCATTTTAAATCGGATAATAATTACTATAAGCTTTAAAACATATGAAATATTAATCGTAAATTTTATCATGTACACAGCGAAAGAACCGATGCCGTCTCTGTTAGACATCAATAAGAAGTTTCGATGAACTTTTATGCCAAATTTTATTAAAATTCTTAGGGGCAAGTTCAAGTCCAACACAATACTCATAGTGATTATAACTACTTGTGAAATTCAAGTATAAATTCAAATAAAATATTCACAATAGACATTTGTGCTTAAGGATATTTCAAAAATAAATATTATTGTAAATAATATTAACAATCAGTCTCAATTGTCTTTAAAATTAAATATGATAAAATTCTGTCTCCGTACCGTATGAGCTTTGTTTGTAACAATAATGTTTTTTCAACATTTTATGCAATAACAAATCAAAAATTTGTGTTAGTTGTAAAAGGATTTTATACTTATATTTAATATAATGAAAAAAACTCTTAAAGTTTGAAGGATACCTCAAAACTCAGTAACACTTCAGCTTTGATTAAAAATTTCACCATAAAAATTGTTTATAAGTTAAGAATTTAGAATAATATTAATGTTAATTTTAAGATTGCAAGGACCTACTTTAATTTGAAATATTTTTTTTTTATTGTATCCATCACTAATATTATAATTATTTTATTAAAAGTGGAATTTCGTCTCGTCTTCATAGTCTACTCTGCTGGGTTTGTAAAGAGCCAAGAGCGTTATTTATGAGTAAAGTTAAAATCATTTGTCTGATTAAAGGATATACAATATAATTTCACAACTTAATGGAAAAAGGATTGTAGTAATTGTATATTTAAAATTATTTAGGATATTAGAAGAAAAATGTTTAAAACTAAATTTGACTATTCGACCCTTGAAACTTCGTATATCTAATTTATGACTATCGGATAAGGATAGATAAGATTTTCATATTTCTAAATTATCGCTTGTTGGACTACTACTGTAAACGTAGTAATGACTAGGAAGGCTAATTTTAATTATATACATAAGTTTTTAAATACTGTTTACTGGTGATGATAATTCATTGTAATGACATAATCAATCCCCTGTTAACAATTTATTGTATACATTTAACTTCGCGCATTACCCACAGTAATTCCAGTTAACAATAGTTTAAAAAAACTGTCTGTATAAAAATATTGATGAAATAAGCTTACCGAATTATATTATAAAATATTAATAATTCCGATATATTTAAAATTAAATTATTTGATGAAATAATTCAAAATTTATTATTTATAATTCCTAGATAACAAAATTTTACAGAAAGATTTAATAATTCTACGTAAATTATAATTTTTATTTTAATATATTATGATAATTTTCAGTTCACGGAAATGTTATGAGAAAATTATTGTATAAGTTCTATGATTTTACGGAGTTTTAATATGCCAGAATATTACAAATTCATCGATTCTTTCGATATTTACTATTTAATTTTATGAAAATAAAATATTATCATTTTTTTTATTTAGTTGGAAGTAATAAAAATGAACATCAGACGAGGGACTAATAAAAGTTTATAATCCTACAAAAAAAAAAATTAAAATAAATATAACCAATAAAATAAAATGAATAAAATTCATTTTTCATAAAAATAAATTGTTTTTTATTTAAATTAATAAAAAGATAAAATTTAAAATTAAAGGAGATTTTTAATCAAAATTATATTTCACAGTGCATTTAATATTCACATCACATTTAATGACAATAATTAAAAATTAAAAGTCAACACTTTATTTGAAAAATTTGTGTTTAAGTGATATGATTTACAGTGAATCAGTATCAGTAGTGCTGCTTGATACAAAGCCTTAATAAAACTTTGAATACTAGGTGTTTAATTGAATTTTGTGAAATTAAAGTAATTTTCGAACTATTCATTACACGTCTTTCTAGCTGATCATTTTTGTTCCTAACTAATAATCGGTGCAATTATTTCATCCCCTTATTTAAGTTCACTTTTGTGATTACAAATTTCATTCAAATTTGAGATTATATTCACTTTGACAACAAATATTAAGACTACAATGCTTTTCGTTCCATTTTATTTAACAATTATGAAAGAAAATCGTTTTTGCAGTTGTATTTTTTGAGAAGCTGTCTTCGGAAAGCTAAAAATATAAACTATAAATAAAGATTATTAAAATACTAAATGATAAAAAATTCTTCACATTATTTTAACATTCCGGCTGACGAGAGTGTTTGCTGCAAATTATTTGAAAATGTTTTGAAATATTCAGGTTTAAAATACAACATTTTTTTTTGAATTGTATTGATTATATCGATACGATAAAATTGGAGGGTTAAATTTACAAATGATCTATTGATTTATTATTGTTAATAACAATAATTATAAATTTTTAATGTAAAGAACTGTCGATTTGAGAAAATATTGAACCAGAAAAGAATTCGTAATATCATTAACCATAATGGAAAATGACTGGTCGTTATCGTTCAGAACTTAAATAATATGCTAAATTTTAATTAATTTTTCATATTTTATTATAAATTCGATTAAATATTAATATATGTAAATATATTCTGCAGATTATTTAAACTAAATTATTTTGTTTTATTGAATTTTCTAGCTATATTTCTAATTTCTGTTTAAAAGCTGATTTATTATAAACTTTATATAACTTAATTTAACGAAGAATGTTAGAAAATTTCGATAAAATTTCTAACATTCTTAGGCAAATTAACAAAACTTAATCGCCGGTTGTAATAGACTTTTATGATTTCTTTTTGGTTTCGACAGTAAATTATATAAATAAGGCATTTAAATGATTTATGTCAGAATGATTTCAATTTGACTACGACTTTTTCTTATTTATATTTTATATAATTATCATAAGATCAAAAGTTTTGTTCGTTCCAGAGTGCTCTTAAAAAGATAGCATAAAGTTTTTAATTTTTTCTAAAAATTAACCACAATTCTCCAAAGTTAAGTGTATTTTGTGCATTTGTCAAAGTTTTATTGATTTTTCTAAACTCTATAGTAACTCTGCATAAATTACTACATAAATGATATTAAGGATATAAATAAACTAATACCAATTAAAATAACTCTACTAAATTTATATCCATTATTTTCTGTATAATAAATTCAAAGCCAACAAAAAACCTTTTGGGTTACAATTAATTGCCTTTACATTAACACAAAACTAATAGGAAAAAATAAAATAAAAAATTGGAAATTTTGTGAACCAGAACCAGAGCAGCACACCTGTTAATTCCCTCTACCAAAATAATAAACAAAAAAACATTACAACTTTTTTTATACAAAATTGCCTAAAAGCATAAAGCTATGTCGTTTATACGAGTAGTACTGGTGTGACGAAAGGTTTCATACCCACCTTAATAAAATGTTCAATTTGCATTGCTCTAATAAAAAAAAAATTGACCCTAACAAAATGATACCATCAGCTAGAAAATCCTTATATACAATAAATAATAAGGACAAATAACAACAAAACTGAAAATGAATATTTTTAGATCCGAGGAATTTGATCCTTTTTTTCGTGTTACAAAAAATTGTTTTTGTTGAAATATTATCCGAAAAAAACAAAAATTTAACCTTTTAAATCACGGTTTATATAAAAACATTGAAAACCATTTTTCACCCTTGACCATTCGTAATTAATTTCTGGGTAAATTATAGTTGGTAACAAAAACAAAAAAAAAAAATGAATTTTTGTAGGTTAGGGTTTTGTTTTTTAAATAATTTTTTTAAGGGATATTATAGAAAAGTGTGTAATAAAATGTTGAGCGTGATGAAAATCACAGCAAATTAAATGATTTTTTACCTTCTCTCCCAAATGAATATTTACTTTTCATAGCAAATTATATCAAAAAAAGGTAATTTATTTGAAAATTAGAAAATTCAGGTGTAAGAGTTTAGGCACCAATTAAAAATGTATTAAAAATGTTTAGAAATTTCCATGTTTTAAGTTTTTTTTGTTATGGTTTGAAAATTTATTGGAATTTCCACAATTTTTAAAGCTTAATTATTGGTTCCTATGAAATTTTGTTGATTTTTTATTGTAATTGGTATAAAATTTGTTTAAATTTTGATTTAATTTAATGGTCCAGGTTATTTGATTGTTGTAGCTAATTTTTACTAAGTTATATTAAAAATAAATCAATATTTTCCATTAGAATTCGTAAAAACATTAGTTTTTGCTGATCATTTTTATAAAAACATTTTAAATATATGAAATATAAGGGACTGCAATTATACAGTCCACCATATTTTAGTGTAACACTTTTTCTCCATTTTGAGTTACACTTTCTAAAGAACTTTTCCTGTAAAACCTTGTTCGGCACTGTTGTCCATTATTTTTTTATAAAAATGAATTCTTTCTATATGCCTGACTATATTATTCCTATATCAATACTAAAATGACATAACTATCTAAAATTAAATTTTTCGATATTGCATAGAAAAATTAGAAAATGTAATTAATTTTCACAAATTGTAATATTCCATTGTAAACTTGAATAAAAATCATTTTTCGCTCGAAGCAATTTGTATTTATTTTATAACATTTATGAAAAAAAAATGTCCCTTAAAATTTAATTTTAAATATTGCAATCTGCAATAGAATAGATAAAAATGAAAATATAACCAGTCAGGAGGAAATACACCATTACAATAATAACTGGTAATATCATTTCATCAGATATAAGCATAACCATCCGGAAAATATTGTCCTTTTTAGTTAAGAATAAAAAAATTCTAATAAAACTAACAATAATAGAAAAAATGCTTAGCAATCATCTCTGGATCTGAACACAAATTCCATTATGTAGGAAAATCGTAATAATATGTAATCTATTGAAAAAGGAAAAATCTTTAATTTTTATCCTTGTAGTACAGCTCATGTCTCTTCTTCCGTTTAGTGATACAAACATTTTTATATATGTATAGAGTAATATAAAAAAAAGGATTAGATTTTAATGTAGAAACTCTTATAATCGCATATAACACCAGACAGGGAAGCGCATCATTGCAACTATTGTAAATTCTATGTGAATTTCATCAAGGATCAGTGATTTTCTTTATTATTTTTTTTTTATTATAAATTCATGTCATAAAATCATTAAATTTGCTGGAAAATATAGACTTTCTGTATGTATATCGAGGAATTATATCAAGATAGTCAATAGTCAATGTTGAATAATGATAATATGTACGAGATACAATTCTATTTTTACATGCTGATATGATGGATCCAGAAAAAATCGTTAAATAAAAACCGTGTAAAAAAGAAAAATTAAAAAAAATTATGAAAATAGGTAATAAAATAGGTTGAAAAAAAGAATCTTTACTAAAACTCAAGTTAAAAGTCTTTTTAAAAGATTAAGGATACTTTTTTAACCGTGTTACATCAAAACATTTCGTGTAAAAACGTAACCGTGTTATTTCAAAATCGTGTTAAATCAGAATTGGGTCTAGTTTTTGTAAAACTCGTTTTTTTTATATTTTACTTTGGGAATTTCTTTCATATTTCGCAATCCTGTGGAGTCAGCAGAATCACAAAAAAAAAGAAATGTTTTAATAAAATTGTGAAAAGTTCAAATAAATTTTTATTTGTGATACCATTTGCAAAAGGTAAAAGTTTTTGTGTAGAAATATTATACAGGTACAGAGAAGATACGATTATTGTGATAAACTTAAATAGGATTTCCTTGTTAATATTTTGTCGATGAGAACATTATTTTTTTCAGAAACATTAAAGTTTGATTATATATAAGAAAATTTAAAGAATTGTTGGTGTTATTTAAAATTTTTTAAAGATTAGTTTAGAGTTTAATGTAAAAAGCCTAACTGGATTCATTTGTACTCAATGGATTCATTGGATTTGTACGGCTTAGGTTTAGCAAGAATGAAGAAATGAGGAAAAAATATATTTACAACATATTATTTTGCAGTTTAACATGATATCAATATAAGTTAGGGGTTCGTATTACTCAAATTCGCTTTACATGATCCTTTCGAGGGTTATGTAGTTATTTTCAACTTCTACATAGTTTGTAAGAAACATAAATAATGTAATTGTAGAATGAAAAGATTTCCATATTCGTAAATAGTGGAAAACATCACTAATTGATTAGTCTAACCTTTTAATTATTACTGCTTATAATTAATAATGTCACTCATTATAAGCTTATTCATATTTTCTTCTTTACTCCAATATCATTAAAAATTTAAGCTTTAGGTTTACAGCTAAAATGACAAAGTCAAATTAGTCTTACTTTCAATAATTATATAAAAGTTTTTAAGTTATACTTACTCCAAATTTATATAATTTCTGGTTCAGATTTTTTGACTTATTTGAAAATAAATGACTTTTCAAAAATAAATGACGAGACCAAACTACCAATTGTATAAAAATTACATTTAAACGTACGTAAGACGTACGTAAGACATGATCCCAAATAAAATATTTTGTATAGCGTTTATTCGAGATATTCTTTCTAATAAAAGTGATTTCCAGAATTTGAGTAATCCTTTTCAGTAATTTAAGTCATTAAATTAAAGGTTGAAAGTTTGTTGTATCCAATCTATCATAGGATAATTCTCTGGCTGAGGTGCAAAATCACTTAATTCATAATTTATAGTTTTTCAGGACAGCGTTTTTATTGAATATCTTCTGACAGTTTTATAAATAAAAACATTTTATATTAAAATTTTAATAGTCAAAATAAAAACTACTATTTTGATGCAATACTTTATTTTTAATTCATGAAAGATCTACATCAATTGTGGTAATTTACCATAAATTTAGAGTTCCGGGTCAGAACCACTTGAAGGTCGATTATAGAAAAGAAAAAGAAGAAAGTGAATATTTAAAATTTTTTGATAAATACCTATAGGAACATTCACAATTTTGTGTAATTTTGTAAAAGCTTTCCCCTTTAACTTCTGTCAAAGTTATAGATACTATATCTATAACTTTGATTATATTCTGCTTTGTTTTCATTCAGGCAATTCTCATCCAGGTATTATCACATGCTTGTATCTCGGATTCCACCTTGTCTATAGTTAATGTATAACATTCTATACCTCAGTCTTCTGACATAGCTAAATAAATGAATTTAAATATTATTTCTTTTCCAAATATTGTTTTAAAATGTTAGTTAGTTCGTAACAAGTAAAAGATGAAATTAAATAAAAAATAAAGTATAAATATAAATAATTCTTTTAAGTTATGATTTTCTTCCAGGAAAATTAATTTTTTTTAATTATTATTTTAAATTTCTTTTAAAAATTAATTTTGAATCATAGAATTTCATAAAATCTTCATTTACGCATAAAAATAATGATTATTATAAACTACAAAAGTATAAAGAAAAAACATTAATAAAATTTAATAAAAATGTAAATTTTCAAGATTATTTTTAATTATCACAAGCTAGAGAAAGTTTCTTTGAAAGTATCTCAAGTTTTTCCGTGTAGGACATAATTATAACTAAATACATTTTTACACATTGTTGTAATTAGTTTTCTTAATATTTTGATTATATAGAAAATTTTATGTTAATGGTACTTTTAAGTTCATAAAATTTTCTTTACAATGTAATTATAATAATTATTAAAAGTTTTGAAATTCTTTACATATTTTCACTACATTTCACTAACTAAAACTAATTTTAAAGTTAAAATTTTAAAGGCAGAAGAATTTCTAACAATTTTGATTAATTTACAATAAATGGAAATGCAAATGGAAATATTTGTTTTTAAATTGGAATTTTACAATATTATTAATTATATAAAAAAAATGTTTCTGCATTTCGAAAGCAAAATTTCACGAATCGTAATTTGTTAATTTGATATAAAAAATGTTGACATTTCCATAAAATTAAAGTATTTCTACTAATAATAAGTGAAAAAGTTATTTGAGGTATGAATTAATTTTGTTGTCAGTTGATGTGGTTCTATCTGAGGTGATTGTTTGCCTAACTGACAAATAATAACCGACAGAATTCATTCTCTGCCAATGTGAAGCAGTCGTAAGAAAAATACAACATCTTCTAAGGAAAGGTTTCCTCACCACTGAAGAACTGGCTAAAATGACCCCCTCAAACATCCTAAATCTATGAGTTTGTGATATGGAAAGGGACTGTAAATGCATAAGATATTGATAAGGTTTCATTACTGTCTTGATAGGTCCCCCAAAAAAACTATATCTGATTAACCTGCACATCAGCTCTGTTCGATTTATTGATTCCAAACTGTTTCATTAATGAATACTTAAAAATTATTGAGGAAACCTTTCCAGATAGGTAACTAAATATCTTAAAATTGGATTCCAAGGAAATTGAACAACTACAGACCATAATAACTGATTACATTAAGTTCCATAAATTCATAGACAGTCTCGATATTTACCTAAATTATTAAGGAGATAATTGTTCAAAGCAGTTTGCAATCCATACAATTCGTATCGTAATTTTTTCAATTATATTTCGCAATCGGAGCAATTCCATAGAATCAATCATTTCTGACAAGGGAAATATTTCACTATTTTGAGGTGTTACACTAAAAAACAACTTTTTAATAGAAACACATTTTTTCTTATTATACATTTGAATAAAAAATTTGTTCGTAGTTTTTGTCTATAGGGAAATTCATAAAAAATAAAATTCTATTAAATACATGTATGTGTGTGCGTATGTTAGAAAATTTTATTTTCACATACATACATATAATAAAGATGCGAAAAAAAATTATTTCAAAAATTTCTCTTGACAGTTGTTGTTGTCATTATTTCGTGATATAAAAATTTTCAATTTTTTTTTTGGCACCAAAATTTGTGGTGAAATCTGTTAGCACGAATAGCAATTTTGGAAAAGCTTACATAAAAGTGTAAATTTTTATTTTGTTTTTGAATAAAATGGCTTTCAAAAAAAATCATTATTATATCATAGAAACTTTTTGTTGGTGGATTAAGGATTAAAGTTAATAAATTGGGTCGACGGATAAATATTGTAAAACTTTTAATGGCATACTGACACTACAAAATCACTCGTCAGCCATTAGATTTGTTTGTTGATTCATTCCATTCAAATGAAATATTTGTCGATGATAGTAGAATTTGCAAAAAATAGTCAATTCCGTTTGACTTTGTATGGTTGGTTGCGTTTTTAAATAAAATTGGCTTTAGCAATCGTTGGAATAGTTCGACCTTTATAAGACCATTATAAGAGATTTATGTTAATTTTACTCGAAATGTTATTACCAGAGTTGAGTAGTACTAGTACGAAAGGAAATTAACTAATTAATTTCATTCGCAATATTTTGGTTATTTTTTTTGGTTTAAATGACTTCAACTTTTTTGTAAGAAATTTACATTTCCTCTATAAATTACATACATTAAACTGAACTTTAAAAATTTCCCATTCATGTTTTATCTCTACAATTAAGATAAAAAATATAAAATTAATTACCATAAATAAAAGTTTTTTCATAATTAATATTATCACACATTACATAAATAATTTTTCATTTTTTCAAAGTTAATAGTAAAATTATAGACGAAGGAACTACATATAAAGTGCGTCTTTTCATTTCGATAGCGTAGGAGTTAAATCGAGCAAATAAAAGCCTCATTGCTTCTGTGTTGTATGCGCTTTTTTTAAAAGTTCTAGAAAATCTATTTAAGTCGCTCTTTTCGACAATAATTATTAATCAAAATACTTTTATAACCAGGTAACTTCAATAAAATAACTTAATTTTTTTGAATTGTTAGCCTTTAGGGAGAAATATTACCTCTTTATTGTTTATTCCTCGCACAAATGAACTAAATTATAAGTTGCTACCATTCATATTCATGAATCCAGGCTAGGTTACGCGGTGTGAAGAGACAGTTTATTTAGATCCAACTCGTGCTATTCACGAAGTGTACCGTGATTTCGCTAAGGTAAAGACTGCCGAAAGAGTTTCATATTTTCGTTAGTTATTTATAATATTTTAGTTTCCACAACAGAAAATTATTTTAAATAACCTTTTTACATATTAAGAAATGATGACAATTTTATGACACTTAACATAAATTTATTACAAGAATTATTTCATTAGGTATACATAAATAACACCTACATAAATATCCTCTTTATCGTAAAATAATTTAACCTTTAAATTGTAATGTAGATAATAAATCATAATCATTTTAATATCGTCCTTTTTTACATTACTCTATACATAAAATCAGTATTACATTAGCTATGTAATCATTATAAATTATGTTATTTATTAAAGATAATTCATGTAATGTTATATATAGTTATCCAAATTCAGGAGTTTTAAGGGTCGTCATTTAATATAAACATCGCGGTAATTAAAACTGCCGAATGTACTGGTCTATAGTTTGTATAACATTTTGTTATTTAATCCTTGATTTATACAAAATCTAAGTTCCTTTTAGAAACAATTATATTAATAAAATGGCATACTAAAATATTTCGTATATTTTAAGTTAAGTCTCAATTTTTAATCCGTCCTAACCTAACAAAAATTCGTTTTTACATTTCTGTTAACTGAAAATATATAGTGTTAATATATTGATCTGCAAATTTTTGAATTATAACAAAGCTTTTAATTTTTAGGTACTATATAATCTGTATAAATGATGTAGTTGGGTCGATAAGGTTTCTAACATTTTAGTAAAAATTTTAACATACATGTATAAATATATTCAGATGTATGATTGTAAGAATAAACGGATTTGCTTCAAAGATTAATTGCATCCAAACCAAAATTTCATATAGAAAATTGCTTTGGTAAAAAGAATATAAATATTTTTGCTATATGGTAAAACGGATTCTGAATGTCGAGATTTAATTAAAGCTATGTCATAAGAAAATAGTTAAAAAAAATTGTACCCTTTCAAAAGCTGTGCAATTTACAATGAAAAATAAATTAGGTTTTATTGATATTATGACATTTACACATTAATTATATCCAACAGTGAAAGACAGGCAAAATGAATTTATCAGGATGAGAAGTAAATAAATAAATAAAAATATAATTAATATTATCAAAATAAAACAAACCTCGACTTTGAACTTTGACAGCAAGTAAATTACGTAAATTATGAACCGTTGTGCAAAAAATTCAAACATGAATTGGTCATAATTTACTCTGTAATATAAACATTGATATAAGATCATTAGAGTCCATCTAAGATTGTAGGTAGAGCATCTGTGTAGTGATTTATTTTTGATTCTTTAACAACTCATAATCATATTAACTGACTGACACTTATACAGCTCCTCTTGTTATTTGTTCATGTGTTAAGTATTAATTGTGAACTATTCCAAATGTTAGAATTAGAAATTGAAATAGTAACAATAATGACATATACATGATAGCCAACATAATATTTATTGCTGAAACTAAATGAATCTTAAGTTACTACTATTTTACCATACCATTTCATTAAAGCTTTCCATCCGACCATATATCTATCCTAAAGTTTCAATAAAGGACGAAACTCTTATGGTGGATTTAGTTACTTAACTATATATGGTTATATTTTTCGTTTAACTTATCGAGGTTTGAGGTACAAACCTTATTGTTTTTGTTGTGGTATGCTATTTTTATAGTAGGTATTAAAATTCAATTATCAATTGAAAATAAATCTTGCATCAACGATTATTGCATTCACTATAATATTTTATTCTTTGGTATATTAAAACAGGTTAATAAATATCCTACTACGATATGAAAATTCTTATAAAATAAATCAAGAAAAAATCCTTGATTTTTTTTTTGTTGGTAATCCTCTTACCCACAAGAATAACGCAATAAAAAATTCTTAATCTGTAACTAAAGTACTAAAGAGAAAAGTGATCATAATTTTAAATATCAGCAATTTGTTAAGTCAATTATAAATTTAAAAATATTACATTTGCATCTACTAGAATTTCAAGGATATAAAAGTCCTGATTTTAATAATTTAAAATCATTTATGAACCAAAATTAATTACCAATGGAATAAGACCAACATTTATTAATGAATAGGATTTGTTTAAATTGCTATGGTGAGTACATAAATTCTTCGAAAATTAAAATGTTTTTAATGTGTTTCGTTGTTAAGCACTTGAACATTTGATTTTACATTAGCTAAAGTTTAACTAATTCACTTTCAGTCTTTCTATAAATTTTGTGGAATTGGAAAATTATAATATCCTTGGCGGTTGGTTACTTTATTCTTTAAAGAACGAATACGAAATGATTTATAAATTTTCTATTATTATTTAATATTGTAAAATTAAGAAACATAACAATTTTTAAAATATAATTTTAACATTTTTGGGTTTATTTATCCTTCTAAAAGCTTATATAAATTAAGAACTGCATCCAGAAATTTACTTATATCGAATGTATGTATTACTAATGCCAGGTTGATATTTAGAACTTTATGTAAAAGAAAAAGTATTGTGTAGCATATTCTGGGTCTATAAATTAATTGTGGCAGTAAAATTATATACCATACCTTCCTCAAAGTTGCTATATTGTATTTCATTTTCTTTAAGGTTAATTTACAATATGAATTTACGTTATTCGTTTTTCATTATGGACCAATATGCCGAAGAAGCTATCAATTTATTAAATTACCTCTTATAACTGATTTATGTTTAAGTATACACATCCATAGAATTCTAAAGTAGTCCTGCAGCTAAATTATAGATAAATTATTATTTGTGAAAGACAGAATTTCAAATTTTAGCTTAGTTTTGCTTAGTAAATTATCGGATGCAACAAATTCGACCATAATGTTTATAAAACAATTGCCACAACTAATGACAACTTGTAAAATAAGCTATAAATGCTGAAATGAGGATTTATACTGATAAGGATTCCTCTTATTTCAAATATATTAAGATTAAAATAATTAAATTTTAATTATACTAAATCAATATTAATATTTTTGTTAAATAATAAAATGTCACAATGAATTTTAACATACATTTTCATAATTTATTCTATGTACGTCCATGTTTTCCAGGTGCTTTTAATATGAAATAACCTTTTTATTTGTATTCCGCATATCGTATTATATAAAATAACCTTGAAAAGATTACCGAAATATATTATGATGTGTGTGTAAACGTAAATTAAGGTAATATAAAATTTTCATTAACCAAAAAGCTTTTTACATTTTGGTAGAATGTTCTTTTATAACTTTTGAGCTGATAGCATCAGGTTTAAAAATATTATTGAAAATTATTTTAATAGAAATCTGCCGTTAAACTGCACAATGAATATCCTTTTTAATATTTGCATTTAATGATGGCGAGCGGTTACAATTGATAAGCTTTTAATCTAATAAAAATTATAATACTAAATTATAATAAATCAAATAAATTATTTCATCCTGAACAAAACTATAATCCTTAATATCCTTGACAAGAGAAATTAATTGGATAAATATGAAAATATTATTGAGTGATGTATTGAGTTATGTATGAAATTATTTTGTAAATTTTATTATAAAAAAAATGATATTAATGATATATATATATAAATTTATTCATCATGGAATTATTTTTAATTCTTCTGGTTACTTTGTTAATATATTGTTATGAAATTAAAGTCACTAAATTAATGCCGCTAAATGAATGGCTCAATAGTCAAAAACGTTTGTATATTTCTGTTTAGTTGTAATAAAAATTGCTTAGCTACAACTGTTGAGCTCTTACGATACGAATCTTGTTAGATAAAAAATGATTAAATAAATTTTGTTTTATTATTTTTAATAAATTGTTAAACTTTATTTCAATTACAGTGCTGAGATATTTTATCATTACTTATTCCATCATTGAGCTATCAAAATTTGTCAAAATTGAGGCACATTTGATTAAGAGACAAAAATTTGATTATAAATGGAGGTATCAGCTAAAACTTTATATAAGGATTGAACAGAAATAATAAAATGCGTTTCAAAGAAAACTGAACTTAACCAAAAACTTTGTATATTAAATGCTACTTCTCATGAGGTTATGATTATATCACTAATTATACCAACTGCAAAAAGTACTTTAAAATTCTTGTATATGGTAATCGATTGTTATGTTCGGCAGGGAAAGCGATTATACCAGTCAACATATTTGCACTGGGTTAGAGTACAAACAAGTAGAAAATTGTAGATCTCATGTGGATTCTCCACATTTTTATCCCTTCTTCCAACCCTATCCAAAAACTTATAATATTAGTATTTTAATTTTGGTTTGTAAATATAATATAATTTTCTGTTCAGAAATGTCTTTGCAGTACAAAAATAATTTAATTAATAAGTTATTTATGTAAATTTTCTTGTATTAAAATTTTTCATTAAGATAATAACTTTTATAAATACGCTATCAGTCACCACCGTATGGAATATTAATAAATTTATATAAACTATTATCATTTTTATTACTAAGATGATTTTAATAAAATAATGTTCAGATTTATCTAAGCCTACATAACGACTACGCTCTTTGCAAATATAATAAAATAAATATAAAACATTATTAACGCTGATATAGTTAATAAATTAGTTAATACTGTGGAATCGTTACACAACTATGAAATTTTATATCACTTATTTTAATTTTGTTGTTAGTAATAAAATGTAAATGAAATTTAATGTTTGACCTTTAATTAAACAGCAAATAATTTCTCAACAGTTGTTGTAACATTTCTTCATAAGAAATCTTAAGCTTCAGAATCAATTTAAAATTAGTAAACTAGAATTATTTACATTTTACTATTTGCTAATCTTACTTTAAATTTTATCAATAAAAATTTTAATATTAGAATTTTTACAAGAAAACTTTTTCAATAACAAAAACTGTAACCAAAATTTTTATTAAATAAATTTTAACTTTTACTCTTTCTTTAAAAATATTTTTATTAGTTTTCTTTTCTTATCACTATAAATTTCCTTAAAGTAGAGTACTTTTAATGAACGACAATTTTTCAATATTTTCCAAAACTATTCAAGCAAAAAATTTCCTTACAAATGGGACTACATATATCAAAAAGAAAACCACCCAAATACAATTTTACATTGTTGCCATTTTAGAAAAAAAAATAATGGTAAATTTATGATTTTTTTTTTCATAATATTGCCGCCAAAAAATTCAAAAAATAATGTCTTTATGTGAATTCCTTATCTGTTTTTCAAAGTACACCAATCTAAAAAAAGAACATTAAAGGATTCATATAGAAAAAAAAAATATTTCAAGTACATTATTAAATAAAGTCGAATTTTCTTTTCTTGATGTCCCTGGAAAAGAAAGGAGCCTATAATTTTGTCTTGTAAAATAAAACATAAGAAGGATGAGAAAAGTTTATTATTTTCTCATATGGGTTAATTTATTTTTATAGTTTTTCTCATTGCTGAAATACCAAATAGTAACATTATTAAATAAAATACAAATGATGTTGATTTTCGGCATAAAATAGACTACGTTTTTATATTTTGTGTTATGATAATAGGATATAACAGTTTGAAAGGATATTGGCGTCGCTATTTGCAAAATAATCTTGATTCTTTTATATAATTTTTTTCTGTTTATACTTTTAATCATGGACCATTAAATGATATGGAAGGAAATATTTGTGAATTGAATTGAAAATTCAAATTTCCATATGTTTTTATTAGATTCAATTAAATTTTAATATTTTTATGGTAATTATTTCTTTTGTAAGAGATTATAAAATTTAAGTAAAAATTAAATATTTAATTAAATTTACATATTTCAATATTTTATGGAATTAATAATTGAATTTAATTAAATGTTGAAATATTAAAAAACCATTTATTAAATGCCTCTTTTCTATCAGAGTTATTTCAAGATGATTTAAGATTATGGTGACTTAGTAATAAAACTCATTATTTAATATTTCATTTGTTCGCATTTTCAACCGAAACTGTTGTAGTTATTCAATGTAAAAATATTTTACTTAAAATTTTTCACAAATTATACGTTATCAATGTCCTGCGTCCGAAGTTAGCGAGTTAGACCAGTTTTACTATCACTCATTATGACATCCTTGCTTAGTTAAGATATTGACTTTAGATTATCTCGTGGCGTTCAGAAATCGTATTGTATCTGAAAAGGTTTCATCTGAACTACAAAAAAAGTGTGGTACACTTTCTTTCTTATTCTATTCTCCGAAATTACGACATGATTGGTTCAATTGGATACCTACTCTGGACGCGTTTACACAGCTTTTGAATTTAATATATAATAAAATTTGATTGTTGTTAAAAATAAACTGAAGTTAATCATTAATCTCAGTGTCAATATTTAAAATTAAAATCCTTGATATTTTGTCCATAAATACAATTAAAATTAAAATCCTTGATATTTTGTCCATAAATACAATTAAAAATATTTCTCGGGAACGATTAATTGCACGATGGAGAGAGTGATTTTGATTAAATTAATTACTTTTAATTATTATTTTTTTGCTAAGGGAAGATGGATTGACTTTATGTTCTGGTCTTATGTAATCACTTGAATGTAAACAGAAAATGTCCTTATATATTTTTTCTATTTTTGTTTCTATCTTAAACTTGTATATTAGTTAGCTAAGATTAGGTCTCTAATCTTTTTCGTATTTATAATGCATGTCTTTTTTTTTGTGCTTCTGTCTTCATTTTACTCTACAAACAAATGTACCGAAAAGCAACATAGAAGAAATGTAATTTTTTTTTTGTATTTAGAATCTACTTTCCATGATAAGAACAGACACAAGAAAATGGAAGAAAAACTAAAAATATCCTTAGATATTCTTATCCATTTCATGGCAATAAAGCATTGCGATATTAAATGGATGACATTATATTAAAGTGAGAACAAGAAAGTGTCAATGGACACTTAATACTGTGCTTTGGAAAGAAGAATTTTTAAAATAATTGTTAAGGATATGCTGATATTGTTCGGGATTTTTTAATTTCTGTTTAGAAAAAGTTTAGAAAAGATTTAGCGGACTAGCGAATTTAATTATTCATAGTTTATTAATACTTAAAAAATGTTTAAATGTTTTAATTATTCATAGTTTATTAATTCTTAAAAATATTAGCAACATTAATAATGAATTAACTCAACAGTTTTATAAAGCAATCCAGCCTTAGATCTGTGCACGTTGAGGTATTTAACATTGTCTCCAAATTCCAGGCTGTTAGTCAGCATAATGATCGATATTATTAATTAATCTTTTTTTTTTCATTATAAAGTCGGTTATTGTGACACAAAGAATTCCTATCTTTGGTCCTAAATAATTTTCAAATAACGACAAAATTTAATTAATTTTCAAAACTTTTCTTTATGGCACGAGAATTAAACTGAAAGTATAGACAAAACCATTATAACATCAAATAATATTAAAATAAATTTATGAATATAAAAAATATTCTCTAAAATTCTACAATTAATAAAAAAAAATATTTCCATTAAATTTAATTTTAACTTACAATCTCTTAGGCCTAACTTTTTTATACAACAAATTAAATATTCAAATTATATTTATTTTTATATTATTTATCAGAGTATTCTTGTATATACAGAAAATATCAAACTCAACGAATATAGTGTCAAAAAAAAAAAAAAATACAATTCCCCTTAAGGTTAACAACAAAAAATTATAAATAAAATATCTTAAATTATTCAAAAATGACAAATTTTGTAAATTATGTTTATGATGATAAATTCAAAAATTATGCTTTATCATTAAGAAAACTTTGTGATAAACACAAATACAACATTTTTTCAGTTTACTCAACAAATTATACATATTCTAGAATTTCGAATTTAGAAATGGTATATATTTAAAAAAAATACTGAACTGCTAGTCTAGGGGAAGACCAAAACTTCCGAACATGTGAAAATAGCTCTTTGTTATCAATATATATGTAATTTGACGAGTTCTGTAAAAAAATGTGAATCTATAAGGATTTAATTTAAATATTTCTTTCCATTACTTCTCTTGGGAGCATATGGCTTCCACTTACTCTGTTAACCGCTACTGTGTTTGCGATTTCACTCTGATAATTCTTATTATTTTATAGCGTACTCCTTTTCTTCTCAATGCTTTCCATATAGCAAGCCCGTTGATGTTATCCAAATCTTTCTCGAAATCTTTGAATAGTCTTGGCTTGGTGCAACTTCTATTTTGCGGAAATCCTGCCTATACAAATTTCAAAGTGTTCTTAATTTTGTAGTCTTTCTTGTATATTAGTTGCCAGAAGTTTCGTACACTAAAGCAATATACTACGCATCAAAATAAAACAATCAATTGAGTGGCGTACTGGCAGTATACATAGATTTCAAGAATTCTTTCGATACCATTAAGCGGTTGCTATATGATCTGTATATTTGATAGTAGTTCACTGCAAGAAATTTCATTCAGATCCTTAAACCATTATTTTCTGTAGAGGAACAGCATATACATACAAATCTACCACAACACTAGATATAGTTATTCGATAACTCCTCGTAATGACGTCATATCTCGACACACACTCTTTTATAATTAATTTTATTTCAACTACGTGTTGAACAAAAATCAATATTTTAATTTGACTTTCAATAAAAAATAAAGGAAAAATTCACATAAATGAAAACTTATACCTTTATAAATATAAATCGTTAATAATTTTGGTAAAAGAGAATCCTTATTACTACTACATATGAATATATATTGAGCTATACATAAACATTCCATTTGTTTATAAACAATTACGCTTAAAAATGAATTGCAAATTTTAATGATATAGTACATAAATTTTTTGTCGTTGGAAAGGACTTTTTTACAACAATACCAATTTTGTTTTGTCGAAAATTATCCTTAAAAAAATTGTATATTTTTCAGAATATAAAGCGTTAAAATAAATTTAAGAAAAATAAAATCAACCAGAAAAATTAATTTTATAAAATGGTCTCATTTAAGGATATTTTAAATGAATTGATCAAAATATTGAATTGAGATATGGAAATCAATGCTCAAGTAATTGGGGGTAGCTTAGTAGCTGTAACTGATATTTATATGGGCTTTATTCCGGCAAACCAAATAAAACTTTTAATACCACCTTTCAAAACTAGATAAAAATGATTTCTTTTCATTTCACTTACCATTTGATGAGATGATTTTTCCGTACTGCTTTTGATGTTTTATATATCAATTTTCATTCAATATATCCTTAAGGAAATATTTTTAATCTTGAATATTTATAATGAAAAAAATTAAAATTAAAATCTTCACAATCTTCAAAGAATTTTTCAAGGAAATTAGAAATATGCGAATAGAATTCCTTAAATATTTTCACAAAAAAACACTCCAGTAACCAACAGGAAATTTAATTTCAAAGCCATCACACTTAAAAATTCTCTTCAATGATTTATTTTCTTCCTATTGGCCAAGAATCAAAAATATATACTAATAAAAAAGGAAGTTCGTATATAAATTTATATTTTATATAAGGATATTAATTTAGTAGGAAATAGTTCCATGCAAAATTAAAGAAGTGATAGCAGTAAAATGTTCTATAGTACTACATATAATTTGAAATAGGGCGACAGTTTTAAAATTAACTACATAAATATTTATATAAAAAAAAAATTATATGTTAACACATAGAGTGGCCACATAACACAATCGGGTCATATCTCAGAATTTCAAATGGAAGTATGGTGTCTTTTAAAAGTTTTTGTTTACTTACATTATGTGCCCACAGCGAAAATATAAAACCTCGTAAGTAGCAATTACCAAAAAAAAATGACGTTTATACTGATCTCTTTGATTAGACGGCTCTCATTTTGATAGAGTTTTCTTGATATTTTATTGTTTTTTTAAAATCACAATTACTTTATTTAATAAATTTACAGCGATATCGATGGTTCGGTCAGGAATTGAACCCGGGAATTAATGCATCACATTATCATATCACATTCCCTCTACCTTACCGCTTTAACCATAATAGTCATAAATTTCAATTATATTTGTAGGCAATCCATGTGTTAAAATTGATAGAAGAAATTTTTTTTGAAAATATATTTTGTCAAAAGGATACCAACCCGGAATAAAAAAATTAAATGAAATATTATATTGAAATATTCGAGAATACTGCAAAGAAAAAAATTAAATTACATTTTCCAAAAAAAAAGGACTAATAATTTTCTGAAATTTTCATTTCTATGAAAAAACTTATATATAAATAGTTGTAATTTTTGTATATAATTGTCCTTTATGTAGCAGTATTGTAAAAATGAAGAATTTTCATGAACTTTTCTGAATAAAATTTATCTTCCTTGTAATATTTGGTTATAAGTGATGGTTTTTTTTAAATTTAAATATATAGAATTATTCAGTCGTTTCATTAGTTTAGTCACTGCTAAATTTTAAAATTATTGTTAGTACCATACTAACAAATCAAACTAGAAAATGATAAGGCAGAAAATAATTACTGAAATGATCATTTAACAAGTTTATATAATGTTATTTTTTTTGACTTTCATAAAGTCTCAAATTATCGTAACAAATTCTTGACTGCAATTCATATAATATAATGTTTTTCATCATTGCAGCATTTTAATCGCGTAAGGCAAATGGCTTCGTATAATGTAATCTAATGCAATTTTTTTTTTGTAATTTTAAATCTCGTAAATTAAAAATTAGAATTTTTAGCATGAACGCCCTGAATCAATTTCAAGGGAAATATTCATACACAATAATGAAAAGTAACCTTATTATCAAATCGCGATGATTATTTTGTTGCTATTTATAGTAAGACATTTTCTTCGATATATAAACGTTACAGACATTTTAAAGGACACTCCATCAGTATATATTAAAAAATATTCTGAACTTTATTAAATCTTCATCGATTCAAGAGTCACAATTATGCAATTAAAATTGCAGAAATTTTAACGAATCCACATTTGAGTATAATAATCTATAAAATAAGTTTAAAATGCAAATTGTTATGCACTTATATAACTTCAAAAATAATAATAAAAAAAAGAAAACACTTCTATTCTACTTGATCCCATTTAACATAATAAAATTGAGAAAATAATTGACCATTGAATCTGAAAAGCACTTTTCGACTTCACTCTTGTAATAGGATAACTTTTAGTTTTATAGTTCTTTTTTATATATGTATATATGTACATATCATCAAGTTATATTGAATTAACAAGAATATTCATGGTAATTTTATATTTTAATGATTTTGAACAAAATAATACGATTATAATTTAACGCATACTTTGGTTTCGTCGGTTATATTTTAAGGGTAATTTTTATACAATGTATCGAAAGAAATTAAACCCGAAATGAACTCACCCTTCACATTTTCAAATAATTTGCAGAAGAGTTTTGGTATTAATTAGAAAAAATGTCCGGAAATCATTCACTCATATTAGTTATAAATGCTAAAATATTTATTTGGTAATATTATATTATTATGAGAAGCATACCAAACGTGAAAGGTTTTTTATCATTTAGTATTTTAAAAGTAGTTTAGTATTTTCCCCATATGCATGGACTATTTTCGATTTTCTTATATTATAATAAAAGAAAGTACATTCAGTAATATATAATAATATTGATATATATGAAATATATGAAATGAACCAAAATTGGTTTCGAAGACGAAGTATTGTTAATGTTTTTAGTTAAAACCAATATCATTTTTTAAATTTTAAATGCTGAACATATATTCAAAGAGTCGATAAATTAACTGGAGTTTGGTATTAATACCAAACGCGGGTTTATATACACGAAAATTGAAGAAGCTAGAATGACTCTTATAAAAATGAAGAAATTGTTACGAGAAACAGGAATAAACTTCTTAGAAGTGAAAATACGGATGCTTGACCAGTATTATTGTATTAAGTAGAATCGTGGACTTTAACCAATTATAAATTAAGAAGAATGGAAGCATTCGAGGAGAATTTTAAGAGTACAATGAAGATACCATATTACAAATGAAGAAATCATGCAGATATGTAATACAAATTTAGCTACCTGGCTAACATCAGTAAAAATATTAGGCATAATAAGTAGAGGCCGAAGACAAACCTCTTGGTTGAAGGAATTTAGAAGAGTGGTTTGGTATATCCACAGTGAATTATTAAGGAAGCTGAAATGCAGAAAACAAGTTAATATATACATACGGAAGAGATCGGTATTTTTAGAAGAAGAAGATATAAAAATTCAAAATTGTATAATTTGTTTTCAGCCATCATTGACTTGTTCTGATGTAGTGTGAAATTTAACCTTTAATGCAAAAATAAAGAAAAAAAAATAGTGAATAATATTTGGATTTATAAATGAAATATCCATGATGATTTGGCAACATTGCTTTAATTAGATACGATTACGATATTTAACGTAATATTTTAAATATTTTTCTACATTATGTAATAATTTAATAAGGATTAAAAAGTATTAATGTTTTAAGTCTACATTTAATGTTAATAATTGGACATTTTTATCTAAACATAAAAATATTTGCTAAAATTATGTAGTAAACGTAAATTCTTTCGGTCAGTCCGCAATTCACACATATTTTTTTACAAAATTTAAATGTGTGGTTTTTTGGCTATTATAATATGGACAGCTCTCCTTCGTATATCAGAATTTTTGGAAAAAGTTTTTAAATGGTTTTAAAATTTGACAAAGTTTCATATTTGTTAATGCTTGCTTACATTAAAAATGAAATAAATGAAGTATTTATTATAACGATCAAGTTTCTATTTGTTTATGTACAAATTATGACGTTATCTATAAAAAAATGATAATTATAAAATGAATTACATAAATTTTTACATTATAAATTCTGAAAAGATTAGTGGACAATGATTTTAATTATGAAAATAAGTTCATATTTTAGAAATTTTGGTATTTATATAAAATGTTTGATAATAATTATAAACAGAATAATAATTGTTAATAATATTTTAATAAAATTTTGAAAAGAAAATTATTTTAATTATCGTCATAAACCGCAAAGAACTAAATTTACGAACAGCCAATTATTGTTAACAGCTAGGGACACTAAATTGTAGATAGTATGAAACTTCAAAATTATAATGAAATTTAAAACCTCCCGCAAATGTTCAAATAGTTACACTAATAAAGAGCTCTATAGATGTAATACTGACTGATTTTGAGACTGTTACTATATAGAAAGATATCCATTAAAAAAAAAATTAAAAACTTTATCCAATAAATAATTAAATTATTATCTAATAATATAAAAAAAAATTCAATCCATCTATAAAAATTGATTATTTTACAAAATGGTGTAATAAAATTAATTGGATAATAAAAAAAATTTATGGTAGAAAATATACTAAAATAAAATTCCTATTAAAATAAAAAATTAATCCATTTTTTATAATCGACTTTGACTTTATCATTAAAATTCAATTAAATCTTTTATATTATTGAATATTAAAAAAAATTTTTACATAATTTTTGTATTTTTAAATCTTTTTTAAAACTTTGGATTATTTTTATCATTTTGATACGATAAAAATCAAATTGCATTAAAATAATTTTTTAATTAACCATTTTTTTTATATTGACATTTGATGTAAAGTTCATTTTCCTACATTATCCTTGCTTTATCCTAATTATATAAAGAAGAAATTATATGATTAAATCGGAAAAAAATATTATTTTCATCCTTATGGGTCATAGCTAGCTACTTAATAAAAAGAATGGGAAATATTACCGTGTTGGAGTTGTAAATTTGCATGTTACAGTGATTGCAATAAAGGAAATTGGATAGAAAAAATCTATTAATAAAAAGGAAATTAAAAAAAAAGATTATGATAAAATAAAAATTATAAGAAAATATTAAATTTTGAAGTTAAGTTTTTAATGTTGAAGAAATTAATTTATAGAAAATTATGTCACTATTTTTATAGAGACTAAATTTTATGGAAACATTATTTTTGAATGAAATAGAAATAGAAATAGAAATAGTTCTAAATATGACCAAACCCATGCTCAGACTGTACTTAGAATAATTACGGTGCATTTACTATTACGTTAACATGCCGTGTGACTAAGACTGACAACGGAAACTGTTTGTAGAGGCTGTGCTGAAGATGATAAAACAAATGATTGTCTTTTTTGTGTAATAAAAGATTAAACATTTTCGAAATAAGTAAGGAAAAGCCTGCTAACCTGAGAAACTTTATTAAAGAATTGGGATGGCAGGATTCGTGGTAAAAATGGGTAACGTTTCGTAAGGGGTTCAACGGACTGTATGATCTAGGTACGAGGTTTGACCGATTCCAATCTGCCTTTCTTAAACCAATTAACCAACCAACATGGTTATGACTATTCATTTATTAATATTAAAAGTTGTCGAGACAAAAATAACCTAATTTGTAAAAAATGCAGTATTGCCAAAATTTTCTAAAATATTTTTATAAATTATGTTTATTTGGTATGGTCAGTAAAATCATATTTAACCATCGAAAACATTTTCTAATCGCTAGAATTTAAGTTATTGTAAAATTTAAAAGTTCTCTTAAACTAACACGAATTATAAGCACCTTTTAATTATATGGTATCTTATATAATCTACTCGACTTGGTATCAAATTTTCCATACAATTTTATAACCACAAATTATTACTAGTGAAATGTTCGCAAATTTCGATGCCATTATGAATATGTAATTCGCTTTGGTTGTTGATAACCTTAAGTTAATATAATATGTTAAAGAAAATATAAATAAAAATTTATTTATTATGTAATATAAAGAAATTCTAATATTAATCAATTAATTTTGATTGTAGCAAGAATTTTCCCAGTATATTTTAAATGGTTCAATAAATTTCCCATTTTGAGTAAAATATTCTCCAAAAATTTAATGTCGTATAAATAATTTCCCTGATATACAGAAAGTTTTTTATACTGAAAACTGAACCTTTCTATATTTTATTTACACTATATCAAAATTTTGCTTATGATATTTTCTTAGCTAGAAAATACAAAAAATAAATTTCCATGTTTAGTTTTCCGGAATTGTTCTATACGTTGAAATGTCAGTTTTGTTCTAACTCGAAAATATTCACAGCAATATTTGCGTACATATTTCCGTTCTCATTTATTTAAAGAAAATTTATAAGGAAAACAATATTAAGTACAGCTTCCTGGTAAGGGAATAGTAGTTAATAGAGTCCTGGGTATGCTATAATAACAAATAGCAAGAACTCATTAAGGATATAAACATGAAAAGTGTTTTTAAAAGTGAAATAAAAAATATTCTTTTATAAATTATGTGTAATTTTCTTTGAATATTATGAATTTTTTTTTTATAAAATATTACAAATGAAAATATATTCTTAAATATACAGGACATTTTTGTGAGTTTTTTTTTTTTAAATTATTTTGTTTTTTATACATTGGCAATTCCCAATTTAGACTAGAAAGTGCCAATACAAAATATTCTTTAGAATGCTTCTACAAATATCATAACCAATCAACTATTTACCGAAATTGTAACCAATCAGCTATTTACCATTCTGTATAATTAATAATTTAGCATTTAATTCATTACTGATTTCGATTTTAAATGGTATTTACATACAAAATAATTAAGAAATCCACGGTTTTTTAGGAGAGCTAATGTGGTTAAAGAGGTCAGTTCTTTGTCATAGATCATTTTCGAAATATTGTAAAAGAATTTATAAAAAAAAATGGTTTATAACAAGGTTTATCAATTCATTTTGGAGCGTTATGAGCGTTGTATTATAATTATTTATTTATCTGCTGATCTATGGTCAAGACTGCAAATTCACACATCGATTTGGTTCCTTTTTTTAATCGTTATTTTTGTAATCATAGAAGTTATATAGGTAATTTATTGAGCCAAAATATGAAAAAAATTAAGGATCAAATAATGACTAATAATTAACTATAACAATATTATCCTTTCTATCGAGTCCGAAAATAGAAAATATTCATAATAATAATTAAAATAATTTAATTAAAAAAACAAAACCTTTTTTTATGTCTTAATTAGTCTCATTCATTTAGATATTTTTATATACAAAATTTTGTATATTTTCTATAGTTAGTATTATTACTAGAGAAAATTTTCCACATTTTTTTCAGTTTTAAAAAGGAATAAAAATAACTTTTTGTAAAATAGATTTTCCTATTAAAATGATAAGAAAAAAAAAACCGTGAATATTTGTTATAAAAATAATAAGAAAATATAAATTACAAAAAATATGTTTTTTTTGGTGCGTAATTTATAAAAAAAGGATCATGTTTTCCCATCTAAATAAAACTGTATAACTCAGTAGACTGTAAAGAATTATCAAATTGAGCTTTATAAACTCTGTTAGAAGTGTTGTAAATGCTTTAAAAGTACCAAAATATATAAAATAATTTTTGTATTTTTTAAATATCATAAAAAAATTACATAAATTTCAGTTTTTGGGTTTCTTTCTGCTTTACTGCAAGGATAATGCTTAATAAAGATAATGGCAACAAAATAATATTTGGAAATTATTTATTATAATTTTGTAACATTCTTTTTTGGTTGGTTACATTTCATTGACGCTTATCCCAACCACCTGGAATACAACAACGGTGCGAACATCCTTGAATATCCTTCACCAGTAAGCTGTATCAGCTGCAATAGCCTCCAGCAAACCAAACATAGTTCTTGGCTCCCATTCCCTTCTATCAACAATTCCGAAAAATCCGTCCCAAGAGAGACCAGAACAATCGTAGCACAGCTAAGGTCTGGTTGTTGTCACATACTACAAAGCTGTTGTCACTTTAAACCTATGAAATTGTTTTTTAGTGTGCTTATTTGTTTGATGCTTGATTTTGTGATTATAATGAGATACGTCACTCATGTTTGGAAGGATGGTTTTTTGATTCTATTTGCAGATCCGAATTCGCTACAAAAACAACAACAAGCTTAGTAGTAGTAGGTTCATCAAAAATAGAGAAGAAGACAAAAGAAAGAAAAGAAGAATATCTTTAAACTTTAAGGTTTGATTCTTTCTTCACATGAGCTGAGAAAAATTTATTACCCACAATGAGTTATAGCTCTGATGTTTTTTTTACCGAAAATAAACAAATGTTAATATTTCGACACTAATTACTTAATACAAATAATAATAAAAAGATAATTATTCAGAAAATAAAATATAAAAACTTGAATTAACAACTATAGGGTTTCACATAACCCTGAAAAGAATGATACTAGCTTCTTGCCACCGTCGTTACCTTTTAATTCAGAATCCAAAAAAATATATGTATTCATGAATGAGTCATTATGTATCATCGTTCATCAATTTATGTGCGGACGCTTCGGTATTGCTCAGCAATACAACTTAAATAGCTCATAGGTTTCACAATAAATATTTTTCGAATTATTAAATATTAAATATACAATAAAATTGTTCAAAGGCCCCCCAGTTAATTTAATATTAATCTTTGTCATATTCTTGGAAAATTACATTTAAATAAATAATCAAATTTTCAGTGTTTCATGATTTTCGTTTATTAAAATTTCATTTTTTGTTTTACATTAAATTGTTAAGAAAAACTGTCCAAACTTTATGAATTTTAAATTTTAACAAACTATATCCGATATTGTAAGATATTTTCAGGATTTTTAACTTTTTCCTATAAATAAATCTGCGTAAATTTTCCATAAAATAATTGGAAACATAAAACCATTAAATATTAATGTAAATTTTTACCCAAAAAAAGATTAGGATAAATTGTAATCCCTTGTCATTTTTAGCTTTATTCAGGTTGGGTATTACATAAATACGTAAAACGTAAAAATTAGAATAAATTAATCATAATAGAATATGCGTTTTAAAAATACAAAAATTGCTCACGCTCATAGGTAATTGACTTAGTTAACGACCGTTTACCAAATTTTGAATTTTTTTTTTATATTTTCTATTAATTATGTTCACTGACAGATGAAATTTATATAACAAATATTTCGTTTCTAATTCTGGATAAAATCTTTAAAAAAAAGGAATAAAAAGGAAAAATTTAACTTTTTTGCTAAAAGTTCTTCTAAAAGATTTTTTCTGTTAACGCCAGCCCATATCATCTGAACTTTACACATTTCCCATCAACAATATGACCATCTGTGTTTATCATATATATCATCAAGTTTGTTAAATAATCTTTCCTTATTTTGTCATTTTTCAACCATTAATAGATAAATATTCTGTGTAAAAGTCGCCTAATAATAAATAACAGAGAAAAATAAAATTCTTAAAAAACAAAAGGACGAAATCAAAATACATACAAAAAGAACTAAACACAAAATCCCCTATTACAAAATTTACTTCCTATCAATTGGCACGTTTGAATGATGACAAGGCACTTTAATTTTCATAAAAAAAATGGGTTGATTTACAAAAAATAGCAAGAAAAATGAAAAAAGGATAATAAAAAAATGATATAAATATAAATTTGAATCCTTATAGTTATAAATTATGTTATTTAGAAATTTTTTATTTGCTTATCATTTCAATTTTGCTATTATTAATTACATTAGTTAATAAAGAAAAGCTGCTAACTAGGGGGAACAGATAACTTGAAGTTATATTCAACAGTGAATTATGTACAGCATAGATTTCCTTTAAATTTCACTTCTTAAGAAACCAATAATGTATTTCATATAATTTTTATTTTTGATGTGGACCTACTGAAACTGCCTGCCCGAAACTAATGACAAACTAAATTAAATACACTTTGAAACTAAACTGTTTACTGAAGAATCTACATTTAAAGATCACCAATTAGAAGTAAAAATTAACTTTTATATGTGCAAAGTAACTAAAATCGGGTAACAGTTACTGTAAATTGTAGAGCATTGAACTTAGTGACCACAAGCTGTAGACTTTTTATGAGAGTAAATACAGTAATCATTATTAACATAAACCGGAATCGACCCATTAAAAGTACCAATTTCATCTTTGTAGGGCAACAATTATAAGTTTCGATGAAAATCAGTGTTCCAAATTTAATTAAAATCTGACGAGCGGTTCTAAGAGATGTTGCTGCGCAGTGCGCATAGGCTAATTTAACATATCTGTACGGTACGGAGTCGTTTTTTTTGCATTGTTTGACTATCTGGTATCAAAAAAATTTTATTCACCATAATCCATTTTTTTAGGGTTTTCTCCAATACAACACTCCTACTTATTCAAACTATTCATAAAAAAAAAATCGAATTAATTTATGAAAGACATAAAAAGGATATCAAAATGAAATGTAATGAAATGTAGAGGTTTGTTAAAAATATCCCCAGTGTTTGAATTTGTTATTCTCATATAATTTAATATTATTTCTTGGTTTTTAGTTTTATATTTTGACTTTTTTCAGTTCTGTTATCAAAAAAAGACATCAATGAATTTCAACTTTATTTTCATTTGGTTAGTCCTTTTCGGTTGAATTTTTTTTTAAATGAACTAGTAAAATATTGTAATATAATAAAAAAATATGGAAAAATGTTACGTTATGACAAACTTTTTAATTGCACTAATGGAGATAACGATTGTAAAAATAATATTTAATATCATTTCATAATTCTTAACTTCCTTAACGATATTGAGTGCTAATGAATAGGTAAGTCATAATTTTTTTTATTGATATTGGGAATTAAATTAATAAAATAATTGTGGATTAAAGTAAAAAAATCAATTAATTAATGGGATTGGTCAAAAATATGATGACTGAATGATTTGGAGGAATCAAGTTATTTTATTTATTGAAATTAATATAATTTTTTCTGGTAAAACTGTAAAATATTGTTACCACAATATTCATAGGAATTCAAATTGGGACCGAATACAAGAAGTGATAATTGAAAATACAAGTGTGGTTCGCTGGAATCGCCAGCCAAAAAAAAAAATTAAAAGCATTTAATTATCAATCTGAATTTAAATTTATATGAAATGTTTAGTACTATTATAAAATATTTATTACTTCACTACAAAATAAGTTTTAATTAATTGCACTTATAACTTTGCAGCATCAATCTAACCAGAAATTTTACGAACGTGTCTGACCATTTAATTGAATTAAAATCCACTCTCTACTACAAATAGTAAATTAATTAAGTGTACATCATTTAGCCAGAAAAATTTAATTAAATATAATTTCAAAATGATTGTAAATCATTTAAAAGTCTTGTAATTGGTAATTGAAAAATTGTTTTACTTTCAAGTCAATTAAAATTGTTATAAAAATTTATATTAAAGCTATCGTATATTTAGAATTAATCAAAGTAACTTTAGAAAATATTATATTCAACAAATTGTAGTCATATGTAATTCATTTCATTAATGATTTGAGTAATAATCTTTAGGTAATTAAGTTATAATTTATCAGCACATTTTGCAAATCACTGGTTGCTTTTATCATAAGAAAGTCTATTTTGAGAAAAGACTTTAATAGAGTCCAACTAAGTAACCGTCAATGGATCTATATTTAGGTCCAAGTCCATTGCAACACTTATGGTTCTTCTATTTCTTTTATAACATTCAAATTTTATTTATTTTTAGAACGCTTTACAAAAATGTTATTTAGGTCAATATTTAATTACAAAAATTACTTTGTAAAAAATAAAATTCTGAAGATTTTTTTTTTTACGTAATTTTACTTTTATCTTTAATATAATTTATTTATAACAATTATTTCATTGGTGAAGAGTATTTTAAAACTTTGTATCTTTTAGAATTATAACCGAGCATAAAAAATGATTAATTTTTTATTTTCCTTAATATCATTTCTTAAAAATAGCCTCTGCTTTAATAGGAAGAGTATATTTTAAATGCAAATATACCAAACTTTTAATTCCTTAGATCGTTATACAAATTCACAAATAATCAATATGAGTAATTTACATCATGTTCTTAATAATCAATCAGATACGAAATTTCAAAGATGACAATTATATCGCCTCAATTTTAATTTCACAAATTCTCAACAAATTGGTTCATTTTTTGTTGAAGATAATTCCCTGGATCACATGATATTGCTTCCTTTTCTGAAAAAAATGCTAGATTCTCTTTCTGGTATCCATTATGAAGATATCATAGATTATTGAAAATGACTAAACTTCGATAAACATTTTAAAGTAATACTCATAGTCGAGGCCAATACTTAAAAAAAGACCTATAAGCATATATATATATAAAACATGAGTTTGAATTATAACCACAAACCTCCATCTTAAAATCTAGGTTAAAAGTATTAAATAAATAACAAAACTTTTAAAACTTAATTCATGAACTTCAAGGAATTATTGAAATATCTTATACAAAAAATATTCTTTGCCAAATTTCCTTAATAAATTTATTTCCATTTTGGTTATTCTACCTAAAATAAAATTAATTAGTGTGTGTAGGTGGTGGGGTTGATAAGAAATGTCAAAGTGATAAAATTACAAACCGAAATCCAATAATAGAACCACCAACTCAACCATTTATTAAAGCAATTTTATGAATAACGAAACGATATTTGGTATGACAAAAAACCGACATTGACCTAGAAAAAGATAACGACGGAAATAACATTATTACTCGTCATACAAATACAACGTAAACCGAAAACTTAAAATTGTGTAGCAAAAAAAACAAAAAAATATGAATTTTTCTAGGGGATTTTGTAATAAAACCATGTCAAATAATGTATAAAAAATAAAGGTATAGCCGACATTTTTTAGCCACCGGGAAATCATAAACTTTTGTATAAATTGTATGTAAAGTATACAAAGTTTATTATCATTTTTCAAAAAAAAACATGCTCCACAACATTACAGCAAATATAAAACATTTGGGGTTTATTTACAATGTTTCTAAAATTTAACTGGTATTTTCATAGCTTATTTTTCATATATGTTGTTGGGTTGTATGAAAATAAATTTTGGTAATCAAATATATAAAAAGTTGGTTTAGAAATGGAAGTAGTACTAGCTGTATACAAATTAAGGATTTAATAGTTTAGAGATAGCTATATAATTTTATTTAATTCAGTTTATGATGGTTTACTGAAAAAATAGGTAAAACTAAATTTAATTTTTATAAAAAGTTTAGTAAAATACTAAAATTTAGAAGAACTGATTTATTTATTACAAAATAAAATATATAATAAAATCAAACCTCACAAGAGATGAGATTATATTTTTGAATTATGTAGATCTTAATTTGACTACATTATATTGCAATAACTGAATGTAATAATCAGCTGAAAACTATTTAGTATAATTAGTAGTTACTATCTAGATTACTCGCTAGTAAAATTCAATTCCTAAATTCGACTGTTAAGTAACCAATATAACTTCTTCTTCTTTGGCGTTACAGCCTTGGTATATCCAATCTTTCTTCTCCAAAGTTCACGTTGTTCCGCTGATCCTCTCAATTTTCGCGTGTGCAATAATTAATCCGCGTCACGAAGGATATTACCCTGCCATCTTTGTCGTGGTTTATCAACTGGCCATTTACCATCCGTTTTCCGATCTTAGACTTTTTGTGACAAAAGATTCATTTTGTCTCTGAACTGAAACATTTTTAAGTTTATGAAAATTGATAATTTGTTTTCTTCATTGTTGAATCTTGTGCTCCAGAGATATTATTTTCAGTTACAGGCCCGTGTATTCGTCAAAGGATTCTTATTTCGAATGTATCCAGCATGTTTTCCAATTTAAGGGTCTTACTCCACACTTCACTTCCGTAGGATACTACTTTTCTAATGATTGTTTTGTACAGTCGAATTTTTGTTTTTCTGTGAATGCGGTCATTATTGTTAGTAGAGAGAATTATGTTCTGTTCGCTATTTCTATTCACCTCTTATCTCTTGTATCCTCATTGTCGGTCGATATAAGGGATTCTAGGTAACCGAATTCACTGAATTTACTGATCAGTATTAGTTTATCTAGTCAATAACTGAATAGCGATATTGATAATTTTTAAATGTATATTAAAAATATTTGTATAAAAGACCAATTGATCGGAAATATAGACTTGAAAATTATATAATAGCTAATAATTAGTACAGCATATTTTAATAATCATAAAATCAATCTTCTTTACATTTAATTACTATTAGCAGCAATCAGATATTAGAACCAATACGGTATAATTATAGAAGAAATTGTTTGTGTTTGTTGCTATTGGATATGTTAGATAAGACTTCAGTAAAGTCTTATCTAACATGACTGTGACTGTTAATTAAATAATATTGAATTTTTATAACAATCCCTCGAGAACTGACTATCAAAAAACTTTGAAGTTTACTTTACAAACTTTACAAAATATTCTGTACCTGTACGCTTTGTGCACGTTGTATTATTATTATAAATTATATGAACTTATATGTGACATTTACTAAATTTAGTTTATTCACCTTCTGTAACACTTCTATTTACACAAAATAATTGGAATATTTTTTTTTTAAATGCACTAAAATTGATTGCAGAGTGAGAGAGAGTATTGTAATTGCATAGTATATAATTGAATTTTGTAAAAAATTCATTTAACAAAATACGTCAATACATTTTTTTTTAACGATTTTGAAATGGGAACAATGCAAAAAAGCAGGTCTTTGCGAATGGTAAACATCAAATAAATCCAATTAACTTGAAAAACATAAAATACTCTCGACTCCCATATACAAAAAGATTAAATAAAATGATAAAAATTTCCAATATTCTGTTTGCACTTCAAAAATTAAAAGGAATTTCAATTTCTTTTTGTCGCTCAATCAAAAATTTTTAAGAACTTTTGCATTACTCGTAGTACTATATGCTTGAACGTTACAGTTTGTCCATTTGTCCGTCTGTCATCGTTAATTTTGTTAGATCTAAATAGTGATACCAACCACAAATTTGATATCTTAATTATCTCTTGAGATTTTGTTACCTCAATACTGCAATACTTTATTAATTGTAAGTCCCGTCCTTTATTGTCCCATAAAGGGTTTTAGATGAACAATTCAAATATTTTCCATTCCATTTTAGTGAAATAAAAGCATTTGAAAGAAATATAAAAGTTTCCGTATTAGAGATTGGGTTCGTTAATTTAATCATATGAATTTTAATGGTAATTATTCAACTACATAAAAACATGAAAATTATCCAAAACTAAAAAATGTTTAATGTTAGTGAGCTTATTTAACATTAAATGGAATTTGCTTATTCATATTTTTATATAAACATCGAAATAAATTTATTGAATTATTCTTCAATAATGTTCCAGTCATATTTAAAATGATGATGGTGAAAATATGAAAAAATCAAGACTTTCATGATATTTGATATTTTCTTTAAAATATACACAAAAAGAAAAACAAATTTCCCATATAAATTTCAATTGATTTTATTGTTTAACAAACAAGAAAATTCCTTAGATTTATTTTACTGGAAATTTTCAATATGTTCACTAAATTGGAAAATTCATATTTGAAAATAAATATGATAAAAAATAAGTAGCTACTAAAATTTTAGAAGGATTTTTTTTTTACATATTGTTTGCCCTAAAAAAACAATATAATTTCAAGGTTTCTGCAGTTGAGGGGAAAAATAGTTTTATAAAAATCAAAAAGTTTTCATTTTCATTGATTCCAAAAACATATTTTTCATTTTATAGTTACAATTTTACATAATCAAATTGGAAATTATTGTGGATAACTTGGAGTTTTGTGAAAAATTAAAGATGCAAAAGCCTAGTGTGACCGTCGAGCATTGACGGTGACCTTAAATTTTAAATTACCTTGTTCTTTTTTTTAAGGAACTTTTCTTTACATTTTTGTGAAATTGACTATTTAAAATATTAAAATTACTTCTTAATTTTTAAATACTTCGAATTTGTCAAAGTAGCGTTCCAGCACTGATAGTGAAATTTTTTCTACTATACTATCAACTTGCAATTGGTTATTTATAAAGTTGTGTATTGTACACAGCTGTCAACGTAATGACGGGCGAACTATGATTCCAACTTAAATTGAACTCAATTTACATACTGGATAAAAATACTAAAAATTACATTATTTTTATATTTTCAATCTAAGAAATAAGCCCAGAAAATAAATCTGAAAAAACCAATGCAGAAATTTAGTATAAATATTATATTGATCTTTGCTGTAATAAATTCCACGTCAATAAAGTTCATCCATTTAAAAACAATGGAGAGTTCAATTGGGTGGACTTTATTGCCAGTTTGAAAATGATATAAAAGAAAAGCGATGGTATTAATTGTGAAAAAAGAAATACGTCATTAAGTAGAACCGCGCGACTGTGAAGAGCCTAATTACTTAATTTTTACATTTTTCGGGAGTTATTTCCATTTTTCTTATTATTATGTTTCTGTTTTATTTTACATCAATTTGGTTTATATTCATAAAATATTTTGCTGTAATTGCTGACAATTAAAGAATTTTGGTAAACTGAACCGTGGTGCGATAGATTATGAACGTTAAAGTAGACAGATTAATGAAAAGCTGAAATCTATTTTATACTGGAACAATTTTAATCTCTTTTTAAAGAAAATTTCCCAACTTACAGTCTGAAAACTTAGGATTGAGAGTGCGTCCAATGACAATACGAGTTTCCACATTTAATTTCATTTTATGAAGTGTAGCTATTTGTTTTTTAGTGTTTAATTTAATAATAATTAATTATGACTTAATTAAATTTAATATGCTAAATTAATAAATATAAGTTTAATCATTCAAAATTGTACGTTTAACAGTGGATAACAAAACGAGATAAATTTAAAATCATTACATAATAATTCATCACAAATTTATATCGAATTGTTTCCATAGAAAATTTAATTATATATTTTATTTAAATACAGGAAATAACTTTAAATTATTTTTTGAAAAAGGATTAAATGGAATTCATTATAATTTTAATTGAAATTGAACAATTTTTTTTTTTTTTTGATAATTTTGTTTATCACATAAATATTTAATCATTAATTACATAATATTTAACCTCAATGAATAAAAAAGAAATTTCAATAATTTTATATTAAATTATCATTTATTATATATTTTCAGAATTATCAATATTTGAAAATGTTGCATGAAAATGTGGAAAATTGTATATAAAAATCAAAATTTTTGAAAGTTTTTCTTGATTTTATATGCAAAATGCAAAAATAAAATCACATTCAATGTAGAAATATATTTCATCTACAGCTGCTGCTGTACAACAATAATACATAATTTTGCAAGGATTTAAAAATATAAAAAAACAGAGAATTTCTGTATATAATATTAAAAAACCCATCAGGATAAAATTACAAAATTGCAAAAAAACTGGATGAAAATATGTCAAATAAAACGCAATCAAAAAACAACAAATCTGACCATATAAACATAAATTTCGACGCAGTGTATTAAAAGGATAAAAAAGGATAATATATAATTTTCAATTTGATTATTTGTGACATCCTTGTATATTCTATTTCGCAAAAAAAAATTGTATAAATTATTAATGCAATTTTATATTGAATATTTATACAAAAAAATATTAAACCTTCCGGTTATTAAAAAACAAAGTCACAAATTAAATAAAATTTAAAATTTAAATTAAATGTAAATTATTTAATTTATAAAAAAGAAAAACTGAATATCAAAAGGAAATGACAATATTTAGAAAAGAAAATTGTCCTTATCCAGTTGAGGAATTTTTTGTTTTAAATGAATTCTGTTTTTCTCGGAACATTTTTGTAAAAAGAAATTTTCATTTAACTTATAAGAATCAAAATTAAAAATTATATATAAAAAGTATCTGATGTGATACGTTAATAAACTTTTATGAAATATCTTTTATTTTTCCCAAAACAAAAAAATAATTACTTTAAGATTTAAGTTGTAAAAGATCATAAAATTAAATATTTATTGCTTTTTGTCTTATTATTTATTAGTCCTTAAAGTCAAAGTTTTTTACCTTTTATTTTTTAATATTATTTATCTATTTATATTAATTAAATTTTATATAAATATTTTATTTAGTAGGAGAAAATTCCACCAAAAATGCTGGAAATTAGGTAAATCGAATTGAAAATGTTCTTAAATTTTAAGCTACTACAATTCGATTTTAATTGTTTAGGTTTAAATAATTAAAATCGAATTGTAGTAAATTAAAATTAACTAACATTTTCAATTTGATTTACGTAATTTGCTATGAAATATACAATTTTGAATTATACAACTTGGAACTTGCTATATCGATTTAAAAATAAGTGAATAATTAAAAATTTAACATTTATAGTGAAAATTCACCAGGGAAACAAAAATATAAACTAATTTTCCGTACACTTTTCTATATTAATAGTAAATTGAACTTTTGCGAAGATTTAAATTATCGATGGTGAAGCATCGATGTAAGTTCAGCAAAAGATGCTGTAAGTGCTCAGATTAGTCCTGCGTATGAATTCATTTTGAACAATTGGAATACTAAAGTTTATGTAAATTTTATTCCCATCCATCATTGGTTTAATTTTTACATCACTTTTACAATAATTTTGATTTTTTTTCAATATTCAATGACAATTAGATATAGTTCTAATATACTATGCATTAAGCTTCGGGTTCAACTACAGAGTCAACTTGATTACCAGTACTAAAACTTGAATATTTATATAATTGTGAATTTAAGACTGTGGAAAAATGAAAACGTTTGAGACCATTTGCTGACAACAAATTAGTCAATTTTAAAAGCCATTAGCTAGTTTCAATTAAATCTTTCTTTACTATAACAGAAATTTAAACTTCGTAATCCATATAAAATTAGTAGAGACCCAAAATTGCAATAAAATATGTCACGAAACCTTTTTGAGAATTCCAAGTCTGAATTTATGATGTAGTGCGCCCATTAAAAAAAAAAATAATAATTTAACATACAATTTTAACAAAATGAATTCAATTCATTTAATATTGTTCAACCCCACAAAAATCTTTTAATTTAATTAAAAATCAATTGATATAAAATATATTTACTTTTTTTTTATCATCAAATTAAAATTGCTTTATATTTTTCTTACAATTATATTATCCTTTTTATTCCTTCATCAAAAAAAAAAAAAATATTTTTATTTTACATTTTCCTTTTCATAAAATTCTCATCATTTTAATACAATCAATCAAATCATTATCCATTATTTCTTTATTATTTATATATTATATACTCATATAAAATTAATCAATAATGAATTTAAAAATAATTTTCTTCCATTAGTGGATCAATTCTTGTTATCTTTACTAAAGGTAATTTTAATTTTATATTGATCCTGATTCACAAAAATAAAAAAATAAAGAGGAAAGCATATTAAATTACACTTTCTAAAATTACCTTTAGTATTGATCCTGAGCACTTCCACAAAAGACTTATTGTCTGTACAAGTAGAGCCGGATTATGATATTTTTGATGTCTGGAGGTATTATTTCATGAAGAAGTGCCCCTGTTACAAATGAATATATATAATTAGTTTGTTAATATGAACATTAACAAATTGTATTAAATTAAATTAACTAATAGCATCCTACGTTTATTAATTAATAGCATCCTCCATATCCAATGATTCGGCTTTAAATGTACAAATCGCAGTTTTAAGCCGCTTGGCTGCAAATTTGTTGATTAATATTACGATTTATACAGTTGTATTTTTCTGAATATTATTAGTGCCTGCAGAAACCGTTGCTTGGTTCATCATGTAAATTCGGCTTCCTATTTTAACAACCAAAATATCTATTAATATTTTTAGAATATGTCTATAAACAGAAAAAAATCGATAAAGGACGACATAATAACTACTAATTCTATTATTATGAATTTATCAGTTCCTCTCTATTTCAGCGTAAATAAACTGTAGAGATCCTTGAACAACAAAAAAAAAAAAAGAAACAAATGTTTTTAATGTGAAAATCATCTTTGGTATGCATGACTTGAGTTCTTGTTAAAAAGAAGAAAAAAAAAATATTTTATGTTTTTTCTTACTTTTTATAAGATAATATTCTAGGCATGGAAATATTAACTTTTTTTTTTCCTGTAACATATTCGTTATTGTGTATAGGGAAAAACTGTATTAAACATTATCCTTATAGGCAAATCCTTTATAATCACTAATATATAATTATTACGAGTTCATTATATCGTAACACTAATCGCAGACTGTCATATCTTAAAATTTCTAATTTTGTAATAATCGATTTCTAAGTTCGACATTTCTTTTGTATGGGTTTTAGAAAACCTCCTATGTGTATGTTTAAGGTTACGGCACTTTTGTTTTATGCTAATTTTTAACATACTGTCCCAAGTATAGTTAGAATACGTGGCATCTGTAGTGTTTCTCAGTGCTCCATACTAAGTCGGACAAATTTTGAACTTTCCAGGCTTATAGTAGAAATCAAGTATTCTAAGTCAAATGCTCTAAGTTAAGTTACAACATTTAGACATTATTTGATTTTATGTTCTCATGAAAACTCTTTTTATGTTCTCCTGAAAAGTGATCATTTTGTGTTAGAGAATGGACATCGATTTTGTCTTTTTCTATTATTTAATTATCTATTTTTAAAAAATATTCTTTTGACACATTTTGCGAAAGTTGTTCAACTTTAATAAAGTTTCGTAATATTTTGTTGAAATTCTTCATACGTAAAATACAATATTAGGGCTATTACCGTTAGGATTTTGTAATTATAGAGTTGTATACGATTATTATTAAATTTATGATATAAATGAATAAATATTTAAAATTTTAATTATTAAATATTTGAATTTGAATTGAAAATATTGAGATTTTAACATAGAGATTCCTGAATCAGAAAGAAACTTAAGGAATTCCCTGTTTTTTTTAATCTATCTTAATAACTCAAATTTTATTTTTTTGTAAGATGTTGCAGTGTTTGATTAGAGGTGCGATATATATAACATATATGAAGCATCAAGCTAATTTATTGACAAGGATTTTTTTGGTTAAAGTGAGATTTTTATTACAATATTATAAAATGATTTATTTTTGTCTAAATAACATAATATAAAAACCAAATATAAAAATTATTTGATATTACTTTACCCTCATCGATTATATTATTAAGAGTGAATATTGAATTTTTGATTTAACCAGCTTGTACACCCCTTAAAAAATAATATAAATATAGAAAAAGCGAATTTCATATAAAAAAATAATCATAAAAGATATAAAGTTTTATTGGATTTGGTTGAATATAACAAAAATTTCAAGTTATATTAGGAAACATATATTTTTGTTAGTAGGTTATTACAGGAAATAGGGTAAATCATCAAGGAATTTATTTTGGTTACCAGAAAAAAAAAAAAGTTTTTTAACTAATTAAGAATATTTTTCAAAACGTAATTATAAATATAAATTAGAACCAAAACATTTTCCAGGATGTTAACTTAAGAACAAACCAAAATACGATATTTTTATGAACAAATTATACTCAGAAGATTCGAGTTCGTTTAGGTCAATTTAAATGGTCTCTCAACAAATTTGGATAAACACTGATCTATAAAATTTTTATTCTTAGTATTCATAGAATGTTTGGTCCTATACTAATAATAATTCATGCCAAAATAGGAATTTTAAATTAATGCATAATAAAATTACTTATAGTTAGCAAATGGACTCTTAATACTGAGCGAAGCACTTTTCATGAATTCCGGACCAGTGAATTGCAATAATAATTCACCTTTTAAAATACATTTCAATTTTATTATTAATACTAAATTGAATTTTTCTAATATATCCAACATTTGTCTTTGTTACCTTATGTAAATATATCAAGTGTCTAAATCCAAAAATTAGTTTTCAGGACTTTTATATTACACAGGACTTTTTATATTACCAATATTGAATATTTTTCTATTTGTGTGTAATATTGACAGAAAGTTGATTTTCTTTTTACACAAAAAAATTAAAAAAAAAAAATCAAAACACGGAAAATGAAAATCTACTTCAATTGATTTTCATTTCGATATATACGCAATCCTATACACAAAAACAGTCTCAATTTTGATCCAAATTGAATCTTGCATGGTTAAGTAAAGAGTATATATCCTTTGAATTATAAAATAAAAAGGACATTTATTTTGAAAAATATGTATTGGAATCCATTATGGATTTATATAAATGTTTTTTCTTTTTAAATGACGAAAAAAGATGCGATTGATATCAAAATATGTTATGTAATTTTTACTGTTGCTTGTTAAATTTCTTATACAAACAACATAAAAAAAAATGTATAAGAAAAACTTTTTCAAGTTTGCGTAGTGAATTTTTGTATATTTTGTAGAATTGTTTTTCCGTTTTGATGGTATTAGAGTTAAGTCATTACAGAGAATAAAAAAAGATAATATCCTGTTGAAAAGGATATTTGAAAAGGGTTCAGTATATAATTTAAAAAAACAAAAACAAAAAAGTCTGTTACAGTTAAATCACTGTAAAATTATAAAGAAAAACAATATACAAAATTCAATAAAGGATATAATAAATTATGTTATAAATAAGTCTTTGTAGAATGTACCGGAATTAAGTTCTTACTTAAGGTAAAGTATTTTTTTTTGATTTTCTTGTTAATAATTTCAATAAAAATATTAAATTTTAATCAAATTTTGAGTATGTAGAAGGCAGATGAACTTTATTTTGAATAAGGATGAACTTTATTAAGCATAAAATTTGATTATTTGCCTGATTTTTTAAAAAACAGGTTCATCTTAAATTTGAACTTTTATTGAATTTAATCAGTAATTTTCTATTACATAATTATAGATAACTCGGTGCTTGAAAAACGATCTAAATACTACGTCCGGCATACTATCATCAGTTGCAGATATTGAAGGTTTAAATTTAAATAAGGTTTTATCTTTTACATGTAAAAATTTTGGTATCATGCAGTGAACTAGCTAATCCAAATTGGAAAGTAAGAGTAAAGAATTTTAAAATCTTAATGGCTTTTATTTCGCCAGGACGAAATGCAAGACATTCAAAATTCATAATATGTGATAGAAAGTGAGGAAAGACTTTTACATTTATTAGTACCCTAATTTAAGTAAATTTATTTTATTTCTATTTCCCTATTAATGAAATAAAAATATTATTGAATAATAATTTTAATACAAGTAATTTATTGTACGTGCTTTTCATTAACATAGAAGATGTTATCCTCGTTACAGGTACAGGCTTTACCAGATAATTGATTTGAATCATCACATTTTGAATACATTTTTATTCTGTCGCATTAAGTATCCTGGTGATAAATGAAAGTGAATGACCAAATTAACTGGAACTGATCTACCCAGGCAATAAAATATAAATATCAATTTTTTTTCTATTCAGACTGGAATATATAGCTTAAAATTAAAACATATTTCGACCCACTAATCTATTTCTGACTAAAACTTATGATGACTTTTCCCAAAATAAAATAATCCTAAACTTTTAATTTCGTTTATTATTCGACTTAATTTTGGTTTACACGCTATTCCATTTTTTTCAATTTTCCAAGTAATTTTCCTAATTACTTATAAAATATTACAATATTTATGTTTCGAAAATTAAGCAACTACTGCCACCGCTTATCAAATCCGGTAATTAAAATAAACAATTTCAATTTGTAATTAGTTTTTTTTATAAATTATACTAAGCAATTATATTTGAATTTAAAATTTGTAATTACATAAAATTTTGAAACCACAACTTGATGTACTGATGGAAATTTAAGAAATTCAGAACATTATTCTTTAACCAAACCACAATTTCCATTTTTTTTTTATAAAATTAATTAAATTTTTCAGGACACTTGACCAATTTTGAAGGTAAAATTTCTTTCGAAAAATTATATGTTACGATTTTTTTTTTTGCTACCGTGAACCAATTAGAGAAATAAATCCTTCCGTGCATGACAAGAAGAATTTTTCTTTTTCTGGATTTCAATTTTTAATTTCATTAAGGAAAACTAATTTTTATCTATGAATAGAAAAGTGTTTATTAACAAAAAAAAAAAGTATATAATTAAAAATAAAAATAAGTTTTCGTTTTTCTTGTCATTTTCTTTCTATTTAGTTGACCTGGATATAAATTTTATTAAATTTTTCATTTTCGTACAATTTTCAATAGCGTTTTTTTGTGATACAAGTTAAAATTAATTTATCAAAATAAAATAAAATACATAAATAAAATAAAAGAAGATTTGCGATAAGTTTTGAAAATATAAATTATAAAATTTTAAATTACTTAATAAAGAAAAGTTTATGAAAAGTTTCAAATTGAAAATAATATAAAAATAAAAACTTTAATAATGTTGAAAGAATTATCGAGCAGAATTAATGAAAATAAAATTTTAAATTGTGTCATTTACATAAAGTTTACTAAAGCCTAAGTTAACGTTTTGATTGAAGTTATATTTAATGAAGTTTTCGATGGCGCCATTAAACTACTTTAAGTAAGAACCGCAAATAACGATACATTTTGATTGGATTGTGAGGTAATGTTAAGCTGAATTATTGTGAAGATTAACATAAAGATTAAAAAATGGTTAAAAGTTAAAATTATTTATCATAAACTGAATAATTTAGTCAGCGAAACTGGAGGATTTTATAAGAATATAATTTAGCATTCAATTACAAACGACCCCCTATCATCCAATATTTCTAGTAACTAATAACTTTGTCCTATAGAAAGAAAATGTATCAAACTTTTACCAATCTTTAATTACATCCTTACAATATCACAGAAAACTATTTAAAAACTTCCATAAAATTAAAAATTACCCAAAAAAATTTGGTATTGGTACAATTCAAGCCTCATTATTTATGGTAAGATACGCCATCTAGTGGTGAGTTTAATAATAATTTACTCACGTTATGTTAATAATTTAAGAAGAATTATTTTTCACTTTTTAATTTTTCATTTTACACGTTATATAAAACAATATTCAAGTCATTAAATGAAAATGAAACCAAAAATTCTTAAATAACAAAAGGATCATTTTCAAGTAAGTTCAGTGGTGCATGATGCCATTATTTATTTAACAATCTCGAAATCATGCACTCATTTCGAATGGAGGATGGGTAATTTTTATTTTTTGTAAATAGCTTGTAGTTAAAACTGAGATTTGCAGAATAAGTTAACAAGATTAATTTACGCATGGTATGAAAACAGTTGGGAAAACTTTTAGGTATTTTGAATATTAAAAGTTTCTACCAAAATTCATGACTGTAATAAAAACAAAAAACAAAAATATTTAGAACAAGATTTTTTTTAAAAAAAATTAATTGAATTTAAGATTTTATACAGAGCAGAATCGATAAAATGATTACGTTAATTAAAATAGTATCACATTTCAGGCGTCCGGCTTGAAAAGAAATCAATAATTTTGCTTTTACAGATTAGAATAACTAAAAGTTTTCTATTGAACTTGATAGTAAAAAAAATGGATTTGGCTGTAATGTTTTTTCCTATGTCTTTTCGAGGTCAGAGTGCAGCAAAGTGCAAAAGAATCCAGAATTATGAAATATGTTACAGAGATTCATCAATTCTTCATCTAAGAATTTTTTATATCTCAGATTTACATGAAATTTCGTACACAACTTGGTGGTTTCATGATTGTACACGTGTCTATTCAGATAGAGGTCTGTAGCTTTAGGGGGTCTATGGTAATATTCATTTTAAAATAGTAATTATTATCCGATTTATATAAATCATATAAAATATTGATATAAAATTCATTTCTAACAAAGAAATGTTAATTACAAAAATCTTTACAATATTAAATTAGTTTGCTTTCTAAAACAATATTTTCAAAATTTTCATTAAATTCTCTTTCTATACGTAACTATTCAAAAAGTTTTCCAATATATATCAATGTGGTTACGACTTTTACACTTGTTTTTGATATACCATAAAATATTTAAGTTTATGAAACAGAGTTTACGTCTTACGTGTCATTGCACGTGTTAAAAAAAAAAAAAAAACTTAAAACTTAGATCGAAATAAACTTTAAAATTCGATCGAATAAGTTTCTATTTTTTGAAGAAAACTTTTATTTGTCTAACAATGAAATAAAACTATCTAAAAGATTAACAAACAATTTTCCATTTTTGCTAAGAATTTTAATATACCTTAGAAAAAATATTAATTTTAAATTAGTGTAATAAAAGAAACTTTAAAGATTTTGCAATACGGAATGTAATAGAGTTGTCTTTAAATAGTTACACATATAAAACGTGACGAAATGTGCTAAATAAAATCTAAAATATTTGTAGAAACTTTGAAATTCTGAAATTATTATACACTTTTATACACTTTTGTCGGGTTGGAAAGTTAAATTTAAATTTTACGTAACTCAGATGTATAATATTTTGTGGTTTTGGATGATTTGGGGCAATTTTAAATTTTCTACAATAACACTAAACAAATATTGGGCTCATATGTATCTCTTCCATTATTTGAATAAAAAGGCTTTTTAAATTATATTTTCTTCCCAACAAATTGTCATTATTGCAAATTATTACATATTCTCCACTCTATCATTATTTTATTACCTATAATCTTACGCTTGCCTCTTAAAATTATTATATTTTTATTTTATATCCTCTACTGTACCAATATCATTAAAAGAAATCGATATCCCCATTCTTTCACTGAATAAACCAGTACTGGCAATAATGACATTTAGTATATTTGTGTAGGGAATATCACCATAATTTGTGTCTCTACTACCATTTTACTATCCTTTATCTTCATTTCAATATGAGCTATGACTTTATGTATTGATTGTCCTGCATTTAAATCTACAATGTCATCTATAAAAGCCGTTTATATATTTCCAAATGAAATAACATAATAAATTGAAAGTACAAAATCATCAAAAGAGACAAATGTATTTATACACGTCACATTGAAGCAATAAATTTACTTACAGTTGGTTCAAAATTATCCTCTAAACAATAATTCAGGAGTACATACATTATTCTTTTTCCTATGAGCTCAGGTATGAACTCATAGCCTATTCTACAATCTGCTGGGAAACTTCTACTAGGCGATTAAGTCTATTTTGCCAAAGTTTTACTCAATAAACGAAGAGTACTCCAACATAACAAAGATTCATTCGAGCCAAACTTTCACCGTACAATGAAATTTAGAAAATATAATGTATTGCTCGAACCACAAAATTACGGAACCAATTACCAGCTCATTAGTTCCCTTTGAATTATAATTTGAACGAGTTTCAGAGGAATGTCAACTGTTTGGTCCTTTTCTCCTTATCTAATTCATTGATTAAGAAAAATTTTCTCAATATTTTGCTATTTTAATTACCTACAATTTGGTATGAGTCAAGTATTTTCTAATAGAACTTCATATTTTTATGTAATACCTTAAAATTTAATATTCAAAATTATCATTATGATCGATTCCTTCCAAAGTAGATGGAAATTTTATTTATTTTATATATCTTTTATGTAAAATTCACTGAAAACCAGTGCAATAATTTAAATTTTATCAAATGATTATACTATTCATTAAAATTTTCTACATTTTCTATAGTAACATTGTACTCTACTTAATAAGCTTGCCAATGATAATGATAAATTTTGGATTCAATTCATATTGATTACATACTAATGATATTCTAAAAAATGTTCCAGAGATGCAATTTAACCTGGAATACGTTTCCGAAAGTAAAATATTATTTTCATCAATATTTTCTATATAACTTAAAAAAATATTTTGATCGATTTTTTTTTCATTCACTGTGTATAAATAATGCATTCATGTAGAAGGTTCAAAAGAGTGTGTCTTTTTGTACTGCAATCTGTTACAAGCTCTTTTTAGAAATAGTGATATAAAAGGTTACCACAATTTCACCTTTTACAAATTTACATTTTTAGTATTTTGTTTTTCTCTGGAAATGAATGATTAATTTAATGGTAAATTTGTTTGCATATAGTATAAGCATTTGAATAGGAACATTTTTTCAAAACGATTTTAGATTTAATTAGTCCATATTCAATTTTTTTTGTATATCATCGACAATTAGCCACATATAAAATGAGCTATGATATAAATAATATAAATATATAACCTAATTGTATAGCTACTTGGCACTTTGAATATTACAATATTCAAACTTGGATTCCATTAGTAAAAAAAAGTCCTGCACATTTTATGTGATCCAGAATTTACAATTGCATGTGCTATTATGGTCCATTCTATGGAAACTTTTATGACAGTATGAATTCAAGACTGTCATATCTTAAAATTTCTTGTTTAAATAATCGACATTTAACTTAGGCAATTTTTTGTATGGGTTATGATAAAGACACCTAGTTTCAAAGTTAAACGAAATCACTAAAACGGCAATCAGTTATCGATATAAGTATATCGCATCATATCAAATTATGAGCGTTGTTAAATTTGCAATTATTTAAGGATAATCATTCAATAAATATAATTTTAGATTGAATAAGTTTAAATATTACTGTACGGTCGCTTAAATCTGTGGCACTGTTTAAGGTACAATTTCATTTTATCGATTACGGGAAAACGATGGAAACTATTACCAGAATATTTCGTGCTCACAAGTTTGATATTAACTATAGAAAACTTCAATTTAAAAGTTTACTATTTTGTATTTAGATTTGATTGTTATTAACTTTGAAAATTGTTTTTTGGATTATTTATGACTAACTTATAATTAGGAGGCTTTTATTTTTAATTTTCATCGAATTGACAGGTGAAAGCGGTGAATAGTAGTAATTTTCTTTTCAGAATTGTGAACCCCTAAGTTAATAATAGCCTGTTTTTTCAAGCTTTAATCTTGTGTTTAACTAATTAATTATATATTTATTACAATTAACTGCTGGTATTAAGCAATTGGGTTTAATTACTAATATTTGTTTGTTTTCGGTGATGGAAACATCATATATTAATCCACTGTGGATAGTAAATTTTATCTCAGCATTGTGGAAAAAGTGCAAGAATTCAAGCTTAAAGTTTAAAGATATTATCTAATTTTTTTTATTGTGTTGTTCTTTGTTGTCTATAGACTTACTAACTAATTATCTCAGCATGTCTTCGTTCATCCAAACAAATAATCAGTTTCATCCTTGGACACCATTTCCTTGAAAATGGGAAGGTGGTGCTTGTGTTTAAAACTAATTGAGATTAGATGTTCGATTACTAATATAGTTACAAACAAACACAGTTTTTAATTTGTAATTAAAAATAATTTGTAAAGTTAGCTTTGTAATATTGAATTTGTTCAACTAATTTGTAATTAATTATATTTCTCTGGAGGTTTTCATGAATTATAAATTTATACTAAAATTATATTATAATTTATTAATATTCTTTAAGTGGTTTTTGTTTTGTCTTTAGGTATATTAATTTAATTTAATTATTCTGTTGGAAATTTAATATTAAAATTTATTTATTTATTGGCAAATAATAATTATTGAAACTGTTTCATAAAAAAACTAACTATTAGAAAGAAATCCTACGCAAAATTTAATTAACTACCTCGAAATGATCCACATTAATAAACTATGTTTTAAATCAATATAAAATTGCGTACCAAACTATTAAATAATTTTGTAATTAACATTAAATTTTATACTTTCATAGTTATTCTGAAAATGGTAATAGAATTAATTGCTTTGCCTAGAATAATGAAAGCAACAATCAATCATTTTGTACCGGGTGATGCTTTAAGTTCTTCCCCTGCATAAAACCTTTCGAAATAATGCCATACTGGCTTTATGTCATACTTAATGGCAAATAAATTGGATTTTTCTTATATGGCTTTATGTCTTATTCGAATGAGTTATAAATCCAAATTTTTATATAAAATTAGAAACAGAAAGTTGTCATATATATAAAAATAAGCTGTGCAATTCACGACAATAATAGGCAAAATATTTAGCCATCATTTAGCTTTAATTTTATATCTTATAAAAATTGTATATTCTTCAGGCTATTTTAACCTAAAACATTTTGTATCTTAAATCCATATAATTTTGTTTAATGTGCAATTTTTACAAGATTAAAATCATTTTTATATTTACCAGTAAAACTTGAAAACCATTTATAACTCAAAATATTTGGTAGCCGAATATTGTATAAAATTACAAAAAAGTAAAGGAAAAATAAATTTAACATCAAACACCAAATAGACAGGCCATAATTTTTATAGCGTGATTTGAAGCAATAAATCTATTTAAAAAAAAATTCCTTTAATGGCAATAAAGTAAATACTCTAACACATTTCAAATATTTGCCATAGGTCAAAATTAGATGAAACGAACTTAAATTAACGAAAAATATATTGAAATTAAATTAAGTTTAGTCATACACAAAGAACGAAATTTTCTTTACTGATGGTTTCATTGCTTGGTAATTGACGATATAGTTTTAATCAAATATGACTAAAGGACTACATCAAAATTTTAAACTCATGTTGGTAAATTTTTTAAGTTTTTTTTAAATTTTCTTAAATTATAAACTTATTTCAAACTGTAAGGAAATATTGTTTAAAGAATAGCCGAAATTGACTTAATTGAATAAAGAAATGGTCCTTTCCCTTCGAAAACCAATATTTGTACTATTCTATAACACTTAATCTGGTAATAAAATGCTATGAAAAAAAAAATAGAAAAGCGATAAAAAAAAATAATCTATTCAAAAATTTGGGATTTATAAACTAAATGAAAATTAAATTTTATTACATATTTTATTTTAATATGTCCTGATCCTGACTATTATCCACTTTTAAAGTGTAAACATGTATTTCTGTTGATTTTTCAATTTAGCGAAATAGAACACCATAAATGATAGATTTAAATAATCCTTTCGATTATTTGGTAAATTTTGTATTTATAAAAAGAGTTCAATTTAAATACAATTTTTTAAATTATAGTTTGATAGTGTATTTAATAAAATATATGACATGACAAAATAGATTTTAGACGCTAGATTACTCGCACTTAAAAGTGTTTATGTTTTTTTTTTAGGAAAAATGAAGAGAAATGATGGCCTAAAAAATGATAAAGGTCCAATTGTAATGTGAGCTCAAACCAATAGCAATGTTAGCAAACGCAAGGCTCTTAACCACCAATGAAAAAGAAACTACAGCTGAGTTTGAACAGTGTTCAATATTAATTATCAGCACGAGAGAGTTTTAATACAAAAGTCAAAATATTGTTAAACATTTTGTCACTTTTGATTATTAGAATAATTAATAACTCAAATATTAGTAATTTCATTGGTAATAATGGAAAGGAATAATAAAAAAAACAAGAAATTTCAATGAAAATTTAATTAAGGTTTTTTACACTTTCTTTAATTTAATATAAATTTAAATAATCACGCACTGAATTTACTCTTGCCGGCGGTTCTTGAGAAATGATTTAATAAAACGATTTCCCTGACGATGACGTTATTTAAATTTACTAAGTTCTTTTTCTTAAAATAATTTGGTGTTTTAGAAGTTAGAATCTGGTGAACTAATCTTTTGCTGGGAAGATGAAAAAACAGAAGATAAATGAAAAATCTTTTAGTACAAGATCAATTAAAGATTTTTCAAAATAAAGAAATCTAAAGTTTTGAAACTTCTTTTACAAGGAGCTTTATGGAATAAGTATTAAGTGTTGTAACGGAATGATATGTAGGAAAAATGGAAATTATTCAAATAAACTTTTTCCTTTCCTTTCCACGTTTTTGGAGATTTTTGTGATCGCAATACTATCAAAAATATGCTGCAGTTATTTTGTTATCCAATTTTAATTCAATTTCGCAAATCTCTATTTTCCGTAATATTTTCATTAGTATAGTGCAGTCAAAATAAAAATTCCGAATTATATGATAAAAATTCCTGATGTTCACAAAGCCTCTATTATAACAAACTCAAGTTTTGGGGTAGGTACCTTAAATTACCAACTTTTTTAGGGATTGTATATTTTATCAAAATGTATATTTTATCAAATAAAACATGAAACGTTCTCTTTTTAAATTGATAGGTAAAGTTGAGATCCAAAACTCGATTAAGTTGCTATAACATAAAATTTAATTCTTTATAACGTTTCTATGTCATTTATATTTTTATGGATATAAATTTTTAAGAAAAAGTAAGAAAAATCTCAAATAGTTTTGGGTTTTTAAAAAGATTAATCTTTTAATGCGATTTAATCATTTTTAGGCTTGTGAATCTTATACAATTTTAGTAATCGATATTAATATAGAGTTAATTTGAAAAGTTTTTATATCTTTAATAATTTTTTTAGGTAAAGATAGTTTTATATAAATTTAGAATTAATGAAGATTTAATATAGCAATTTAAAATGTTGGGATAATACTAGTGACGAAGATAAATGAAATTATAAATTTTTGGTCATTCAAAATTCATGGTATATGACTAATGATTGTTGTACTGAGCTGGCAGCTAGTTTTCCTAAGAAATCTCGGATATCACAGCAAATATAAAGAACATAATTTTGAAAAGAATAAACTGAGTAATTAGAGTCTCCTTATGTAGAAGATGTTCATATGAATTTACATGTGAAGATCCATTATTTTTTCGTACATATTAAAATTAAATAAATCAGAATATTTTAGAGGAAGTTAAATGAATCTGACCAAAATATTTTTATTCATAATTGTAAATGCATCAATGCATGATGGATCAACTGTCAGAAAAATTGATAATCAAAAGCAAGCTACCAAAAGTTTCGAAGGAGTATGTTACTAATATAATTTAAAGCCCTCCCAATTCTATAATTATAATTACAAATAAATTATAAAAAATTACAATTAAATTGAATATTCATTTAAAAAGTTTAAAGCAATTTTCTTTTATATAATATTCTAAACATAAAATAAAATTTGATTCTACAAATCTCATCAACAAACAAATTTTCATTTTCAATATTTATGTAAGTAAATATAAATTTTTTTATCATCAAAGATTCTTTAAAATTCATTTTTCAGTTGTGATTATGCTTCAATTGCCCAGGACTTGCCACAAGTACGAAAATATTTATCTTTATTTAAGGTACTACAAAGAAATAATCTTTTTAAAACCTTAAGGCAGAATATAATAATAATGGGCTTTCAATAATACAAACAGTTTAACATCTAAAACAATATTTTTATGAAATTTTCCAACAACAAAATAATTTTTAACTAACGAATGAAAAACCATTAAAAAAATCATATTTTCCAAATCAACTAATTTTATTTACAAAATCGATAAATTGTTTTTGAAAAAATTCAAACTTTTCCTTATTATATAAAGAAAATGGAAGAAAATTTTTAAAATATTTATTTTTAAAAGGACATTCAAGAAAACTACGCTTACATTACAACTATTACAACATTTATTTGTGAGAGACAAGGAATTTTTTGGACATGTAATATTAAGAATACTAATAAAAAAAGGACATTTTCTTTGGCTATAAAAAAAAACGTTCCAAATTTATTTTTGCTGTAATTTTATTATGGTCCTTTTAAATGAAAACTTGAAAATAAGCTTGACCTCAATTTGTATAGACAAAATTAAATGTATATTTATAGCATTTAAGTGTACTAAGAATTTTTTGTTATTTCTATGGAGTCCATTTACAAAATGGAATTTTATAAGTTGAAAATAATATTAAATTCTTGAAATTTAACAGAAAAATAAAATTAATTTTTCTATTTTTAATAAAAATAAAAATGAAAAACAAAAATTTATTCGGTGCACGTATCTATGGATTCTTCTAATTATAGTTATTAAAAATTAATTATAAATATAAAAACTATAATTAAAAAAAAAATCAGATTGTACTTTTAAAATTTTAGAGGAATTATAATATTTAAATTTAATTAATGTTAATGAGTTGAAATTATAGACCGTCGTAGGAAGTGTAGTGTTTACTATGCTATGATACAAAATATTCCAGCTTCGACTATATACCAAGGTATCGATGTCCTTCTATGTTCAAAATGCGTAATATATATTTAGAATATGTAATTATGGTTGTCACGAAACCTCTATTTGTGAGAAGAACAAGGTTTTATATGGGCTGTAACTATCGGAAGAAGAATAAAATATAGAAACTTTTTACCTATTGATCAGATGTTAGAGTTTAAATAGAGTTTCGTCATTCAAACAACATTCCGGAAATCAAATCTGAACGAATTATAAACTTGTTATTATATATTTCTTTGGATGCTGACATGAAGACTTCGAAAATCTAGATATAAATTTTCGTCGAACTCTAAGTGCACGAACAGAGTGACGCTATGAGCGGTGCTGGAAGCTGCGCTGTAGTGTATTTTTATATAA